>ML781102.1:211389-239908 GCA_009831015.1 Picea engelmannii | reverse complement strand
TGCTTCCTGATTTCTCTCCTGTTGTCCATCTCTTTGTTTCTTTGGAGCTCTGCAGTCTTTCTTCAGATGTCCTTTCTTCCCACAATTCCAACACTCTATCTTTCCAAGTCTAGATTTGGATCTGCCCTTCCTAGAATTTCCACAGTTTCCTGAGCCCTTTCCTCTATCCTTTTGTCTTCCCCTTCTCTCCATGTTCAACGCATTTCCTGATGTCTCACCTGTGCTTTTCCGTCACATTTCCTCACTAAGGATAACACCAACAACATCATCAAATTTTAAAGTATTTGAACCAGAGACATAGTTACTTACAACCATGACCAAGCCATTCCATCTTTATGGCAATGAGTACAAGATTAGAAGAGCCCTAACCTCATCATCAAAGTCCACTTTTACATAACTTAGTTTATTAGTAACCATATTAAATTCATTTAAATGATCTGCAACAGAGACACCTTCTTACATCTTCATATTAAATAATATCTTCATTAGAAATACCTTATTCGACACCGAGGGTTTTTCATACAATTTGGCCAACGCGTCCATCAAACCCTTTGTTGTCTTTTCTTTCGAAATATTGAAAGCCACCGACACTGCTAGGCTCAGCCGTATCATTCCTAGAGCCTTTCTGTCAAGAATCTCCCATTCTTCGTCCTTCATGGCCACCGGCTTCTTTTCTACTCCGCTCAATGGTAGGAATAGATCCTTCTGATATAAATAGTCTTCCATCTGCATCTTCCATAACTGGTAGTTTTGGCCGTTAAATTTCTCGACCCTAAACTTTCCATCTTCCGACATTTCTCCCACTCGAACCAGGAACCCTCTTTTCCTGCGAGTTACCTTATGCTCTGATACTAGTTGTTAGAAAAACAGGACCGCGGAGCAATAAAATAAAAAAAATGCAGAAACAAAACACAGAAGACACACAATACAAGAGAGACACGGATTTGCGTGCTTCACCCAGTGTGGGCTACGTCCACCAGAGAAATTGCCAGGTCCTTCCTTTATTATTATCCAACAAATGAAGGGATACAACCTACAACAAAACCCGATGTAACTTCCTCTTCTTTCTCTCACAGTCTCCTCTCTCAGAATAAAATATTCACCATCAACCATAGCCGCGATACATTTCCCTCATAAAAGAGGGTTTCCTTCTAGGGAAAAAAACCCTAACATAATCTCTACCATTAGATCTGCGACCTTATAATGAATGGTCCAGATTTACAATGAAATTAAAATATAATTTTACAAGGCAATTTTTTCTTCGGGGGCCCGCTTGCCCTCAGACCCCCCAGCCGGGGGGATAGCCCCCTCAGACCCCGCAGAGGGGGTACCCCCCCCTGCACTCCTCCGCGTGGAAGAGTGTACATACTTATGGGGTGTAAATACTTCATGGGGTATCAACACGGCTAAAAGCAAGGACCTTTGAATCAGGAAGATAATCAGGCTCCACAACCAACAACTTTCCCATGGTCTAGAAGGAATAGGAAGTGGAGTGTACAATCCTAGCTTTACGTTACTTGTTTTTCTTATTGCACACATAGTACATCCTTTTACATAATTAGACACATTTTCATGTATTCGAGGCCAATAACAAAACCTTTGTAATTGAGCAACTGTTTTGTCTACACCAAAATGTCCTGCTATAAGAGAAGTATGTGCCTCCCTGATTACATGGACTCTTTCAATTTCTGGAATACATAACTTGCCCAAACAATACAAAAGTTTGTCTTTAATATGATAATTCAATTCTTCTGCTCTTTTAATATGACTTAAAGTTGCATAGACTTCCTTAAACTATTTTTCCTTGACATATTGTTCAATGTAACTTTCATGAGTAATTGAATTGTTATTAAGGATTGTAGCAATTGTACTAGGAGGCCTAGATAACATATCAAAAAAATTATTATGAATTCCCTTTTTATATCTAATGACCAAATGAAATTGTTGTAAAAATACCATCCATCTAAAATGCCTTGATTGTTGTATCTTAGTTTGTGATTGTAGATACTGTAATGGTTGGTGATCAATATGTATTATTGTTTCTTTGACCATTAAGCAATGTTTCCACTTTTTAACACTTTGTACTAAAGCATACAATTCTTTATCATAGGTTGGATAGTTAATTATTGATGTAGTGAAGGTCTCAGGATGATAGCATATGGGTTTTTTGTGTTGCATCAACACTGCCCCCATGGCATAGTCACTTGCATCGGTTTCAATTTCAAAATATTGTTGGAGATATGGAAATTCCATAACAGGAGATATACTAATATTCACTTTCAAAGTATTGAAATCCTTTTGTTGGCTTCCTCCCCAATGGAATCCCCTTTTCACAATTGTCAAAGCATGAAGCAGAACTGCAATTAGAGAGAAGTTTGCAATAAAATTCCTCCAATACTATGTTTCTCCCATGAAGCTTCTTACTTCAGTTACATTTGTAGGCTTTGGCCAATTTACAATGACCTCAACTTTAGAGGGATTGTTGGCACAAGGGTAGACCCAGGGTTAAATGCTTCAACAACTCACCAACAAAACCCTAACTACCAGTACTTTCGGAAACACCTGTGAAGTAGATGAAGTCTCACCCGAGGTAGAGGCAAGGGTGGTTGTAGGACTAAAGTGTATACAACCTAGCTGGGACATAGATCTGCGATTACAACACTTAACATAGCACTTAGCAGTTAACATTCATCAGTATTTAACCCTTATTCACATCACAGGTTAAAATCCTAGTTACAGAACAGTGTAGTATTCAGCAAGATCTAATACATCTAAGCACTTAGCATATAGAAATAGATAAGATCTAGCATTCATTCACATTACTAAGAACTAAGCTACTATATCAGATGAATATAACATATATCACTACACTAAGCATACATCACATCAATAAACTAACAACTATAATGCACAAAGAAACCACAACACAGGATATACGTGGTTCACCCCAGTGTGGGGCTACGTCCAACAACTCTTCTCTTCTTTATTGTCTTCTTTCAATCTTCTAGAAGAATAGATCCACAAGAACCCACTCTGCATAGGACAGGAGATCTGTGTGCACCTCGCCAAATCCTCCTTCCCCGAGCTAGGCTTAAGCACAAAACCTTATTACAATCTGCACACAATCATATTGCAATGACTTTCACTTAGCTCTGCAAGTTCTTAACACACAATATGCATGAAGCATCCACAACTATTAGCACTTAGCTCAGTGGCCACATTACACATCTAGGTTTCTCCCCAAGAGTCTCTCTTACTTACATCGCCTATATTTTTAGTTATACATTACAAAAGTGCCTAAACATGGGTAAATCCATGGGCTGACATGCCATACCCGTTACATAAACCCTAAACCCAAAAATTCCCTAAGAAGGGGCCGAGATCCTGCGATCTCCACTTCTCCTTTGGCTTCGCCTTCGACCAGCCTGTTGAAGTCCCGAAATTGATCAAACATGACCAAGGTTCTCCAAAACTTGGTCAAGGGCCAACAGGCCCCCAACACTCATCTGTGACTTATCCTGAGTCACTATGATCTAGGTAAATCTCCCTCAAATGCTTCGATATTGGTTCAAGCTGCTTCAACATGTTGCTTCACTAGAGCCTCCTGCTTGAATAACTCTTGAATAACCTTTTCTGTCACAGGTACTTCCAAGTGTTGTTCCACTATGGTAACCACTTTTTCCAGTTGTGCACCTCATCCTTCAATCTCCTAAAAAAGTATGCAAGTTGCATCTTGCACTAGATGGAGTCGCCGAGTCACTTCCATGACTTTAATATGTATGGCATGGACTTGTTGTTGAACTATGTGTTGTTCCTGGGATCATTTCATACTCTTGACCGTTGGTAGTGGATTCAACTGAGCTTGCACCATTGTTGCTTGCTGCTCGGCCTCTTGAATCTTTGACTCCAGGGTCCTTAGTTCAGGGTCCTCTGCAAGGCTCTCGTAATTATGTGCACTTCGACTATTGAGTTGTTTACATTCTAAGGCCAATGCCTTGATTCTCTAGTCTGCACTTTGGGCAGTTTCTTCTCTCTGGTCTCGCACTTCTTGCAGAGTGCTTGGCACTGCTTGTAACTCCAGTTCTTCTATCCTATGTTGGAGTTGCTGAATGGATTCAGAAAGATTCCCTGGTTGTCTTTCCACTAGGTCTTCTTCCCTTTGTTCTAAGCCCGTCACAGAGTGAAGTGCTCTAGTGACTGCTTCTTTAACTCAAATCTCCTCTGTGAGTAACTATTCCTTCTCCTTCTGGATCTACACTATATCCTCTGCAAACTTGGCTTGGATGTCATCTTTTTCCTATTGTGCAACCCAACGTTTTTCTATGGATACCTTTTTTTCTTTCTTTAAGGCCTTTGTGGCCTATTCTTTTTCTTACTAAACATGATGAAGGCAAGCTTCGGTCTCATCTGCTATTCGAAATATTTGGGAAGGTTCGTCTCCCAACTCTATTCCTTATGATGACGGGGGCACAGTAGACACTGTGTGGCTGGAGTAGAGGGCTTGTTGTACCCCTTTCAGCGTTGCTTCAATTATTTCATACATGGTCTCTTGTTTGTATTCATTGGGCTGTAAGATGTCTTCTGAGGTATCTAAGATAGCGGTGATGATGAAATCTATGTCATCCATCGTTAGCACAGTATGCATCTGTGGTTTAGTATCTTTGGACTTCTTCCATGATGTAGGTTTCATGGGGGAAACCTTTCTTTTATTGGAGGTCTCAGCTTCATCAATAAGGTCCCTAGGCGGTGTTACTCCACCTTGTTTATGATTGTATTCTTATCCTTTTTCCTCTTCCTTGTCTACTTAGTCATCACCTCCCCCTCTAGGTGAGTTTGAAGCAGTCTCTTCTGATGCGTTGTTCAGGTCCTGTACCTCTTCCTTTTTCTTCCTTTTGTTGTTGGGTGCATCATACTCTTCGCGAGTAACCATCGGACTTCCGATGAGGTTGGGGTTAGATAGTTCTGTCTGGTCGACTGGTATAAGGAAATTTGTAGGCCATTCCTTAGTTATTTCTTTCATTTCCTCCTCTGTGAGTTTATAGAAAATCTACAACTCTCTTTGTGTTTGTCTCCACCCATAGTGATATAAATAAAATGTCTATCTTCGTGGAACTTCACAAATGGTCTGAACCTATGCAGGGTGTTCGTCGTCATCTAAGGGAAATATGCAATATCCCTCTTCAACTGCAGATAGTAGGTGTGGAACACTGTGTTTGACTACCATTGTTTCTCCATGTCGCTCGAATACCAGAGCATGGTGAACTTCGCAACTAAGGGTTCTGATGGCTCAATCTCAAGGAAAGTTGCACCTTCCATCATTTTCCAAGCAATGAAAGTGATGAGGATCAACATCCAACTGAAGTGGAGCTTGTAGCCCTGATCCTAAGCTTCATGATAGTCTTTCTCTTACTAGTTGACAAGGTAACTCACCCAGTTCATTTGCATCCCTTCCACACATTTTCCCACAAGGTCAACAATGAACCCTATGACCTGTGCGGGTCTGTTCTTCCTTACTAGCTTACCAGTGATGAACTGGAAGTCTAGGTGCACTGCACCATTCTAAATGGAGGCTACCTTGTAGCCTCGCTTCCCCTTTTCCACATATCCATAGGTATATTTAATTTTCTATGCCAGGGCGCGGTCTACAACCTTCCCTAGATAAAATTCTCGTGGGTCTGGTCCTTGCATGCTTAATCTGATGATCCAATGGATCAACGCCAGATAGATGGTGATGCATCTGTCCATACATAGATAACTGCCATGGAAGCAATAAAATAGGAGTTTAACGCACACCTTAACCTCCCGATGCCTTCCAAAGTGTGGTATTTTCATCACGTTCAGGATAGTGGACCTCGCGATGTCCAGAGTCCACGAATGGGGGATGATTTTCAACTTCTTCCCCTTAGTTTTTTTTAAGTACTTGTGTGGGGTGAGAATTCCATGGTTCTTGCAATATCCCAAGTTGAAGTCACTGATATTCAACTTCATGATTTTTCCTAACTGCAGTCCAATTGCGCGTATCCTGTTTGGGAGGTACGCAATGATCAAGATGTAGTTGAATTCCCTTGGGACACTGTCATGACTCACCATGCCAGCTAGGGGCGGGATATAATCGGGAAGGATAGATGGGATGAGCTTCGCATTTACCAAGTCATCATGATGCTTGGTTCCTTTCTATGTCGTAACTTGGGATGGTCCAAATCCACGAGCAATCGACGAGGATGCTTGCACTCCTCTCGTCGATGAGGCTTGGACTCCTATAGACATGACCTTCTCAGTCATGAGGTCTATGAGGATCTCTTCTATGGATTTATCTACTTCGCTGAAGTCACCCAACATGCATGCTCAAAATAAGGTATCTCGTGTCGATGATCAAATATTCGATGTAACAGAATCGGTAGGGAGCTCTCAATAGGCACTGCGCGAAAGAAAATAGTTCTATGTGGGATCAGATAATCATAATTGGAAAAAGTGTTCTCGGTGAAACGCTCAATGGGATAAATAGACAATGTCATAAAGGAATTCTCCAACGGGAAGGAATGCCTCAATCAATGCAATTCCATCCATTATGGTGTGGTCCCAACAGTCTAATGGTGATCTTTCTAGCCATAACTGTGGTTCGAGTCGTTTTGGAGCGTCGGGATAATGGTTGGGATGCCTCCAACAGTCATATTTCTTCATCATGGTGAAGTGTCAATATTTGTTGTTCTGATATCCCAACGAAGTTCCATTTTTGTAAACCCTCCTTCTGTGAAGTCCTCCCTGGAACTTCTTATAACTTTTCTAACTTTGCTTTCTTCTTGCTGAGATTTTTGGCTTTCTTTCCTGAAATCTGAGTCATTGGTTTCCTCTTTCCATTATCATTCTGATCTCCTCTTGGCATAGTAACTTTGCACTATGGAGAGTATTTCAAGGGTTCTGAGAGTAATATGTCTTCTCTTTCTAGGGTAGGTTCTCTACTCTCTTGTACATACAGGAGTTTCCAGTCTTCCTGTGTTCTTTCAACTTCGACGTCCAGATCCCTTAGTAGCTTCGAATGGTCATCTTGTTCTTTCAGTAAGTGCGTTATTCTCCTAGCCATGAAATCTCTTAGTTCTTTCTTTTTCTATTCTAGATCCTCCTCTTCTTGTATCCTTTGTGTCTGATCTTTCTCAATCCAAGGTTTTCCTAGTAAAATGGAAAATGGGGCATTATTCTCAACAAACCTAATGATCTCAAATTATTCTTCTGTCGAAGTTCCATGAGCACTCATAGTTGTCTGGGTTATCATCTTTCCTCTAAATAATCCTATTCCTCCTAATGAAGGAACCATAGCAGGCTTTCCCAAAATTTCTCAAGTTCTTTCTGTCATGATATTCACCTGTGTTTCCTCATCCAGAACACAGTCTATGTCGAAGTCTCCTATTCTTGTTTCAATGCATTCCTTCATGTTTAATATCTTTGATAAGTTGATATCTCTGTGACCGTTCAAGGTTTCTTTCATTTGTAGTAATATAGTCTCTGATTCTTTCTGGGGTTCTGTCATATCCTTAGTTTCTTGGCCTCTCTCATAGTTTTCTTGTATCATATTCATATTTTCAACTTTAGCAATCATTCTAGGACAATCCAAAACTTCATGGTCCATAGCTTTACAACAAAGACAACTAGGACCTCTACTAGGGAATTATTTCACAAGATGTCCTGGTCTTCTGCAACTATAACAAAGAGTTAATCATCTCTTTCTTTTAAATGACCCCCACCCTTTCTTGTACTGCGCACTCAAATCACAGTAAATAACCTGCAAAAAATTCTTTCTAGGATCCTACATCCATTTTTTAGTCCAAACATTCTTTCTATGCATAGGAATAACATAACTTTCACTATTCTTATTAGATCTATTCATATCCAATCTTCTTTCTTCTAGTTGTGGCCTAGTTTTTAAACAAAATCTATTAGACATACCTAGATCCATTCTTTCGAAAAAAAAAAATTCACTTATCTTACCTTTATCAGAGCACAAAGATTTAAGATCTTACCTCTTTTCTTCAGTTCTGATTCCTTTCTCAACACAGAGCTTCGCAATCAAGTAGAATATTGTGCACTAAAGTAGTAGATCTACGCACAGGGATTTCTCTTTTCTTTAGTTCCCAAAAATCACAGTTTCAGGTCCCGACAATGGAACCATTTGTTGGAACAAGGGTAGACCCAGGGTTCAATGCTTCAACAGTGCACCAACAAAACCCTAACTATCGGCCCTTTCAGCAACACCTGCGAAGCAGATGAATTCTCACCCGAGATAGAGGCAGGGGTGGTTGCAGGACTCAAGTGTCTACAACCTATATGGGACACAGATATATGATTACAACACTTAACAGAGCACTTAGTAGTTAACATTCATCAGTATTTAACCCTTATTCACATCGCAGGTTGAAATCCTAGTTACAAAGCAGCGCAACATTCAACAAGATCTAATACATCTAAGCACTTATCATATAGAAATAGATCATATCTAGCATTTATTCACATTACTAATCACTAAGCTACTATATCAGATGCATCTAACATATATCACTGCACTAAACATGCATCACATCAATAACATAACAACTATAATGCACAAAGAAACCACAACATAGGATATATGTGGTTCACCCCAGTTTGTGGCTATGTCCACCAACTCTTCTCGTCTTTATTGTCTTCTTTCAATATTCTACAAGCACAGAGCCACAAGAACCCACTCCACATAGGACAGGAGATTTGTGCGCACCTCGCTAGATCCTCCTTCCCTGAACTACGTTTAAGCATAAACCCTTCTTACAATCTGCACACAAGCTTCTTGCAATGACTTTCACTTAGCTCTGCAAGTTCTTAACACACAGTATGCATGAAGCATCCACAACTGTTTTCACTTAGTTCACTGGCCACATTACACATCTAGGTTTCTCACCAAGAGTATATCTTACTTACATCGCCTATATTTTTATTTATACATTACAAAAGGGCCTAAACATGGGTAAACCCATGGGCCGACATCCCATACCCATTACATAAACCCTAAACCCAAAAATTCTCTAAGAAGGGGTCAAGATCCAGTGATCTCCGATTCGCCTTGCGATCCACCTTCGACCAGCCTGTCGAAGTCCCAAAATTGGTCAAACATGACGAAGGCTCTCCAAAACTTGGTCAAGGGCTAACAAGGATCAATATTAATCTCTCCACCCCCTACAATGTAACCCAAATATACAAGAGATATTTTGCCAAATTCACATTTTGACAACTTTACAAAACGTTTCTCTCCATAAAACTTAAAGTATCTGCCTCACATGTTGGACATGCTCTTCCCTAGTCCTACTGAAAATAAGAATATAATCTAAGTATACTATTACAAACTCATCAATGAATATCTTGAATACATCGTTCATAACCCGCATGAAAGTAGCAGGTGCATTAGTAAGCCCAAATGGCATCACTAACCATTCAAATAATCCTTGTTTTTTTTTTAAATCATTTTTCCATATATACTATTCAACAACTCTAATTTGATGGTAACCACTTCTTAAGTCTAACTCAGTAAAATAAACCAAATGTTTCAATTGATCTAATAAATCATCAATGTGAGGCAAAGGGTAATGATTTTTTACCGTGATCTTGTTCAAGGCTGGGAAGTCCACACACATGCGCCATGTGTCATATTTATTTGGCACCAGGATGATAGGTGACCCACATGGAGAAGCACTTGGTCTGATGACCCCTTGTTCAATCATCTCTTGTACCTATTTCTTTATCTCTGCATTTTCAAAAACTAATAACCTATACATTCCAATGTTAGGAAGAGGAGTATCTGGTTGCAAATGTATCTCATGTTCAACTTGTCGTTTTGGAGGTAATCCTTTCGGGACTTGACAGATACCATCATAGTTAGAAACAATTCTAACTAAGTCATCTTTCAACTTTGTATCACAATCTTTGAAAGTATCAATTTCGACAATGTCTTTAGCTTTTACAACCATTAGTAAATATCTTTTACTAGCATTTACAATTCTCTTCATTTTCCTTGAGTTGATTAGTGATAGATTCAATTTCATCTGATGAGCCCTTACAACATATTCTTTTCCATCTTTAGTTAATTGACACTTATTGTCTTCACGATAGAATATTTCCTTTCTATCATACATATATGGACTCCCAAGTACAATACCACATATACCTAGTGGAACCACATCCAACTCAACCTCATCTATAAATTGTGAATTGATAGAAAACTTTAGGACAAATTGTGTATTCACTTGCAACTGATTATCATTATGAATCCATCCTAAAGGATATGGTTTCTTATGAGGTTTAGTGATTAATCCAAACTTTTTAACAATTGTTTCTGATATCAAATTTACTTGTGAGCCATTTTCAAATAGAGTATCAATTTTTGTATGTTTGGAGATTACTCTTATGTGAAAAAGTTTTGTTCATTTGATCTCATCAACTTCATTATCAACTTTTAAAGATTGAACTGAAGAAATTGTACTAGCTTCAGAATTTTTACCTTTGATTCCCGTGACTGTGACCTTGGTCTCATCTCCTGAATCGGACCCCAAATATGTTTGAACTATTGCAGTAGTTTTTGACTTCCCCTTATTTCTGAACTTTGCTGGTTCAATTCTGGTGAAGGATCCAACAATGATCCTCACTATGGCATTCTTTCTTACAATGAGTGCATGCAGGTTTTTCCTTCTTCACTATATTAGTTTTATTCCCTTTGAACTTCTCTTTACCCTTGCCTTTGAATTTTCCTTCAGTAGGTTTGAATGGTTTTAAAAAATCAACATTTACATTCTTGCCTCTAGATTCAAGATTAGTCTCTTGCACACATACCTCATCTAAACTAGTTGGATTAAACATAAGAATGGTATGTCATAAATATCTATGAAAACCATCTATATACTTAAGCAATGTCTCTTGAGTATACAATGGTATTCCCAACAATAAATCTCTTTTTTGAAACTCTTGTGTATAATTTTGAACATTTTGTCCTTTTAATTGTCTAAAGTTATGCCATGACATAATAGCTTGTTGCATATAATCTAGAGGATAAAATTACTTTCGTAATTCCTATGTAAAATCAAGCCATGAAGAGAGAGTCTTACCGAACCTTTTAAGATCATGTTTTGTCTTGCTGTCCCACCACACAAGGGCAGTTCCTCCCATCTTGAGACTAGCAAGCTAGATCATAGTTTCCTCATCTATGATTTTTTGTATCCTGCAATACACTTCAATTTTTCTTATCCAATTATCTAACTTTTCTACATTTAGTTCCCCACCATACAAAGTCAAATCAAACTTAGCATCAAGCTTTAACAAAGGCATGTGAGACTTATGCTTATGTGCTTTCTTTTGTATAGTATGTGTAGTAAAATGAGAGCTAGCATTTGAAGTAGAACTTGAAGAAGAAGGAGAAGAAGGCGGTGAAGGTGGTGAAGGAGGGGGATTTGAAGATTCTCATTTCCCTTCACTTTTACCCTTCATAAAAGGTTCTCCTAGAATAGGTTTCTTTCTCTTCAAGAAATTGTCATATAACACTTTGACCATTTCTGACATGGAGAAAAATGCTTCTTTGAACTTTCTAGTTCTTGGAGAGGTTCTCCTTCTGAAGCCATTATTTTATTCCTCAACACTCATTCAATATCTAAAATGAATTCAGCCAATGCTCCTTTTCCTCTTCGAGATTTGGATCTTGTGAGCATCCAATCCTGCACTTGTTAAACCTTCCAATACAACCAAAGCTCTGATACAAAAATACTTGATCCAAAAATGAAAGGAATTAATAACAAATTAACATTAACTTGATTCTCATGAATGATTAATGAGTTCAACCATCATAAAACATGTTGAAAATAAGAGAATATAAAAGCAAGAAGAAAGATAAATAGACACATAAACAACTTGTTAACGAAGTTCACCAATGTGTGGCTACGTCTCCGGGCCCACTTCGAAATGGAGGACCTATTTATCGATCTCTAAATGCTCAAGTTCTTTTTACAATGGCTCTTTGTTGTTAAAACTAGGCTTATGATCTATTGTACAAGACCTCATTGTGCATATGCACACATGCCTCAACAATCTCCTTTCAAAACATGACTCAATGCCCCTCAAAACATGAGAAATGGGTTATTAACTCAAACTCCTCTTTAACTTCCCTGCATACAAAGCACATTCTCAATATAAATAAGCCTGGTTTATGTATTTTTTAGGCTTAGTTAGAGAATCCCATCTTCCCATAAACATCTGAACTCTTTTTGGGGTCAAATCCCCCTCCAAATGGCCAATAAATCTCCAAAAAATGCCCAATCTAGGCCAAAACTATAGAAAATTAGGCACTCTGTTACAAAAATTATAATAATCCCCTATGTCCTGGGTGCACACCCCTTTTACACAACCATATGGAATCATATGGCCAAGCGCCAACCCCTAGGGGTTATGCGTTGGCCTCTCCTCCACTAGCTCCGGTCGCATGGCGCCATCATAGGACTAGGGCCCGATCAATGTGCTTGGTCGTTGGTCACTGCCCCAAGTCCTATGGTGTATAGGAATTATTTCCCCATGACAAACCTTATTTTTGGATGTGTTGCGCTCAGGTTCTTGACTGTGGTTGTATGGGAGTAAAAGAACCGCGGGTTGGGGATAGACCCCAACCATTACCTCTTCTGCCCGGACCCTTAGGTAACTTTAAATAAATAATATGTGCCATGTGTTAACAAGGCACACCGTAGGTGGGTTGGTACCCATCATGCCCCAAAACTCTTCCCCCATGCCATAGGTCACAGTCGATTCCGAGGAGGTGCAAAAATTTTACCATAAACAACAAATGATGGGGTACCACGTGGCACTGTTTAAATCACACACCAAAGTGAAACTTCTCAAACGTCTATTGGACCACATCTTCCACTTGCCCAGTCAACATTCCACTGCTCTTCCACATCACTGTACGGTCAACTTCCACCTATTTGACACATGTAAGTCTGTAAAACCAGTCACATGCCCACCTGTCATGCCACGTGTCAGGTCGTACTGAATGGTCACCTGCCACATGTCCATATGTAAAACCATGTCACCTACCAAGTGTCACCTCCATAAGATTCAACGTCATCATGATGTCAGCATTGACTTTTTTCTGTTCACTGTTGACTTTTTGCCAGTTTGGGAAATCGATCAGAGTGTGATAAATTTCACATACAGTGTCTGTTTGAGGAAGTAAATATATGGACGAAATCAGTGCAACGAGATGGATGAAGTGGAATCGGTTTCATTTGATTCCAAGAACTTTCTTTTTTGAGCATTTTCTGGACTGAGGAGCCTCCTAGATCACCACCCCCTAGCTAGATCATGATGCCCTAAGAGAGATTATTCCTTCTATTCAACAACAACTAGGGATGGAGGTCACTCTCCTCCTTCCACATGAATTCTGGCAGATTATTTTTATATCTACCAAGAAAGGGAGGATGTTTTGATTTCTCACTCAATCACTCCATATTTTTGTAGCTCCATTTATCAACTTGGTTAGAAAAAAGCCGCCCAACAATTCTTCTACCAAGAAAAAAAATTGTTTCTCAATTCTCTTTAGAAACAGAGAGATACATATGCTCTCACTCCTCGAAAATGGTCACCAGACCCATTCCTCTTCATCCTCTACCCTCTACCCCAGATTTGTCCTTCCTTTTCTTTCCTTCTTCAACAATATTTTGTGGGTCCAATTCCCAATTTCGTGGGTCAAATCAAGAAGTTTACAGATGCATAATCTTCTCATCTCCTCATTGACTCTTGACGAAGGCTTCCCAATTACCATCTTTACTGGTAATTAAATTCTTTGGGTCAAAGGATTGTTCTAGGTCTGAACAAATTTAATCCAGTAGAGTATTGGTCTCGTAGGGTTCATCTCAACCATTACTGGTTCCCCTCACCATATCTCTCATGCATCGTGATCTGCAGTGGAAACCCCTTCAACCCTTATGCAACAAATTCCATTTTATTTAGTAACAGAAATATATACATTACCTTCTATAACAAAAGGTTCATCAATTCCAACATCCAACATAATCAGTCTTCCCATACTCTCTTAGCAAATTATACTTATATTTACAAGCTAGGGGAAACATGGGTATTACATTATGGCTGCATGACATCAACAAAATTGATGTTAAAACCTAAGAAAATATATTTCTTCTAGTCTCTAATTATAGGGGGCTCCATGTGGATAAGAAGTCGTCTTACTTTGGTATTTAGAACCCATGTTTTCCACATTTTGGGAAACAATAAACCCTAAAACCATATATATATTTTCTACTATTCAAATATTCATGGGCAGGGTCAAATCACTATGAAATCCTTATCTCCTTACCTCTCTCACCTAGAAGGTTGACTTGTTAGGGGACTAATGATGTTAGAAGCTTCCCCAAGCCATTGAATTCCATTCATCATTGATTCTTGTCATAGTTGAGATATTTTTTTGGTTATGTAAAAGAATAATGATGTTCCTTTCAACAATGTTTTTTATTTCACAAGTATTTTCATGGTATGGTGTATATATAATAGGTGCCAACGTGTTTTTTAGATCATTTTGCATTTTCAAAATGTTTTGGTTGAAATGAAACATCTGCAACAAATTCTTGAATGTTGGAGTGGACCTCGTTTTACTCTGAGTAGAGAACCACCTAGCCCGTCTCATACCATACATGAATGATATTATGAAAGAAATTATTGAGGTCTCAACCAAACCCAAGTTGGTAGAGTTGGGGACCCTACTTTTATTTTTTAATTTGGTTTTAATCTACAATATCAAAATGAAATCTTGATTTATTTGAAATTAATGATATCCTAGATTTCCATTGATGATGATTTTGAATATAATGATGATCACTCTTACCTCATAATTGCATGGATACTTATATTTTTTAATCATGATCCAATCTTGATTTATTTCATAGAACATATTCCTAATTTTCATCAAAGGTTATTTATGAAGTTTAGGTAAAAAATGATTCCATATTAATTCCATTTTTCTTACATATATTTTCTTATGCATGTGAATGTTTAGGCTACTGAACACTCTACAATTAGTTGAGTTATTTTTTCATTTCAAAATTTGGCATTCCTTCATGCCTTGTGTAGATATTCACATTGATTTTCATAGGTGACATCAAAAGGCTAGTTGAGAGAATATCCACACATTGACAAATATGTTATTTTACGTAGAGCTATGTAGCACGTTAACAAGTGATAAAAGGCCTAGTGGCATTTGAGTAGGGGATTGATGCAAAGAAATGGAGAGTACATTTTAAAATCATGTCATAGTGAAGTTGGGCTACATCTAACAATCAAATATCATAGTCAAGTAGCATGCACAATTGCATCAGATAGTTTTTATTTTTCATGCTAAAATATAAACCTCATGCATTTTGGGAATGGAAAATTAAATGATGAAATCAAGGATATGGACAAATACATGCACACAAGTTTGGTTTTTATATTCATATAAGAATATTTTATATTTTATGGTCACCACAAGTCTTATAGACAAGTTTCGAGAAAAAATGATGATTTTACTAACTGTTTCCTCATAGGTGCATTGAGTTCTTAGAATACTCTCTCACACATTAAAATATGACTTACAGAACAAGATCTGAGTGCCAACTAAGTTATGATAGGTTTTTACACCTTAAAGAATATATTGAATGCATAGGTGAGACATTCATCATAAAAATAATACAATTTTAGTGTGGGTGACAAAAGTATTGGGTTCATTTTGTATTCAATTTTCAACAAAGTGTCAGAACTAGGTAGTGTATACATGGCACATTCACTTTGCATCCAATCTAGAGATGGCTAATTTTTTGAAGGACCACTATAAAATAACAATTTAAAGAAAACATGAACATCATAATTGGATTGTAAATAATGTAGTTTGCTGAAATAATTTTCATTGATATTTATATGGTGAAATACTTGAAGGATATGTAAATAATGTAGTTTGCTGAAATAATTTTCATTGATATTTATATGGTGAAATACTTGAAGGATAGTTAATTAAAAAAAAATTATTGGTTGTAATCATGTAAATTTTAAATAATTTCCATTAATATTTGTGAAGCTACATGCTTGAATGATAGCGAGTATGAGGGAGGATTCCACAATAAAAATATAAAGTGTCTCGTGCCATGGAACCGGAACCGAATTTTGTTGAGTGGGTTTCAAGGTTTCAGATGACTCATTTTCAACATTTCACATAATTGTTTGTGTGGATAGTTGTGGGAGGTAGAGAGAGTGTCCTGGAAAACTATCAAGTAATATAGAGAGGGAGAAACGTATTTTAGTTATAATTTTATTTTTTAATTTTAAAGATTATATATTATTGTTATATTTTTTAAAAATAATTTTATTTAAATAGGAATTAATATAATAATTTTTTATGTAAGAATATATTTAGAAAATAACTAATTTTGTTATATTTTTTAAAAATAATTTTATTTTAATAAGAATTAATATAATAATTTTTTCATGTAAGAATATATTTAGAAATTAACCAAATTAATTATGGAAAATAACACCATGTCAAACCTTGCCTTGTCAAATTAATTATGGAAAATAACACCATGTCAAACCTTGCCTTGTGAATCCAATTCTTATGTAATTGAAAGATCATTAATGTTCCATGTTATCCCTATATGAATCCCAATTCCATTGTCCATGGCCATGTTGACTTGGATGCCACTACATTTATGTGTTCTTCTAATTATCAAGACATAGGGAGGAAACCTTTTCATCAATTTTGATTTTATACTTTTTCATCAATTTTGATTTTATACTTTTTCTTAACATGTGAAAATCCTACCTATTTGAAAATGATTTACACTAATTATTTTCTACCAAATTTTAAGTTCAAAACTACTTTAGAGAATTAGGTGGTTTTCTATATTGAGGATTTTTTTAGAATTAAAATTTGTGTTAGTATAATTAGTGAAAAAAAATTGCTAATCTCAAAGAAGAATATTATTTTATTGTTTTTGCATGGTTAGTTTAGGAGGTGTTGTGGCTCCTTGATGCTCAACATTATCAACATAAATATCAACCATGCATGAATATTCACAATGATTATCATCATCATCTTGTTCAAAAGAAATTCATCTATTTCACTCTTTTTGAAGATATAGTTTGATTTTAATATTTTCTAAAGTTATTTATAAACACTTCTAGTCGAAATATCAATGCATTTCTAAAAATAAAATATCTCATTATTCTAGAAGTGAATTAAACCAAACTCACATAAATTAATTCATGAAGTCACTAAGCTAAAAAAAAGTGGGTATTAAACTCAAAAAGATGGGTATTAGTGTAGATATATATCAGCAGTTCACTATATTTTTGATATATCATTTCAATCTTGTTACATTCACTACCATATCACAATAATTCATTTAAATTTTTTTATATTATCTTTGTTTTAAAAGAGTCTTATTACAATAAAAAAAAATAAATTTAACAATAGAAATTTTTTCAATAATTTTATTGGAAAAATATTTAAGCAAAATTCACTTATTAATTTAACATCAAAAATTATTTCTAAAATTAATAAGATAAATAATTTAGAAAAAAAAACATATAACATGTTTATATAAAAGTATATTAAAGTATATTGTACAATTTAACATCATAAAAACTATTTGTGTATAACATACTTATGTAATAGTGATTATGTAAAAGTGGATTGTACAATTTAACATCAATTTTAATTAAAATTTAAAACTAAACATTATTAATAATGAAAAGATTAAATAATCACAATATAATTTAAATATTAAACATTCAAATTATTAAATTAAAATATGTAAACCAATTAATACTTTAAAAAATAAACTCTTAGAAAGTCTAGACAAAATAATATATTTTAAAGGTTATTTTTATAGATTTTATTTTGTGTTTTGCATTGGAGGATGTTTAATAAAATAGATTATTTTATATTTTAAAAAATAATATTAGAAGTGTTTAATTACTATTAAATAAATTATTTTATTTATTAATTTAATATATATATATATATATATATATATATATATAATATGAAAAATTAAAACACAATAATATATAATATAGGTGTAATAATATATAATATAGGTGTTTGAGAGAATTTAAAACATTGATTAATAATAAAAAAATGTATTATATAGTTAATTAAAAATTAGAGAAAAATATAAATGATAATGATCATTTTATATTCAAAAGATAAATAAGATAATTAAATTATAAGTTTTTAAGAAAAATCTAAATTATTTTATTTTTAGGGAATATAATTTTTGTAATTTTTTTTTTAATTTAATAGAAATTCACGGTAAAAAAGCTAAAGGCCACGTCGGGTTTAGGAGATATCATTCAACTGTGAACCATATTGTTACCTTTAGGATCATTGCAGAAGAGTTCTGCAATACTAAAACCAATATGTTTTGTTGTTTTGTTGACATTAGAAAATCTTTTGACATGGTTCCTAGGAAAAACCTTTGGAATAGGTTGGAAGAGATAAAAGTGTCTCTCGAGTTGAGGGTTGTTGCAATAAGGATGTATGAGAATGTTATTGCTAAGTTTAAAAACATTGAGGGCTGGTCAAAAGAGATTAACTGCAATATCAGATTCAAACAAGGTTGTCCCTTGTCCCCTACCCTCTTTGGCATATACATTGACAAGTTAGATGATTACTTGGAAAAAGCAGGTTGTGTCGGCCCTACTCTCACTGGTATAATCATCAATATTCTTCTTTATGACAATGACATCGTTCTTATGGAAAGGAGTCCCCATGATCTTAAAACCAACTAAGAATCCTCAAGGATTTTTGCTCCAATATGGGTATGATTGTTAATATTGATAAGACTAAGGTCTTGATTATTAAATCCAATAATATCCCTTATGATACTTTTGTATATGACAACAACAACTTGGAGGAAGTGACTTCATACAAATATCTTGGAATTTATATTCACCACAAGCTCAATTGGTCCAATTATAACATTGAGAAAAAGGAATATTGCGGGATGGAAAACTTATTATGGGCTTGAAAACAATTGTAAATCAGCTGATCTTTGGAGTTGGGATAAGAATAAACTCCTCTTTGAGACTCTTGTTACACCTGATATTATTTATGGATGTGAAGACTAGGCCTATAGTATCTCTCATGAATCCTTGAGAAAGATAGATAAAATACAAAAGAATTTTATAACCTACAATATCAAAATTAAAGGAAATACGCCCTATACCATCCTCCTCTTAGAAACAAGCCTCTCCCCCATTGAGAGCATGGCTATGACTAGATACCTAATGTATAAGAACAAGTTAAACAACATGGAAGACAAAAGGCTTCCTAAAATTTCTTCAAACTCAAGTCATAACCACCATCGACTCAAGCGAGGATGGCATAAAGATGTCCAGTCTTGGCTAAACTATTGGGGAATCATGGAAGACACCATTTTGCAAAATAAAGATACTATTAAAAAACATCAAATCAAAATTTAAGGAGAAAATGTGGTGTGATAAAGAGTTAGAGTAAAAAAGAAAATTAAGGTATTATAAGGATGTAATCAACCCTAATCTAGAATATCAAAATTATCTATATGTTTTGCCAAGTGTAAAGAAAAAAATAAGCATTGCTAAGATAAGAACAAATTCTCACGAGCTCTATAGTGAAACTAGGTGTTGGTCAATTCATAAAATGCCATGGGATGAAAGATTGTGTCACCTTTGTGACACTAAGAAGGATGAAGATGAAAATCACTTTCTCTTATATTGTCTAGCCTATACCCATATTAGATCTCATTTTCAAAATATGTGTCACACTACCAACCTTCCTAACCTCTTAACTCAACAAAAGTATGGTGATCTTGGAAAGCTTCTCTTAATTCTTTTCTTTTCGAGCACATAAACAAAATTCTAAAGAATCGCAAGTAATCACTTAACCTCTTAAGGTCCGATAGACTAATTTGGTCTTAGTGGGCGTTAATCATCATCATCATAATCAATTAAAATTATTTTAAAATAAACTAAAACTTAAAAAATAATTATAATTAAATGTTGATTTTCATCTTTTAAATGTTATTTATATTATATTATATTATTAATAATAATAATAAACCATTTTTAAGGTCACGACCAAGCCAGACACCAAACTGGTGTGTATGAGACCCCCTTGATTGTGGGACAAGGGACCCCCTCCGCCTTTGACTGGTAAAGTCTACGGAAGTATACATACCCTACCCCAATTTGGATTTGAAGATATCCTAATAGGTTAGCTCTAGTTGTTGAGTATTATGAATTATAAACAAGAAGTCTTGGAAAATTTTATATGGAAACTCACTCCATTTCCATCCCAAAAAAATATCATACCATAAAATGAAAAATTTTAAACATAATTATAATAATTATAAGATATATTTACAAAATACTAAATGATATATCATTTAAAAAATTAAATTATTAGTATGTTTAAAATATCATTTAATTAGTAAGTGATATAATTAAATAGTATATAAAATAAAAATTAAACAAGATTTTAATTTATTATGATTTGTTATTATTTGATTTTGATCAAAATTTTATTTAATAATAATAATAGTAATAATAATAAATTGTTATTGTCCATTGGATGTAGCTTGGGTGGTTGGGAGGAATGATTGTTACCCTCCAAACAAGGAACATAGAATATCAAATCTAAAATACAGTTATAATAATATATTAAGTTTAAAATATAAAATTATTATAATAATACATAAGATATAATTATAATTATTATAAAATATAATTTAACTATATTATATAAAATGATATATTATTAAAAAAAAAATTATATTATGTTTAAAATATAATTTAACTAGTTTATAATAATGAAGATAATTAAATATTATATAAAAAGAAAGTTAAAGTAGATTTTAATTTTTTATTGCTTGATAAAATGCATGTGCTTATAGATAGAGGGGTAAAACAAGCTATATTAGTCAAACATCGTGGAAACCTCTACTCTTGAAAAATATTTGGGAGGTAAACTATAAGTCGAGGATTTATAATGTGTTCATTGTGGAAGGTGAGAAATCTAAGACTATTCAAATATAAACTCCTCACTACATAACATATGGTTAAGATCTCAAATGGAAATCATAGAGACTTGTCAATGTTTTCCAAAGGTGAACTAGAACTAATTTGAAAACTCAACTTTAAACATACTCAACCTTCAGTCTTCAAAGCATGATCCCATTAAGTAATTATGGGAGCACCTTGAGGAATGGTGGCTGAAATTGAACGTTGATGGGGAATCTAGAGGCAATCTAGTACTTGCAAGTGTAGGGGATATGTTGAGAGACCATGTATGGTTCACCAAACCTACTTATTTTTTATTCCTAGAGCAGGGAACAAATAAAAGAGTAGAAGATATGGAAGTTATTAAAGGTATCAACTTAGTTGTTCAACATTTGGGAATCTAGGGATTAATTATAAAGGTTCTTTAAGAAATCCTCATAAACATGAAAAAAAAAAAGCTTAAGAAAGGCATGAAATATTAAGAGCATGACCCTTTGGTGTAGATCAACTATCCAAACATTCAACAAAGTTCAATTTTTCCATGTTGGTAGATTAGAAAATTCAGTAACAAACTTGCAATAAAATGATGCTATTGACTCCAAGGAAGAGGGTTCAATGAACCTGGAAATATAATGCATTTCAGAGAGATCAGATTGGAGGAAGGGACTATATATTGCATGAATTTCACTTGAAGTACACCAAATTACAAAGAAGGAGGTGATAATGTGGCAATATCCATATGTTATGATGAGATTTTAGACCCTTAAGCTTAGTCCTAATGTATTTTTATGGTTACTACAATTTAACTTGACTAATAGTATTTCTATGGTTACTACAAATTACTTTTGATGGCATTGTCTTGAGTTTGAATACAGCCTATGTAGTACACAAACAACAAAATTCTTGTGAATTATGGTCATTCTCATGTTTACAAAACATCCTCAAATTCCAAGATTTAAGGTCATATTGTGGGGATAGAATTTCATTAACTACACTGAAAGAGAATTAGGTTCCTTCATTTTCAAAGAAATATCTCCATGTTAAATTTAATAATATTTCCACTCTCATATTGATTCGACCGGTAAAAAACACTACCCTATTTGTGTTTTCAAATGGAAAATAAATGTCAAAATATATCTTACCTTAGCCTTAAATGATCAATGATTAATGATAAGCATCATGCCCACTTTGATTGTTCCCATCGTGGAATTGGTAAAGAACAATGAACATACCATTTGGTAAATACATTGTGGGATTTGTAAATGATATTTCCAAACATACACAATCCATAAGAAACAAAAACTCTAATTATAAACAAAGCTTTTGTAGTTACCTACCAAACCAAAATACGCATTCCAAATTTATTTTGGGATTTTATGTATAAGTAATAATAATCTCTCTAGAGTGGACACAGTACCTATGGAAAACATGGCAGCCAAGAAATCATGCTCAATGGTTCTTGACTTTCATAATGGTTCTCCTTCTTTGAATTTCCTTTTAATTAGATTAACCCTTTAACTCAGCTAAATGGTGAACTCCACTAAACCCTAAACCTCGACTCAACAATGTTCTTCTATCATTTGAGTACCCACCAAATGATGCTAGTAAATCATGCTCAATGGTGCTCTTCTTTGCCAAGAAATAATGCCATGTTCAATGGTGCTAAGTTTGCATTCAGATACTCAATGCCCATACCACAAAATCAGGGGTGAATGAAAGAATGAAGCCCAATTTATATGAAATGGGGAGGGACAAATCAATACGAGAAAACCTCATTTTATGGAAATAGGGTGAATGGAAGGTTGCAGTTCCCAATTTCAGGGGAATTTTTTTTTCCCTATCCCTCATAAATAAGCATGGGCTAACCATCTATACATCATTTAAAAAAAATGAGGAAAATGATAAAAAAACATTTCAACACAAAAAAATCACCTGATCAAAATTTGGAGCCTCCTCATTTCACCCCTAAAATTTTCCTTGGGAAGAGGGTTGACCTATAAAAGGTTGGATCTTATCAACTAACAATATTTCTAATGCATAGGTTAGGGATCCTATAACACTGACAATGGATATGAGGGGGATGTATTTCTTATAGATGTTAGGTTGTCCTCCAAGATTTTTTCTCCAAGTATCATAGTTCACAACCAGGATTTGGTATAAATCCAAAAATGTTTGAAAGTTGTGAAGTCATATTAAGAGTGTATCATTAATTCTAGAGGATAAAAGGAATTGTCCTAAGGTTATCATTTGAGTGATAAAGTGGACAACCAAATCTTTAAATTGTATTTTGTAATATGGAAAATTTGTGTGTCTTTTTCAACTTACATTTTGGCAAAGGCATCAATGACAGAGTTGAACTCACTAGTGGTGATGGTAAGGATGCATTCGTAGCATTCCATTTTGACATGTCCTAACTTCACTGTATGCAACACCCATTTCATCATTTGTGAAGGAAACGTAGCTAAAGAACACTCAATTTTTCTATAGGATAGAAGCTCCTTATTGTATCATGGAAAATGCATCCAAGTCAACAATGAAGGAGAGGTATGGTTATGAAGCTACATAATAGCACTCATGTAAATTTGTATTATGAACATAAATCATTTTAGGTTATTCACTCACCTCTCTAGCAATGACAATGGTGGTCTATTGTTGTGCTCATAATTCAATTATCTATTACTTAGTTGAACTAAACAAGAAATGAAATTGTAATGCTTCCTATTGAGCTCATCGACATTTCATTGTGCAATAAGGAAACATTTCCATAAACTAGTGTTCTCAGAGTTAGTCCAACAAATGATGTGAAGACATTAGTGCGAGGTTAATCTCTTGCACATTAATATTTCCCAAACTTGGATCAAAATGGAATAACTCTACGTGATCAACCTCATCGATAGAAAAGTAAAGATGAATTCCAAAGGGGCTTGGACATAGTCAAGAAACAATTGCAACTTGGGGAAGTAAGGTCGAGGGGCTAGTTGCATGGGTGGTGCTTGTAGTGGTTTGTTGAAGAAGTTATGTGGAAAATTTCTCAAGGTGGAACTAGTGTAGGGTGGGTTAATGTTTGATGTTTGTGAGAAGGCAGTGTTGGTACTGCTATTGAAGGCACAAGGTTGTGGATACTAACAAGTTTTCTGCAAAAAGGAACCAAGGCACAAGAGCTAGTGTGTGTTAGGTAGGTAGAGTAGATTAACCTTATTGGAAGGAGATGTCATGCACACCAACAAAATTGGCATCGATGTTGAAGCCAAAGGATTGATCTATTTCCAGTGTAGCATCGGCCTTAGAACCTTTATCTTTTGTGACTGCTTAAGACTCTGTTGATTAGGTTTTGTGTTTTTGTGACTGCTTAAGACTCTGTTGATTAGGTTTTGTGTTTTTGTGACTACTTAAGACTCTGTTGATTAGGTTTTGTGTTTTTGTGACTAACTGAGCTTTTGTTCTTTTGTAACAGCCAAAGATTTAGCTTTTGTGACTGCTTTTTGATTGAGAATTCGTTTTCGGCGTCCGTTTTTGGCTGCCTGAGATTTTGTGACTACATTTTGCTTGAGAGATCAAATTCGGTGTGGTAGAGTTTAATCTTAGCAACGGAGGGTTGAATTTCCCAATGTTGTCTACCATTTTTGGAGAGCTAAGAAATGGAGACCTCAGATCGTTTCCCATCAACCTTTCCTTTGATGTGCCACCAAATTGTGGGAAATCTTCTTTACAGAGGGTTGAAATGTTTGTGGGGCTGAAGTCAACTTCTTTGCAGAGGGTTGAAAGAGTTTGCGGGGCTGAAGTCGACTTCTGGCTGCATCACATATCAATATTAGCCTCTTTGATGTTAAGGTGAGCCAATCGTTCTTGATTCCTATCCACTCACCAAATCTCACCTTCTCTGAACAAATTAATGTGTAAATACCTTTAATTAAGTAATTGAAATGATACACTAGCGAATTTGAAAGTGGCTATAAATGGATTCGGGTGCATTGGACACGGCATGGCCACAAGGAGTCACCTCTTGAAGTTAATGACAATGGTTGTGTAAAAAATGTAAGTTAAAACATGGGAGGACCTTTTTCAGTATACAGTTTTGAATTTTAAAAAGTTTGTGGGGATGTTTCAGTTTTATGAATTTGTGTTGTTAGTGTAGGCTTCTATGCTTATAAATAGGATGCAATTTTAGGAAACTTTAGAGCAGATATGAAGATCATAGCAAGGTCTTTGGTATGTAATTACTCCATGATTTCTGTATCACAAAATGAAACCCTATATTCATGTGAAAGTGGACCATCTATTTTTAACATTAAATTTCTTTATTAAGAATTAGTTACCATTCCAAAATCAATACCCACACTTATATTTCTAGACAATGGTATTAGCATTGACTTCAAACTTAGCTGATCGATTAGCCAAGATCTCCTCAAATTTATGGATTCTCTTCTTAAATAAGTTGTTTGTAGCCCTCATAACGTTCGTTTAATTACCTAGAACACACAATCAATTTTTGCACACATGAGAAAGTAAGAGAGGCCATGTTGAATACGAACGTGATGTGCCCAAACCATTTTCCGGCAACTATACCTAATACTTTATGATATTGTGAGCATAATTCTACATTCAGTCCAAGACTAACAGATCCAAGAGTAACAAATACAATCCAAGACTAACAGCACCAAGAGTATCATATTCAATCTAGGACTAACAGATCCAAAATTAGATGAAATCTAGGAATAATTCTACATTAATTACCTTCAGAACAATTAAATATGAGTTTGAAACGACATTGTGTGTTTTGTGTTAAAATTCATGTCAATATAAACTCGAGATATGAATGTGTCAAACACTGTTACAAAACTTCTAGAATTCTTCATTCCACGTATATCATTATATATATACCACTGAAAAACAAGTCTCAAGTGTATTATTTTCTATATATATAAAACTAAAAAGCAATTCTTTTTGTCACTTAATATATACATTTTTATATTATATAAAATGAAAATATGTTTTTTTAATAATAAAAGAGTAATAAAGTTGTGGATATCTAAATTTTTGAAACTCTTTAAATTATTTTCAACTACACTGAAGTCTCATTTAAGACAAAACAATACAAAAATGGATGGATTTTCAATGTTGGTATTTTCAATGATGATTTTCAATACTATCCCAACTCATACTTGGATGAATTATAATTCCAATCATGTTGTCTTATAGACTTTGGATCTTCAACATTTATGCACCTCCTATGATTTACCCACAGTTATGCAACCTTAATTTCGCCTTAGGTTTCTCTAAACCCACAAAGGGGTGTCCTAGGATTGTTCTTCTCCTTTCTAGTTTTCTTCAAATAACTTGTCTTCTCTCATAATATATTAGAGTTTTGTTTCGCCTTCAGGAGCTTAATATAAGCTCCTCATGTTCAAACCCATAACCAAGGCTCAATGTTGAAAGTGCTCTTCACCAGGCATTACGACCACAATAATATGTGTGTTCCAATCTCAAAACTAGAAAAACCATTGATCTATCGATCACTTTAAGATCAACGATCCTATTCGATTGTGGACCTCGAACATGTAACAGTTTCAAAACAACCCTGAAATTCTAAATAGAAATATGTGCGATGGAGCAGAAATCAGCGTCCACCATTGATATTTCTCCTGATGGAGATCTACGATCCCAATGGATTGCGGGATGTCAAATAGCTCCCTCGTTAATTTTCCTTTGAACTTCCGCAATTGTTCCCGTCCATTGATCTATTATGCGTGGATCTGATGGTCATGATCTCACCCATTATTGATCTGTCATTTCTCCATGTCCATATGCTTATGCTGCTCCAACTGTATGATGAACTGTCAACGTTTATTTCTTAGATCCTTACACTAGTAAGATCTAACCTCTTATGGCATCCCAATTCAAAAATATGGGTAACTGAAATTTTAACTTTCCTTCATTGTTTTCTTCTGCAATTTGACACTCACAGTTATGCTTCCCTAACAAGAGAAGTTATGGTTATTCCTCTTCCTTTCTCAGTTTTCCACAATGTATTATCGATCGTTGATCACTTCATTGATAAACTATCGATTATTATCTTTCCTTTCTACCTATAACAGAGTCCCTTCCAATTATCCATAAGTTTACTCCTTCGACTCTTTTAGGAATTTATTCTTGTCCACACTCTCAACCCTCTTGAGCACTGAACTACCAGAGAATGAAATCTTCCCTCCACATGGCTCTCTTGACCAACGATCGAGATTAACTCTGGCCTCCAGGCCTTCAGGATTTTTCGACTCTGAACTGCTATGTTTCAATTTCCTCCAGAGTGTTGAGGCTCCAGACTATAGGATCTAGCGAAACGTGTATCCTCTTATCAACGGTTGGGATTTACTCCATATCTCTGGGCTTCAGATTTTTCAGGGCACCTCTCCACAGATCTCCCGGAGTGCCAAATTATCGGAGATCCTATCCTTCCTCCACGTGTCCTCCTCCAGATCAACGGTGAGGATCTACTCCGCTCTTTAGAGTTTCAGGAGTATTTTTCACTCCATGCTTTTGTTCTTCTGGATAGTTTCTCTTCCAGACTACCCTTGATTTGCTCACACCTGTATCCTATGCCAATAGTTAGGATTCACTCCATTGTTTGGAGCTTCGAGAGTCTTCAGAGTTTAACAACTCTCTAACAAGTTCCTTAGGAGTGCCAAGTCTTCAAATTTCATGATCTAGTGCCACGTGTCCTTACCTATCGACGGCTAGGATCGTCTCTGGCGACTGACACTTCGAAGCTTCAGGAATTCCTCTACTCTGTGCAAAAATGGTCCAGGTCTTCCTTTATCAGAATACTAGCATCCTGATATATCAATCTTCATAGAACAAATCTTTCCATAATGTACCTTGTTACCTTATCATTCTTTATTCTTGACCCTTTTATCATCTTGTGAGATATTCTTGTCATAGCACCCTTTCCTCGAGTACCTATGTCCCTTCTTGATATTAGGTTAAGTGATCCGGATTTATGTAGGAACACAATGAAATGCAGGAATACACATAAACGCATAGATGCAGCGGAAATAAGACTTCATTTCATTAATAACAAATGACTGAAATATGTTTACAGACAAAATTGAAATAAACTAGCTAGGGCGTTGGTAGCTTATCTCTGAGAAGAGATGTGGTTGCTACTCGCATCTGTGAGAAGATGATTATGATGAGGCTCTGAAGGCCCTTTTACAATAAACGGGAATGCCAAAAGTCCTAAACATCCAAAAAACCTAACCCTGGGAGATGAAGCGCCAAAAGCCATGTGGGCCCCGTTTGGGTAAGTTGGTGCATCAAATTCCCGGGGTCGTAACTTTGGCATACGATCTCTGTTTTAGGCGTATGATAGCTCGTTGGAAAGATCTATCCAAGGCCTACAATTCTCAAGACAAAATGGCATCGTTACATCATTAGATGCCATTTT
>ML781102.1:181136-211191 GCA_009831015.1 Picea engelmannii | reverse complement strand
TAGATTACTCAAGGAATCATCTTCCATATGAATCTGGATTTCCCTCCCCAAACAAGAATTTCATTAGGATTATCCATGTTGCTTATTGAACCCAACATCTGATCCAATAAATTCTTAAAAATCCCAAATGTAAAAATAAAGAACTGTCTCTATCCTTATTTCTTTGATATGTAGAGATCTCTAGTACCTTTTATGTTTTAAAATGTAACCATTATATCCAAAAATGGGAATACAACAAATTATTCTAGCTAGAACCATAATATACCATTTTGCTAACATATGCACAATTTTTCCTTTTATGGTCTCCAGGAATATTCTTTCTAACTTCCTGTGATCTAAGTTGCTCAATCCTCAATTATGTATGAATACCTAGAATCCTCTTTCCAATGACTTCTTTCTTGATTAATTCTTAATCATGAGCAAAAAGCTATGGATAGTTGAAAACAATGTCTTTTCTGTGTTGCAATCCCTATACAGTCGTTCTCCTTCTTCAGATCCCAATTAGATTTTAGACCCTTGATGGATACTTATTTTCAGGTTCACAGGCCTTCTTTAATTCTCTAGGTGTAGGTATGTACAATCAAGAACCTCACGGGCTCCTTCTTTAATCCCTTTTATGTTCTTAATTTTTATTTCGGGCACTAGCCTTTTTTATTCATCCCCCAAACACATGTGACCATGGGTTGTGACCGAGTGTTGGATGCAAGGCTCTTATCCTATGTTTCAAGAATTTGGGGCTCCGAAACTTCAGGCTTCAGAGGTTTTCCTTTCACCTCATCGATTTCCTCCGAATGTCGAAGTGGCGAACTTCTGAATGACTACTTCTTCGGAGCTTCAGAGCTTTGGTACTTTGGAGTTTCGAAGCTTCAAAAAATATGCCTTCTTCACAATACATTTCCTTCGAATGCTGAATCTCTGAAATTCTGGAGTCTTATCAATAATCACACACTAGAGGGGTGCTACATGTCAAAATAAGGGAGTGGACATGTGGACAAACTAACAGGTGACATGTGGTCCAATTAAAGGTTGGCACATGTCTCATTCTCATTGGTACAACAGACATACCAAAGGCATGAAACAAATTGACACGTGGGATGCTTATAGTGGTCCACATCACCCATTTGATGTTGGCATGCCATGTCACTTCAACATTCTGTGACTTCGAAACTTCAGGCTTCGACGGACTTTACACCTGCACACCCCAAATCTCCCGAACACCAAATTTTCAAAAACCTAAGGACTCAAGGATCGACGGTCCTCCTTCTCTATTTAGATCTATGTTCAACTGATTTTTCTAGGACTTTGAGCTTCGACGGATTTCACATTAGAACCTAACTTTTCTCCTGAACACTGAACTAGCGAACCACTGGAGTCTAGTAAGCAACCAAACACTAGAGGGGTGCCATGTGGTAGAACACAAGAAGTGGACACGTGGCCCAATATGAGGGGTGACACGTGTCAAGTTCTAACTAGCACAAACAGTCTTTGAAAAGAACAAAAATCGGTGACACGTGGCAAGCGTCGAGCATGCCCACGTCACTCTAGGTGATGTCAATATTTTACGTCACTCTCATGCTTCATGACTTTAGAACATCGTGCTTCAACGATTTTCTCCTTCTTCACATCACAAAACCCCCAGATTGTCGAACTGGTGAACTCACTGTGCAGTAAACCTTAGGAGATTCGGGGCTTGCTACTTTAGATCTTCGTGCTTTAGGATTTTTCTCTGTAACATCCCTCAGAAATTCCGAACGTCAAACTCCCGAACAGGTCCATGTCACTTTTGGTGATGTCATCAAGCCACATCATTCAGGCACTCCAGTACTTCAACATTTTGAGATTCAAAGGATTTCACAACTCCTTCCTTCATTTCTTTCGAATGCTGAACTTCCCAAATTTATAAACCTTCCTTAGTTTTGTTGTCATCAATATAGTGTCAACACGTGGTGCCACCGATGAGCGACACGTGTTAGGTCACAATTGGTATTAAGATCATGTTAAAAGTACACAACAAGGTGACGCGGGACATGCTTAGGGTAGGTCCATGTCATCCTAAGTGATGTCATCATGCCATGTCATATTCGGCGCTTCGAGACTTCGAGACTTCAGACATCGAGAGATTCCACTCCAACACACCTTATAACTATCGAATGTCAAACTTTCGAATAGGTCCACGTCACTCTGGCGCTTCGATTCTCTGGGACTTCAGAGGATCTCACTATTGAACACCACACAACCCCTGGACTTCCAGAATACCAAACATTTATTAATCTGTGGACACGTGTCCTTGGAAATGGATGCTCCCGATTGGTTCCAGACTTCGAGACTTCGGGGCTCCAGGACTTCGACAGATTTCTCTGTTATAGTTTTAAAACGATCGGAGGGGTGAAGTCCAAAGGACTTAAATGCTTAACCTCCATGCACCTTCTTTGAATCTGATGATTGTGAGGGATTTTTCCCCTCTAGAACAGATCCAATTACCCAAATTTAAAAAACATTTGTGGTTCCAAAACCACGGTAACCACAGTCTCTTTTCTCTGCTGACTTTCTTGAACCACTATACCTCCTAAGATTCTAAACATGACCAAGGTTCTCTATTGGGGCTCTCTTTGCACCCAAGGATGCTCCTAAATTTGAATTTTGTCCCTCTCGACAATAATTCCTTCTAAACATTTTCTTCAATAACCACTTATACGACCCAATTCAAGCTCAGTGTTGAAAATTGGAGCTTTGATACCAATTTGTAGCGTCCCCGTGTTTCGAAGCCGGGGCATGCCACCTCAATTCTTTCATGCTATGATAACCAAAATGTGACATACTCGTCCATAGACCTGTTGGGATATGGCACGTAAATACTCTTGTGGAACATCATGCATATAAAACTTAATAGACAACACATTCTGATAATACATAAATAAATGCATAAATAACAGTAAAACCTGTATGTACAACATATATATGAAATAATCATAAATATAAAACATATACAAATACATAACATGTAAATGAACATAGAAATGATACTTATCTTTCATAAATGACCACCAACTATGTGCAGACCTTCCACGAACCTTCTAGCCATAGACCACGTTGTTCATCACTCTCAGCAGTGGGTCACCCCTAAGACGGGAATAAAATCCACCCAGGTAAAGGGATTCATAATCTAGGCTAAGACAATGAGATGCTACACACTCAATCAGGAAGGATTCCCTCCTAGGAGCCAACTTATGGACAAAACTCCCAACCTATCATTCACCCCATGCATGTCCCACCCCAGGAATTATACACCTTCATTGTTCAATAGTCCATTGGCTATTCCACTTCCCTTCCACGACTTCAACAATATGCCAGACATGAATTCTCAGAGCACTATAGTTGTTGTTAGGATCCCTCCAGGAGAAATCACTTCCCCAATAACCTCTCTCACCTAAATAGAGTTTCTCATAGGCTTGACAAACTACCTCTTCATTCCACAGGCCTGACAGTCTGCCTCTTCACTTCTGCTCCCAGATAACCAGCAACAATCTTAGGTGGAAACAACTTCAACATTCATCTAACACACAGGTGAAAGAAACAACCACGGCCTTCGAGTTTGGAAATAGGCGCTGCTCATAATAGGAAGGTACAACACAAGATTAGGTAGGCATAGGTGTGTTGTGCCACCTAGGAGGATCACAGGTTTCATCTGATGATAAGAAACCATGGGATATGGATCCCCATGCATGCAAGTTTCCAAGGTCGATAATGGAGGTCATGGCTCAGTACATGAGTGCATGCATTCCTGGGAAGCATGGTAAGAATGGCAGAGATCCCCCTAAATGAACAAACTTTTCCACATAAAACTGCATGCGCCAAGATTGACACATGTCTTCATGAAGCTACATGAGCTCCACATATAATTCGTTCCCTTCCCATAGGAACTTAGGATAACATAGGTTATACCCAAACTTAGTTTTTTTTAGGAAATATACACATTCCCTTAGAGTTAAGCCTTCAATCTTATCCCCTTTTTCCTAGCCTCTTAGCCCCATCCATTTCCCTACCTAGTGGAGCTTAGTCCTCCATTCTCTTTTATTGTGGTCGGTCTACATGCAACGATGTATTTTATATTAATGATATGAGTATTTACATATACAAAAATAGGCTCATTGGCATGTAGCATCTAGGCTGTCTGTCCTAATCATCACATAAGCCTCCTAGCTTATAATCACTTGGCTCACCAGCCTATAAAACATGTTACATTTACAATTTCAACTGGGGCTTGATCTTGGGATATTACAAGAAGACACCCTTTTTCATCAATGTCAAAGGGGGAGAGAAAAACAGAGGCATGTAAATAAAGAGAAGAGGCATGAAGACAGGGGGAGCCAACATGAGCATGAGTGTTTTCCATGTCTAAGTGTTGTTTCTAAGTGTTGCCATCAATGCCAAAGGGGGACATTGTTGAAAGATTAAATGGTGAAAGATTAGTTATTGAAAGATTGGTTTTCATTGAATTGTTGAAAGATTGGTTGTCATTGATGTCAACCCTTGAACATGAAGTTAACAAGTTGCATGTAAAGGTAAAGTAGATGTAATCATAAGTTAACAAGCTACATGTTAGTTGCATGTTAAAGTAACTATAAAAAGAAGTTAACAAGTTGCATGTGAGTTGCATGTCATCATGAGATCCTATATGAGTTGCATGTCATCATGAGATCCTCATTAAAACATAGAGAAGATGCAATTGGAAAACGCATTTCTATGAACACTAATTAGTAGAACGAAAGCTAATAATTCAAGGTCAGTGAATTCCAGTGAAGGAAGAAGTTTGTAGGAGCCGAGCGTATGGATAAAAAGTTCCAGATCCAGGTTCTTTGCATAAATACATGGGTTTTAGGAGGAAAAGTCCAGACATCCGTGAGATTCAGTAAGGAAAGTTGTGAAAATCCATGAGAAGGAAGTGTATGGGTCGCGGACCCGTCAATAAATATTGGTGAAGATCAGATATGTAAAACCAAGGTCAACTACATATTGAAGGTATGTCTTCCTCTATGTGTTAGGGTGTGTATTCTAAAAAAATTAGGAACAAATATGTCTTAGTGATTCATAAGCATTTTATTTGGAGAACTCTCTTGTGGATCTTGGTATGAGGCATGTGTGGTTGCAGTTTGATGCAACCCCCTACCTCCCCAGGGTCTGCCGACCTCCCGGTCACTGGATCGTTCTTCTCCTCAAGTTGGAACAACTCTTTGGGTTCCTTATAGAACTTTTACTAACAAATCCACAGGTCCAAATACAAGACTCATTCCACGTGTACAAGAATTAGACGTGAGCTTCAACTCCGCACAACCATGGGTCATGACCGCACGCCTATACAAAAGGTTCATCGTGATTTCACGTGTCGAGACTTTGCGAGTGAGTCGATCCTGACTCCCAAACTCCCGAAACTCTGAAAAGAGCTTAACAGTTGTTAGCCCCTTTCCCTGTCTCCTCTCATGTGACCATTATCCATGACTTTGGATCTTCTTGTGAGCGCGTCAGGATTTCATGGATCGGGGATTCACGATGCAACTTATCTCTCTTCTCCTGATACCTAAAATACTGATATTCCTTTGCCATGGATCAACGACTCCAATTCTCTTATGATCTGACGGTCCAGATCGCATTGATGGTTCTCCCTGCGAGATTTTCCATCGTCCATTCAACTTGTCCAAATGCTCAGATCTCTAATGTATGTGGATCTCAACCACCTTTCACCCCATATCCAATGGCTGGGATGATTTCGCGAGTTCACGTTTTGCGAATTCTCACAAATATGTCCCTTGACCTTTCCACTCTACGAATCATCAAAATGTTGATCTGTTGTTGCATGTCCTTTGACGATAGAATACTTTGATGATGTTGGGACTTGGGACTTCGCAAAGTCCACCATCCTATGCACTATTGAAGGATTTATCCCTCGTGCATATTCCTCCGGATCCAACGGTTGTTGGCCCACATGATAGATCTAACGGTTTAGATCTATTCTTCCTCCTATGCTCTCTCCTGAATGTCTAGAAGTCGATTTGACGGTCCTGATATTTTCCTTGCAGCTTCTATGATGGTTGTTATGCTCCTCCTCCTGAGATCTTGTTCTTTCTTCCCAGACTTGGAAGATTTCGATGCTTTGAAGGTTTGAACCTTCACTTCTCCTATGAGTCCAACTCTTGGATATCGTCAACACTTGTGAAATTTCTATCCCTTATGAGCTTCTTCCCTTGAAGGATTTTCGATTTCCAACGCACACCTTGTGTTCTCAGGATTTCAAATAACTCAGTTCAAAGGATTTTCTTGAAACTAAAATGCTTGTCACCCACCTGGCGTTCTTCGGCTCTGGTTCTTCAAAGCTTATTATCTTATTGACGTTTTGCACACCTTCCACCTGGTCTACATTTCTTTGATTCTCTCTAAACTTCTCTCTGAGGCAATCTGAGACTCAGTTAACACACTCCTTGCGTTCAAGATGCACACATTGCATACAAGTATCAGAAGAGAAACGATTGAAACTCAACCATCTTCGTCACAAACTCATACAGTCAATCTCTCGAACACTCATACATGAAATTAACTTGTAACAAATCATACACATAGAATAACATTTGTTTAATCTCACATGAAATGAACACAGTCCAAGGATTTGGGACAATTTTCTATCTATTCTATTCATTCATGAAAAACAAAAATACAAAGTGTTTCTTCTACTCTACTCTATGTTTCACAAAACATACTCTCCCTCTCTCTCTATTACAATGCAACAATCAACTATCTAAGGACCTCTCCATGAGATCTTCGTCCTGTTCTGAAATCTATCATTTCAAACTTCAAATATAATAACTACTCTGTCTTATTACAATAAATGCTAATTACTGCCAGGTAGAGTCGACACTCCATATCTGCAATTTTCTTACAGTCCTTCCAGACTTTACAAACAAGTTACAATTTAAAATGATGTATTCAAAAATATCTCAACAACTCATTAAATTCTGAGTTAAATGCTCGATTTGAAATTCTTTCATTGTTAAGATGTCCTTTTTTTTCCTCCATGCGTGCGTTGTTGACTTTGAAGGCGATGCTCCTACATCATAGTTCTCTAGTTAAAAAATTTCATGGACTTCTGTCCATGAGCTCCTGCACTGTGTTTCCATGCTTCAAAATATCAAGTTTGGTGACCCAACTTGCATCTTCCATTGAATGATCTTTCCACTTCACTAAGTACTTAGGATATGCTTTCCTCCTAGTTTTCTTTCCATCCCTCTATTCAATAATTCTCTCCATATGAGGTTTTTCTGTTGTGGGCAATTGCTCTTCCGACTCAATTTATTTTTGATCATTTGATTCTCCTTCTTCATCTCTCCTATAAGGATATAGGTCTGCAACATTGAATATCGGCGATATCCCAATATTGTCTGGCAACTCAATATCATAAGCATTGGCTACGAATTTTTTGAGAATCCTGCATGGTCCTATCTTCTTCATCTTCAATTTGCTATACATTCCCCTTGGAAACCTCTCTTTTCTCAAATGAGCTAAAACTTCATCTCCAACCTCGAATTGAAATTATCTTCTCTTTTGATAAACTTTGTTCTTATATTTCTAGTTGTTGTCCTATAGATGTTCTATGACTTTGTCATGGAGTTTCTGCATTTATGTTGCAAAATCCTCTACTCTAGCACTTCTGAACTCAGCTTGATTCAAATCTATGACCTCTGTAATCCCTCTTGGTTGTATACCATACACAATTTCAATTGGAATTTTCCCCGTGCTCCTATTCACTGAATTGTTGAATGCAAATTTTGCCTGTGCCAGAATCTGATCCCATTGTCGACCTTGCTTAGTGACTAAACTTCTCAATAAGTTTCTCAGACTCATGTTTACCACTTCAGTCTGTCCATCTGTTTGAGGGTGATATTTTCAACTAAAGGACAAGTTTGTCCCCTACCTCTTCTATAGAGTCCTCCAAAAGTGTCCTACAAATTTGGTTTCCCTGTCTGAAACTATTCTCCTCGGCAATCCATGTAATCTTACTACCTCTCTGAAAAACAAGTTGGCGATGTGTGTGGCATCGCTTGTATTATGACATAGTATGAAATGTTCTATTTTTTAGAATATGTCCACCACAACAAATATGGAATCGCTCCCTTCTTGAGTTCTAGGCAATCCCAAAACAAAATCCATACTGATTGCATCCCACGACCTCTCTAGAATTGGTAATGGATGATACAAACCAATGTTCTATTGTTTACAAATTGTTCATTTGTTCACAAAATTCTTCACTTCTGCTCTCATGCTTGGCCAATAGTATGAATTACTCAGTTGTGCAAATGTCTTATCGTGACCAAAATGTCCAGCTAAACCTCCACTATGTTTTTCTTTCAGCAGGTTTTCTCTCATTGAACACTTCGGTATGTACAATTGGGTTCCCCTGAACAGTAATCCATCCTGGATCAAATATTCAATCCATGGGCTTCTGTTTCCAAATAAAGGATTCTTGCATGCTTCATAATCTTATTTACAATTTGTATCTTCTCTATACATCTCCTTGAGATGTTCAAACCCTAAGGTCTCCACCTAGAATTCCTGTACAATTAAAATCCTTATACTCAAAGTATCTGCAACTTTGTTAGAAATTCCAACAATGTATTTAATAAAAAAAGTAAAATTCTGCATAAATTCTACCCATTTTGCATGTTTCTGATTCAACTTTTCTTTCCTAGTAATAAATTGCAAATCTTGATTATCATTGTACAAGACAAATTATTTAGGAATTAGATAGTGCCTCCATTTTTTCAAAGCTTGAATCACTGCATAAAATTATGTTGCATACGTGGAATACTTTTTCTTGGCGTCATTTTGTTTCTCACTGAAATAAGCAATTGGCCTATTATCTTGACTCAAGACTGCTCCAATAGCTAATCCACTTGCATCACATCTCACCTGAAATGTTTTTCCAAAATCTGGTAAGACCAGAATTGGTTGCTCTGTGATTTTATCCTTCAACACTTTGAAACTTTTTTCAGCTTCCTCTGTCCAACTCAAGGACTTGTGTTTCTTCTTCATAGTGTCTAGCATGGGTGCACATATTCAACTTAAATTTCTGATAAATTTCCTATAAAAACTTGCTAACCCATGAAAACTTCTTACCTCAAATATGTTGCTCGGTAATGGCCATTCTCTGAGCGCTCTCACTTTTTCTGGGTCCATCTTCAATTCATTTGAAGAGACTATGAAACCCAAGTATATGAGCTCCTTATTCATAAAAGAACTCTTCTTCATATTTATTAGTAATTTCTCTCACTGCAACCTTTCCATCACTGATGTCAAATGTTTTAAGTGTCCTTCCTTCGTCTTGTTGAAGATTAGTATGTCATCTAGATATACTATGATAATTTTTTCTATGAAATCTTTCAACACTTCATTCATTAATCTCATAAATGTGGTCGGTTCATTTGTCAACCCAAATGGCATGACCAACCATTCAAACAATCCTTCATTTGTCTTGAATGTTGTTTTCCATTCATCTCCCTCTCTCATTCTTATTTGATGATATCCACTTTTCAAGTCTATCTTGGAAAAATAACTTTCTCCAGTCAAACAATCCATCAAATCATCCATCTTTGGTAAAGGAAATCTGTACCTAATGGTTATCTTGTTGATGGCTTGGGAATCTGTACATATTCTCCATTCTCCATCCTTCTTTGGTCTTAACACAGTTGGTACTCTGCATGGGCTTAGGATTTCTCTAACTAAACCTTTATCGAATAACTCCTAGACTTTCTTTTTGACTCCCTCATTCTCTCTAGGTGTCAACCTATAAGTTTCTTTGTTTGGTAAACTAGCTCCTGGAATAAGGTCAATATGATGGCTTATACTCCTAATAGGTGGCAATGAGTGTGGTAACTCATCCACTACTATATCAACAAATTTTTCTAACAGTTCATGGATTTCTATAGGAAAATATTCTATAGAAGTATTCATAAGGATAACTCTAGGCTTCCTTACTACAACAAATTGCATTTCTTTCTCCTTCTTGACTTCATTCAGGAGTTCCTTCCCGCTCATGAGAAGTATGCTTGAACTAGCCTTTTCCTTTGGCTCCTTGTCTTCTATGGGTAACAATTGTTAGGACCCTATAATGTACCTTTTTGCTCATACTTTTTTCTATCATTACATCATTTTCCCACTCATATTTAAGCCTACATTATCACCTTGATCTATTTTTCCAAAGGTATATAATGTTTCTTCTCTTTGCTATATGTTTAATTTGTTTTACATGTAATTTTACATTACTCTCATACTTAGCCATTAATTAGAAATATATAGTTGCTGAAATAGTTTGAACTGCAGTTAACATACTGTTGCTGCTTGAAGACCACGTTGCTGAAACAGTCAACAGTACGCAAATCCCGTTGTTGAAACAGTCTGTGATTTGCGATGCTGAAACAACATTTCACATACAACAATAACAAGAAGGAGTTGTTACACTGGCCGCAACAGCCGTACCTTAAGCCAACACTAACCATCGTTTCTGCTTGAGACCACGTTGCTGAAACAGTAAAACAAGACGCAAATCCCATTGTTGAAACAGTCTGTGATTTGCGATGCTGAAACAATATTCTACAAATAGCAGTAACAAGAAAAGATAAATAAAGAAGCTGTTACACCGTTCGCAACAGCTGTACCTCAAGCCAACACCATTCCAACTACTGTAACAAATTTTTTCTATGGGAGATTAGAATATCCTATTCCAGCATAGAAGATTAGATCAGACTAAGAATAGGATTTGCATGTACACATGTAATTTTATGATCAATTGTATTAAGAGTATTCTCCTCTTTAAATAGTAAAGAAATCAGCATTAAAGGGGGATTATGAAAGGATTAGCTAGAAACGAATCATAGAGAAGGAGCATGTTGACGCTGGATAATGTAACTTGACACATTTGACAGATGAATAAAAAAAACATTCTAAGCATTTCTTCTTAGTTTCTTTCATTTTTGGGGAATCTTGTGAGAAGAAAATGGCCCATCTTCTTCACAAGATTCACCCATTAGTTTCTGTAGTATGTTAGTATTGTTTTTATTTCACACCTTGTTAAAACTATGTTTTGTTGAAACTCTGTTTCCACTGATTGTTACATTGTTTTCATACAATTCATTCCTAGGTAATTGTTAATCATTTTGATTGGTAATTCCGAGTTTATGAAAGTGTGATAATTAGAGACAGGTGCTGAAGATTCCTACTTTGGGGAATAGGGTCCTGTTCTCTGTTACAGAATAATTAGTCTTCAGTAATTGTTAATCTTTTTGATTGGTGATTCTGTTTGATGAGTTTATGAAAGTGTGATAGTCAAAGACAGGTGCTGAAGATTCCTTCTTTGGGGAATAGGGTCTTATTCTCTATTACAGAAAAATTAGTCTTTGGTAATTGTTAATCATTCTGATTGGTAATTTTGTTTGATGAGTTTATGAAAGTGTGATAGTTAGATACAGGTGTTGAAGATTCCTTCTTTGGGGAATAGGGTCTTGTTCTCTGTTACAGAATAGTTAGTCTTCGTTAATTGTTAATCATTCTGATTCGTGATTCTATTTGATGAGTTTATGAAAGTATGATAGTCAGAGACAGGTGATAAAGATTCTTCCTTTGGGGAATAGGGTCATGTTCTCTGTTATAGAATAGTTAGTCTTCCTTCCAGTGTGCTAAAAAGTTCATTTTTCCTAGGCTGTTATTTCTTAATGTAATCCAGGATTCTTTTGATAGTTATTTCCTTTTGAATCTTAAAACTCTGTAATAGATAGATTGTATTTACTATAATTCAAAGTAGAACTTCAGTATGTTCAAAGCAAGGTGTGATTAGTGTACTTTTACTACAATCCTAGATTTGTTTTGAGATTAAGCATATACAGTGTGTGATTGCCTTTGAAATAAATAGACTTCCCTGGGTTGACAATTTATGTAACACTTGATTGTTTAATTAATAAGCAATTATAGTGACCAACATTTTGGCGCCGTTGCCAGGGAAGGCAATTATAGGTTTCAAAAGCATTTATGTTATTCTTTCATATGTACAGATTGCATGAGAGGATGCAGACCCCCCAAGGAAACTGACCCTACAGGTGGTAGGGGTAGAGGAAGAGGAGGAAGAAAGACCTTCATCGACCAGATTATATCAAAATCTGAATCTGTTGTTCCTCAATGACCAAGCTCTCGAAAACCAAATCCTCAACCTTCCTTTCAAGTGAACTTTGAAACAGAGACAGTTGAAAAACCAACAGACGACATTGAGGATCGAGCAAGTGCAGTAGGAAAACAAACAAAAGAAACTATGGATGGATATAATGAAGAACCGCACCATGAAGAACATGTAGGTATTGAAGCAGAGATAAACGATGAAAACTCTTTTTCTAACTTAGGATTTCCTATTGGTGATCTCCCTAGAGGAGTAGCTCCCATGAAGAATATCCCACTTTCATCTTTACCTAACTTTCATGGTTTATCTTCTGAAGATCCTAATGAATTCCTTTTCAAGTTTGACATATTATGCAGAAGTTATGATTACATTTCCATTGCTCAAAAATTAAAGCTATTCCCAGCAACATTAAAGGGAAATGAATTAAGATGGTTTATGAGTCTTGGAGGTCATGTAATCACAACATGGGATCAGATGAAACAGAAATTTCTACACAAATATCAAGACTATTGCCAAACAAGAGAAAAAAGAGAGGAATTATTCAAGATGATACAGAAAGAGGATGAAAATTTAGAGGACTTTGTGGAAAGGCTACAGTAGAATCTACAAAGATCTAGTCACCCCGATGTAAGTAAGGATATTCTTAAAACAATATTATTAAAAGGAGTAAGGGATGACTGTCTAGATATGCTAAATATGTTGGGAAAATGGGACATATCTAAAGAATCATATGATGAAATTGTTAACCTCTGTAAAATATGTTCAAGAGGAGCTGCAAGAAATAGATCAAACAACAGGGATACCACATTTTCAAGAGTTCAAAAATCAGCCAGTGGAGGAGCAAAAGAGTCGAAATAGGTAATCTACTTGAGGAATTTAAAACTGAAATGTTAAGCTCTTTTGCTTCACAAATTGACACCTTGCAGATTCAAAGGAAACAAGCTGAAGCAAAAGCAGCTCTGTCCATCTTTTGTTCCAAATGCAGAGATAAGCACCCACGAAGGGAATGCCCATTGGACAACAAGCCAATTTGCACCATTTGTGATAAGGATCATGAAACTCAACACTGCCCTTCTTTACCAGGAATCAAAGAAGCATTACAACCAATCAATGAAGAAGTTGAAGATGTCTATCTGTTGACACAGAGAAGGCAATGGAAAACATGGGGACAAGGTATGAATCCTAATATGCCATTTACATCTTATAATCATTGGAATAATTATCCTTCTTTTAGTCAAGCAAATTACCCTCCCTTCAATCAAATGAATTACCCACCCATGCAACAAACAAACCCTCCCTTTGTAGACCCAACAATATGGACACCTTGGCCTTCACAAAAACAACCTTACTTTAACCAATGGAATCCAAATTGGAGAGGTCAACAACCCTCGTTCCCAAATCAATTTCCTCAATTTCAATCACAAGTTCAGCAACCACTCTCTTTACCATCAGGTACTCCATCGAACAATCAAATGATGAGGCCCCAACTACCTATACAACCTAACCCTAACCCCAATAATAAGGATGGGCAGTGCATTGATATTCAAAACCAACCTATACTTTCTCTTTTCCCTGCGCAATGCAATGATATTCATTTACGATCTGGAAAAATAGTAGAACCTATCATTGATGATGTTACCTCTTCTAATTCTGATAAAGAAGAAATAAAAAAGCACGATGTACCTGAAGAAGTACAATCATCCCCCAACACTGTTGCTGAAACAACAAAACCACCATTCCTTGAGCATTTAGCTTTGATTAAAATGCCTGAGCCACATGCTTTCAATATTCTAGGGGAATTACAAAATATCTATGTCAAAATTCCACTATTACAAGCACTAAGAGATGTACCAATTTATGCCAGAACTATGTGAGAAATTTGTGTTAAGAAACCCGGTAGGAAAACTAAAGATCCCCTCACAGTTCATGTCATGGGTGATTTGTTCGCACTAATTTCGGGTAAAGCTCCTCCAATTAAATATGGTGATCCCGACCATCGTACCGTCAAAGTGCAAATTGGAAAAACAATAATTCCTCGAGTTTTGGTAGACTTAGGCGCTACTATCAATATTATGACTCTTGAAACTTCACAACTGTTACAACTGAAGAATGAAATTAGAGATACCCCAACCATTCTAGAATTACCTAACCGTTCTACAATCAAACCGGAAGGAGTCATTGAAGACCTAATCATCTCAATTGAGTCCTAGAATTATCCGTCTAACTTTGTGGTATTACAACCCAAAACATAGTTGGGGGGTCACCCTTTAATTTTGGGCAAGCCTTGGATAGCCACATCAGATGCCTTTATCAGTTGTAGATCTGGTTCAATGACAATTTCTAACGGATATGAGACTAAACAGCTTACCCTCTACCCTCATGCTACACCCTTGATTAATAATGGCAATTCCTTATGGGTTGACTTTGATGATCAAACTACTCAACCTATCTTGACTATCAGACAAGCCTTAAGCCTTAAAGATGCCACTGAGGATGAAGTAATTAATAATTTTATTTGTGAACCCTCCTCTGTGACTCCATAAACACATAATCAACTAGCTGCACTTTTGGAGTCAGATACCCAGGAAAACCTTAACTCTAAAGACCCACCTCAAACATCAGCCACCATCTCTTCTAAAAGTATACTAGTAGAAATTGAACCTAGAAAAACAGTGAACATAAACCCCAACCTGACAGTTGTTGAAACACAACAATTAATGAAGTTACTTCTTGAACATAAGGAAGCATTTGCATGGGACTATACATATATGAAGGGAATCTCTCCTGAATTAAGTACTCATCGTATCTATATCAAGGAAGATTTTTGACCGATCTGCCAATATCAATGACGAATGAACCCTAATTTAAGAGAAATTCTTTAGGAGGAACTTCAAAAATTGCTTAATGCGGGGTTTATATATCCTATATCAGACAGTGAATGGATTTCCCCATTGGTAATAGTTCCTAAGAAAAATGGGAAATGGAGAGTGTGTGTAGATTATAGAGCCTTAAATAAAGTCACTCAAAAAGATCACTTTCCGTTACCATTCATTGATCAGCTGTTAGATAGTTTGTCAGGGAAGAAATTCTTCTCTTTCTTAGATGGTTTCAGTGGGTATAACCAGATCAAAATTGCACCCCAAGACCAAGATAAGACCACTTTTACTAGCCCATGGAGAACTTTTGCTTATATAGTCCTCCCATTTGGACTATGTATTGCACCAACAAACTTTCAAAGAGTAGTTATAGGAATCTTTTCTGATATGATTAATGACTCTATGGAAATTTTTGTGGATGATTTTACCCCTTATGGTGTCTCTTTTGAGGAAGCACTACAAAACCTTGAGAAAGTACTTAAACAATGTATACAAACCCACCTCTCCTTAAGCAAAGAAAAATGTCATATAATGATGAGTGGAGTAGTACTTGGAAATTTTATTTCATCTCAAGGAATTCAGGTGGATCCATCCAAGATACAAGTCATTAAAGACCTTCCTATTCCCAAAACCCAAACAAATGTGAGAAGTTTCTTAGGACATGCTGGATACTATAGAAGATTTATCAAAAAAAATTCCAAAATAGCTTCTCCTCTGTTTGTGTTACTTATGAAAAATGTTGAATTCAAGTGGACTAATCTTTGCCAAGAAGAATTTGATACACTCAAACATCAGTTATCTACAACTCCTATTCTAAGAGGACCTGATTGGACACTTCCCTTTCATATATCCTCTGATACTTCAGATACTACAATAGGAGTTGTCTTGGGACAAGAAGAAAATCATCTCCCTTATGCTATTTACTTCATTAGAAAGAATATGACTCCTCCTGAACTTAACTATACAGTTACCGAAAAGGAATTTTTAGCAGTTATCTATGCTATTAATAAATATTGACATTACATCATTGGCTATTCTACTTTTGTCCATACTGATCACTCAGCTATCAAATATTTAATGAACAAACCTGTCACAAATGCTCGAGTCACCAGATGGTTACTATTATTACAAGAATTTGATATTACAATTGTAGATAGACCAAGAAAAGAAAATGTAGTTGCTGATTTCCTTTCTCGGTTAACACCTGATGATAATACTCCAGTAGATGATTCCTTTCCTGATGAATATCTATTTGCAGTATCTTCTCACTCACCATGGTATGCAGACATCGCTAACTACTTGGTTGCAGGGAAGTTACCACCACACCTATCCCACCGAGAGAAAAGAAGAATCATTCAACAAAGTGTTCGGTATAGCTGGATAAGTGGGTGTCTTTTCCACACAGGACTTGATCAAGAAATCCGAAGATGCATTAGAGAATATGAGGTTTATGTTTTACTAAAAGCTTGTCATGATGGCCCTTGTGGAGGGCATTTTGCTGATAAGAGAACAACACATAAAATTCTCAGGATGGGTTATTATTGGCCCTCACTTTTTAAAGATGCAAAGAAATATGTCCAGGCTTGTGATAGCTGTCAAAGAATGGGTCAACCTAATCATAGAGATGAAATTCCATTAAATCCCCAGGTAGTACTCGAACCATTTGAAATATGGGCCTTAGACTTTGTAGGACCCATTAACCCTCCATCCAATAAAAATTTTTATATGGTGGTCTGCACAGATTATATGACCAAATGGGTGGAGGCTAAAGAACTCCATAGAGCTACTGAAGAAGTGGTTCTATATTTTTTATTTGAAGATATCTTTATCAGATTTGGAGTGCCTAGATAATTAGTCATAGATGGAGGACCTCCTTTCACTTCTCATGGTTTTAAAGACACCCTTCAAAAATAGCATATTCATCGTAGAATGACTACACCATACCACCCCCAAGCCAATGGACAAGTGGAAAGAACAAACAAAGTAATAGAATCCATTCTCACAAAAACAGTGAAGGAAAACAAAAAGGATTCGTCTCACAGGCTCCCTGAAGCATTATGGGCTTACAAAACTACTTGGAGAAATAGTACAGGATTCTCCCCCTATGAATTAGTTTATGGAAAAAGTGTTTTCTTTCCTACGGAATTTGAAATCAAAACCTTAAGGTCTGCTTTAGCTGTTAACCTTGATTTAACTGATGCACAAACAACCAGGTTGCGGCAGCTTAATGAATTGGATGAAAAAAGACTAGATTCCATTCATCAGATAACCATGATTCAACAACAAAGAACAAAATGGCATGATAAAACCATCAAGCATAAGCAATTCCAAAAAGGTAATTTGGCTTTACTATATGATTCTTGGTTTAAAGAATTTCAAGGGAAACTACGTACAAGATGGCTAGGACCTTACAAAGTGGACATTGTTTTCCCCAGTGGAACAGTAAGGCTCCTCACAATTGATGACTCTAAAACACTGTTATTAGTGAATGGTCGTCGGCTCCGTCTGTACCAACGCCCCATTTCCAAAGAAGATTTTAAGGCCACTTGTGTGGCAGATTCACATTATCTCTTTTTAGAGGAGCCTCCTGCCCCTCATTGCAATTAATTTTTCTGAATTTAATTTCTTTAGTATTAGATTAAATTTCTTTTACTAATAATCCCTGTCAAGAAATGGCATGTTACAATTGATTCTTTTGCAGATTCTCAGGCCTACCAAGAAAGGACAATCTTACTACAAGCAGATCCAAGTTTCATTTTGTGAAGCATTGCTCCCTCCTTCTTCAATCCATTCATACTCACTTCCCATTCAACATCCCCATCATTGATCCTTCTTTATTTTCTTTCCTTTCCATTCCCTTTTCCACATTTTACATATTGCTAAAACACCACTGATCAGCAACATTTTCCTCATTTTTTCTCATTGCTCAAACACCACTCTTCAACAACATTTTCCTCATTTTTCCCATTTTTTCCATTGTTGAAACATCACTGTTCAACAACATTTCACCCTTTTTCCCATTGCTAAAACACCACTGTTCAACAACTTTTTCCTCATTTTCCCTATTGCTGAAACACCACTGATTAGCAACATTTTTCCCCATTTTTCCCCGCTGCTGAAACACCATTTCTTCAGCAGTATTTTCCATTGTTAAAACATCACTCTTCAACAAAAAATTTTCCATTCTTTTCCTGTTGCTGAAACACCACTTTTTCAGCATTTCCTGTCAATAAAAACATCTGCTTCAGCTCTTTCACTCTCACTTCTCCTATTTTCATACTACATTCTATCCCTTCACAACCTTCTCTCGTGATTAAACAAACCCTTGATACAATTTCTCTAAATACAAAGTCTATCCCATGGTTACTATAGATCTATTATGGACAGGCACTATATTTTTCGAAGTACAAATCAAAGGTAAAGATGAGGTATGTAAACTTTATATGTAAATACAATTGAACTATGACTAATGAGAAGATCCTGATTCATTACTATCATTCACTTAAAGTCACTATTTTAGTCGTAGTTGGGGGGGGGGGATATCAAAATCTTATGCCATCATTTCACACGAACCGACTATCGTCACTCCTTTTTACCCATCTTTTCGTTTGTTTTCACCACCATTTGCATACCTTCATCCACAAAACTTACTCTATTCAGAAGTGGTTACTTGACTCTCTGAATGTGCATTCTATTGAGCTGTTAGTTATGGGTGGACCTGTTATACGATACAAACCCACCACGACAACCCTGCTAGAATTGTATCCATAAGTCTACCAAATCTTTCAGCAGGCAGGCTGGCTGGGTTATTTTCAGAGGCTCCAGGGATTTGATCAACAACATGTTCTTCAATTTGTTTGGAATCTTCAACAAGACCATTCTACTGTTCAAGGGTTTGGATTCCAGTCACAGAGGATGATATCGCACAGGTCTCAGGTCTTCCCATCACTGGCATTCATTGGTTCAGCCACAAACACATTATCCTTAATGCCCAGCAGGATTTTCTCTTTCCAGGAGAACAAGTTGAGCCTAAAGGCCGGGGTGTTTGACTTAGCTCATTGTCGCCTCCTTGGCCGAAAGTTACCGAGTTTTTCAAGCACTATCTCACCTATGAAGGTCGATGCCAGGTAGTTTAACAGTATGATTTTGTCTTGTTATCTCATTTACAACATGCTAGACTGGTCAATCTTCCTTACTATCTTCTCGGATGTCTTAGAAACATGTTGCATTATTATAAACAGGCTAAAAATACCATCATTTCCCTCACCCATCACGGCCTCGTTCAACTACTCATCCAAAAGGGTTCTTCCCAACAAAACCCTCCCCTAAACAATCCACCCATAAACCCTTAGGAAGTTGCTAAACATCCTGAAAATCCTCATGAAGAAGAACCATAAAACCTTCCTGACCCTCCATAAATACCTATTAATCTACCTACATATCCAATTGATCCAATTAACCCTCCTACCATACCAAGTCCACCCCGCAACTTACCAGAATCATCTACTCCTACTGTTCATATCCTTAGCGATGATTCAGAAGCAGAAAAACCCGATAACCCTCCCTGCCCCATCACTAAGGAAAAACCCACATGCAAAAGAAAGAAGCAAATTCCTACTTTTCCTTCCTTTTTACCAAAAAAACGAACGAAGGCTTCAACAAGATAAACCACTGTTGCCACTTCCCTAAACCCCCAACCCATTTTGTTAAAAACCCATACACCTCTACCCTCCCAAACCCCAGAATTTTTACCTGTTCAACCCACGGGCACTGAACCACAAGAATCAGAAGCCCAAGATGCTGCGACATCATTTTCTTTACATTAAGTAGTTGAAACACAAGAACTAGTTGCTGACTTTATTCCTGAAATTCAAGAATCACATGCCCAGGGTGTGGCAACACTATTTTCCTTACATCAAGTGGCTAAAACACAAGACTCAGTTGTTGATTTTGTAGCTTCTCCACAGGAACTAGCTACCGAGGTTGTGACCACTACACAAAAAATATTCACCCCTCTTGATACACCGATGACAGATCAACAACCAAAACCAACAATGGCTTCTCTCTTATAAGAAAACGAGTTTCTAAGATCAGAACTAGAAGCTTACAAACAAGAGTTGGTAATGGAAAAGGAAGCTTATGATAGGGAACTTAATTTGTATACCTTAGCTCACGTAGCGACCATGAAAGATAAAAACGCAAAAGATGATCAATGTAGAGAGTATATGTGCATCCAATGTGGGGATATTTATTACCAAGCAGGCTACAAAGTGTTTCAAATTCCAATGCCTGGAGCTTCCCCTGCACCTACGAATTTTGTAGTTAAAGAAGAAGAACACCCTACTGTTACACAAGAACCAGTAGGACCTTCTAAAATTCAAAAAAATGAACCCTGGCCTACAAAAACTGCTATATCTGAAGCCCCTATTTTTATCAGTAAAGTTGTTCAAACTCTGCCTATTGATGAATCTACCCCTACTTTTGTGGAACAATCCACTCAGACTCTACCGCGGCCTACCACTGATGATGCTGAAACAAAAACTCTACCTATTGATGAATCGTCCCCTCCTAGCAAGATCAATACCCCTACTCTTGTGGAACAAGCCACTCAGAAACTACCTCAGCCTACCACTTGCGATGCTGAAACACAAACTCAACCATGGAATGAGCAGGAAATAATGGACAAATGGAAAAAGGAGTTTGCTATTATACAAGACAAAAGTCTGGAGGAGCACAGACTACTTTGGTTGAACCACATCTATTCAAACTAGGAAGTTTTGGAGCAAACACGCCAAGAATCTCGTGCCCATAAGAAGCAGAATGAAGAGTTAAAAGGCAAATTGCTCCTAATGTTTGATTTGGTACAAAAATTGTTGGTTGCTAGGAAACCATCCTCAAATTACTCTCTTTTCCTTATAGAATGACTTACATTTTTTTAGATTAAATCAATCAAAGAAAGAAGACCCTATGCAGTGCTAAAACCAGAAGATTTTGTTAAAACCTTTGCAGAAGCCTCTACTACTGATCAAAATCTATTATGTGAGGTATATATTCAAAATGAAGCTATTCCTGAGAACAGACAACTTCATCTCAATACTCTTGTTGGTGATATCCAGATTCAGGCACTAGTATCCTTCCTTACCAGCCAGATTACGTGGAAAAATGATTTTCTAACTGCCAAGCATAATGAAGATAATCGTCTCCTCTGGATACGGCCAAAACCACAGAACGCTGCCACCTTTGTTGCAGAATATTACAAATTTTTGAAGAAACCAGGGATGACTCAATACATAAGACAACTACAGGCAACAATACTTCAGGATTGCCAACAGTTTATTTAATCCACGGAGACTGTTGCCCTAGAAGAAAATAACACGTTTTGGCAACAATCTTCTGAGAAAAAGTAGGAGCACAATCCCTTTAGTCCTACCAATATTGAGACAACAATCTCCCAGGTACCGAGTTACATCAAATGTGTCCAGCAATGCACTGAAAATTGGATAGGTTATCAGTTCCATTTTCCCATTCTGTGGATGCCAGCAAAGAAGTATCAAGTTCATCATAAGTTGCCCAAGAAGGTTGAAACAACAGCTTGGCAAAGGCTACAACATGTTCAAGGATTCAGAGCTCCAACAAACAACACTTTCCACAACTACTGCTTAAGTAATTTGCACGCCCAGAGTCGGTATCCGGATTCTGATTCAGATTGAAGTTGTCTGAGGACATGCAACATTTTTAGTTAGGGGGGATGTTAGGACCCTATAATGTACCTTTTTTCTCATACTTTTTGCTATCATTACATCCTTTTCCCACTCATATTTAAGCCTACATTATCACCTTAACCTATTTTTCCAAAGGTATATAACGTTTCTTCTCTTTGCTATATGTTTAATTTTTTTTACATGTAATTTTACATTACTCTCATACTTATCCATTAATCAGAAATATGTAGTTACTGAAATAGTTTAAACTGCAGTTAACATACTGTTGCTACTTGAAGACCACGTTGTTGAAACAGTCAACAATACCCAAATCCTGTTGTTGAAACAGTCTGTAATTTGCGATGCTGAAACAACATTTCATATACAGCAGTAACAAGAAGGAGTTGTTACACTGGACGCAACAGCCGTACCTTAAGCTAGCACCAACCATCGTTGTTGCTTAAGACCACGTTCCTGAAACAGTCAAGTAGGATGCAAATCTCGTTGCTGAAACAGTCCGTGATTTGCGATGCTGAAACAGTATTCTACAAATAGCAGTAACAAGAAAAGATAAATAAAGAATTTGTTACACCGGCCACAACAACTGTACCTCAAGCTAGCACCATTCCAACTATTGTAACAACATTTTTCTATGGGAGATCAGAATATTCTATTCCAACATAGAAGATTAGATCAAACTAAGAATAGGATTTGTATGTACGCATGTAATTTTATGATCAATTGTATTAAGAGGATTCTCCTCTTTAAATAGTAGAGAAATCAACATTAGAGGGGGATTACGAAAGGCTTAGCTAGAAACAAATCACAGAGAAGGAGCATGTTCACACTAGATAATGTAACTTGACACATTTGATAGATGAATAAAAAAATCATTCTGAGCATTTCTTCTTAGTTTCTTTCATTTCTGGGGAATCTTGTGAGAAGGAAAGGGCCCACCTTCTTCACAAGATTCACCCATTAGTTTTTGTAGTATGTTAGTATTATTTTTATTTCATACTTTGTTAAAACTCTGTTTTGCTGAAACTTTGTTTCCACTGATTGTTACATTGTTTTCATACAATTCATTCCTAGGTAATTGTTAATCATTTTGATTGGTAATTATGAGTTTATGAAAGTGTGATAATCAGAGACAGGTGTTGAAGATTCCTGCTTTGGGGAATAGGGTCATGTTCTCTGTTATAGAATAATTAGTCTTTGGTAATTGTTAATCATTCTGATTGGTGATTCTGTTTGATGAGTTTATGAAAGTGTGATAGTTAGAGACAGGTGCTGAAGATTCCTGTTTTGGGGAAAGGGTCTTGTTCTCTATTACAGAATAATTAGTCTTCGGTAATTGTTAATCATTCTGATTGGTGATTCTGTTTGATGAGTTTATGAAAGTGTGATAGTCATAGACAGGTGTTGAAGATTCCTACTTTGGGGAATAGGGTCTTGTTCTCTGTTACAAAATAGTTAGTCTTCGGTAATTGTTAATCATTCTGATTGGTGATTCTGTTTGATGAGTTTATGAAAGTGTGATAGTCAGAGACAGGTGCTGAAGATTCTTGCTTTGGGGAATAGGGTCCTGTTCTCTGTTACAGAATAGTTAGTCTTCCTTGCAATGTGCTGAAAAGTTCTTTTTTCCTAGGTTGCTATTTCTTAATGTAATCCAGGATTCTTCTGATAGTTATTTCCTTTTGAATCTTAAAACTCTGCAATAGATAGATTTTTTTTTACTATAATTCAAAGTAGAACTTCAGTCTGTTCAAAACAAGTTGTGATTAGTGTACTTTTACTACAATCCTAGATTGATTTTGAGATTGAGCATATACAGTGTGTGATTGCCTTTGAAATAAACAGACTTCCCTAGGTTGACAATTTATGTAACACTTGATTGTTTAATTAATAAGAAATTATAGTGACCAACAACAACATATGTGTTTTACCATTATTTTATAGAGTATAGGTATTCTTCCTTCCATCATGAACAACCTTTCGTCCATACTGCCATGACCTCCCCAATTAAATATGACAGACATCCATAGGAATTACATCACACAATATTTCATCTTTGTAACCTCCTATTTTAAATTCAACTTGGCATTGTTGACTTACTATTACTTGATGTCCTTTCTGCAACCAAGATACCTTGTATAGATTTGGATGTGTAGTTTTCTTCAATTCCATCTTCTCCACCATCTATGTGGATGCTAGATTGTCAGTGATCCCACCGTCTATGATCACCTTGCAAACTTTGTATTTCATTTTGAAAGCAGTTATGAACAGGCTTGTTTGTTGAACTGGTTTCTTCTTTGGTTTAAGAAGGATTTTCCTCATCATGAGGTTCTTTCCTCCTTCAGCTGCTTCTGCTTCCACATGATTTTGTTCTTCGGCAATGTGTGCTTCTCCACCTTCTCCTTCTCTTTTTCTGTCAGGACATTCCCAAGATTTGTGTCCTTCTTTTCCACAAGTATAACATTCAACCACACCTCCTCTAGCTCTTCATCTTCCTCTACCTCTGGAAAAATAACTTCTTCCTCCATGTTGTCCTTCTTTAGAACTTCCACCCTTCTCATTGTGACTATGTTGTTTATCAGCTTCAGGCTTCGACTTCTGGAACTTCTCTCTATTGGTTCCCTTACCTCTTCTTGAATTTCCTCCTCTGCTTCATTGGCTTTGTCTCCTGGCCAATTTTTCTTCAGATTTCAAGGCTGCTTGATAGGCATCCTCAACTGTAATAACCAAAATCATGTTGATCTCCTCTTGTATTTCATATCTCAACCCATTGATATATCTGGCTATCTTCTCCTCTTCATTATCTTTCTGTCCAGCCTTGATTTTCAGTTTGTAAAATTCTTTAGCGTACTCCTTCACTGATAAACCCCTCTATTTCAGGTTCTGCAATCTTCTGTAAAGATTGATTTGGTAATCCTTTGGGATAAATTTGGCCTTCAATTTGGCTACCATCCTATCCCAGTTTTTTATTTTTTTCTTACCATTTCTCCTGCGTTCGTCTTGCAGTTCATCCCACCATAACGTTGCATGACCTTTCAGTCTTGTCACTACATGCTTCACCATATTTTATTTTTTGATACCTTCGTAATATAATAATTTGTCCACAACACATACCGAGCCTAACAATTCTTCAACTTCTAAATTGCCTTCATACATAGGTACCTCTATTCTTACTCTGGCTTCTATCTTTGAAATAGTTTTTATCAAGCGATCTTGTGCAGCATCCTCTACTACATATTCTTCGACCTCTTCTTCTTCTTCGTCTTCAGCTTCACTGACATCACCAACATCTGGTGCTCTCCCCTATTCTGTCTCCATGGAGTCCAGTCTCATTCGAAGTCACCTCATTTCTTCTTCCATTTTTTCATTCGCTCTGCACCTTCTTGGTGGCATGATTTCACTGTGTCACCTATAAACAAAAATTGATTTTTCGTTGATACCACAAATGATACCAAATTTCCTCCTTTCTCCTTTTGTCTATTTTCTACAAACAAACTCAAAATAAGCTCTGATACCACCTTATGCAGCCCCCCTAGCTCTGCAAGGTCTAACGACTTCCCGGTCACTGGATCGTTTTTCTCCTCGAGCTAGAACAACTCTTTGGGTTCCTACTAGAACCTTTACTAAAATATTCATAGGTCCAAATATGAAACTCATTCCATGCATACAAGCATCAGACATGAGCTTCACCTACGCACAACCACGGGTCGTGACTGTACGCCTATACAAAAGGTGTGACATGATTTCACATGTCAGGACTTTGCAATTGAGTCGATCCTGACTCCCCGACTCCCGAAAATACGAAAAGAGATTAACAGTTGTTAGCCCCTTTCCCTATCTCCTCTCGTGTGACCATTCGCCATGACCTGGGCACTTCCTGTGAGCACGTCGGGATTTCGTGGATCAAGGATTCACGATGCAACTTATCTCTCTTCTCCTGATACCCAAAATACCGATATTCCTTTGCCACATATCAACGACTCCAATTCTCTTATGATCTGACGGTCCAGATCACGTTGACGATTATCCCTCTGATATTTTCCACCATCTATTCAGCTTCTCCAAATGCTCAGATCTCTGATGTACATGGATATCCTCCACCTATCACCCCAGATCCAACGGCTGGGATGATTTTGCGAGTTTGCGTTTCGCAAATTCTCACAAATCTATCCCTTGACCTTTCCACTCTACGAATCATCAAAATGTTGATCTTCTCCCGCATGTCCTTTGACGATAGATGACTTTGATGATGTTGGGACTTGGGACTTTGAAAATTCCACCCTCCTATGCATTGTTGAAGGATTTAACCCTCATGCATCTTCCTCCAGATCCAACGACTGTTGGCCCACGTGCCAGATCCAACGGTTAATATCTTTTCTTCCTCTTGCACTCTCTCCTAAATGTCTGAACGTGGATTCGACAGTCCAAATATTTTCCTTGCAGTTTATCTGATAGTTGTTGTGCTCCTCCTCCTGAGCTTTTGTGCTTTCTTCCCAGACTTGGAAGATTTCGATGCTTCAAAGGTTTCAACCTTCACTTCTCTTGCGAGTCCAACTTGCGAGTCCAACTCTTGGATCTCGTCAAAACTTGTGAAAGTGATATCCCTTCTGAGATTCGTCCCTTGAAGCATTTTTCAATCTCCCACGCACACCTTGCATTCTTGGGATTTCAAATAACTCAGTTTGAAGGATTTTATTTAAAATAAAATCCTTCTCGCCCACCTGGCTTGCTTCGGCTCCGGTTCTTAGAAACTTATTAGCTTCTTGAAACTGTGCACACCTTGCACCTGGTTTAAGTTTCTTTGATTCTCTCTGAACTTATCCCTGAGTCAATCCGAGACTCATTCGATGCACTCCTTGCGTTCAATATGCACACCTTGCATACAAGTATCATAAGATAAATGATTGAAACTCAACCAGCTTCGTCACGAACTCATATAATTAATCTCTCGAACACTCATACATGAAATGACCTTGTAACAAATCATACACACAGAATAACATTTGTTCAATCTCACATGAAATGAACACAATCCAAGGATTTGGGACAATTTTTTGTTTGTTCTATTCATTCATGAAAAATGAAAATTACAAAGTGTTTATGCTACTCTACTCTGTCTTCTCTACTCTGTCTTTCACAAAACATACTCTCCCTCTCTCTCTCTATTACAATGAAACAATCAACTATCTAAGGACCGTTCCACGAGCTCTTTCGTCCTGTTTTGAAATCTATCATTTCAAACTTCAAATCTAATACCTACTCTGTCTTATTACAATAACTGTTAATCACTGCCAGATAGAGTCGACACTCCATATCTGCAATTTTCTTACAATCCTTCCAAACTTTACAAACAAGTTACAATTTAAAATGTTTTATTCAAAAATATCTCAACAACTCATTAAATTCCGAGTTAAATGCTCGATTTGAAATTTTGTCATTGCTGAGATGTCCTCTGTTTGCCTCCATGTGTGCGTTGTTGACTTTGAAGGCGATGCTCCTGCATCACAGTTTTGATGAGATATTGAAATCAGTAGCAACAACATAAGTATCAGAAACAACAGTAGCAACAGGTTATCAGTTACGGTGAAAGATGTAGTGACATATTGGTCTACATTTATATTTCAAGGTGGTTGGAAGGGGCAATGGAAGGGGGTTGTATCCTTCTTCTGGTTGGAGTCGGTAAATTAGGGAGTTGGAGCTTCCTTCAAGTTGCATCCTATAAATAGGGGTTTGGAACCTCCTTCCAGTTGTAGATGGAGAAAAAGGAATTTGGTTCTTCCAATGAATGTACTATTTGATAAGTAAGAAAATAATTACGTGGGTTTTTCCCACATTGGGTTTCCACATAAACTCCTGGTGTACTGTGTTTATGTGTTGTTTATGAACTGAATTGTGGTGCTTATGATATATTGAATGTTATTGAATATTTTATATCATGGTTAAATAAAAAAAGTGTTCATATTGACTCATCCACCCCCACCCCCCCTCCCAGTATTCCAGGACAATTTAGGTAAGCTAACAATGAAGTCCATAGAAATATCCTGCCAAATAGATGAAGGAATCGACAATGGTTGTAGTGTGTTCAAGGTCCTGAATGTTTCTCCCTTATTCCATTGGCATACATCACATTCAGCCACAAAATATGTAGATGTCTTATTTCATACCATCCGAGAAAAAGAACATTTGAACCTTTCATAGGTTTTGGTGAACCCAGAATCCCAATTGTGGGGGAAGCATGAAGCTCTAAAAGCATCATAGATTTAAGTTGTGACTGTTTTCTTAGATAAAGATGGCCTTTGTAGTGAATCTCGTTATTGTGCTAAGGGTGCCCTAAAGAAAATAGAGAATTGTCTTGCAACTATTGGATAAGGCCAAAAATTTTGGGATCTTGCAGCCATTCCTAGTGAATAGCTTGGAGCCAATATGGTGCAATTAAGGAGAGAAAAAAAGGGACCCTTCGTCTTCATACTTCCAGGAAAGAGCGTCAACATCCACATTTTCTTCACCCTTCTTATAAATTATCTCATAATCATATCCAAATAGCTTGGTCACCTATTTTTGTTGCTCTGGGGAGGAAATTCGTTGTTATAGAAAATGATTGAGGCCCTGATGATCCATTTTAATTTATAAGTGTTGGCCCAATAGATAAAGATGCCAGAGATCCATGACATGCATAATAGCCAACATTTCCTTTTCATAGATTGATTGGCCCAAATGGCACTCTGAAATTTGTTTGTTGGTGAACGCCACTTGTTGTCCTTCTTGCATGAGAACTACACCAATTCATTTCCTGAAAGCATCACATTCCAGGACAACAAACTTTTTGAAGTTGGGAAGGGTCAGGATAGGAGTTGTGCACATAGCCTCTTTCAAAGCATGGAAGGATTGATAAGGTGTAGGAGTCCAATTGAAAGCATTATTTTTAATGAGAGTAGTGAGAGGTGTTACAATTTTTCCATAATTCTTAACAAATTTGTGATAATATCCCGTTCAACCCAGAAAACCATGCAATCTCTTAAGAGTTTTGGGGCGAGGCCAATCCTGCATAACTTCAATTTTCTTAGGATCCACCCTTACACCATATTTGCCTACAATATGACCTAAATACTCCACTTCTRAGTGTTGAGATTTGGATACCTTGGAAAGTGGTCCCCATGTGCTTATGAGTCTCTAAGCACAAAGGGGGAAGACTTTTACCATCATACTTTACTTTATGATTCTAATTTCACTTTGACTTAGGAGTTTTAAGTCAAAAGTGAAATATGTCACTTAAGTCATAAAGTGACAATTAATTCACAATGTGGGTGAATTAATAGACATAAAGAAATTAAGGAAAGTGGGTTTCCTTAAGTGAGATTTTTGGAGTTGATCTCACCCATTGATTAGACTTGGCTAGATCTAATCTAGGCCATTGATCTTTTAGGGTTGGCATGAGGAGACTAAAGAGAGGGTAAAGGCATTTTGGAGATTCATTCTTCACTTGAGACTTGTGAGGAAGAGAAGGAGGGCCACATCTTGAGGAGGAGAAGGGGCGCACTTCACGAGGGTTTGAGCCAAAACCCTTGAGGGTTTGAGAGAAACTCTTGGAGCTTGGAGCTTGCATGGTGAGTTCATCCATGGAGCCTTAGCTTTCCCTTTCTTGTCAGGAGAATTTTCATGGAGGAGGGGCGCATCTTGAGAGGAGGGCGCACTTGATTTCTTCAGATGCTCACCAGGAGAGGAGATCTTGTCAGATCCAGATGAGGTATGATGCATGAGGAGACTAGGAGGAGGGCACATGCTTTCATGGTGAGAGATATCCAGCTTCTGTCTCAGTTTATTTACTGTGATCATTTCTGCTAGGAGGAGGGCGCATGGGTTGAGATGACTGGCAGCTACCTGGTAGCAGATCTGCTTGGAGGATTTGAGCTCTAACAATTTCAGTGGAGAGGCAGCATAGGATAGGACATTCCTGTGGAGGGGTTTCTTCATTGGGCAACAGATGAGCTTGGGCACCTCAGTTCAGTTCAGAGGGAAACAAAGGAAGAGGGTGCACCACAGTTTTGGGCACTTCTCTTTCTGGTTCTTGTTGCAAGACTCGTGAGGAGCTTGCTATGTATACAGGTTCCATTATATTTCATTACTTTTTGTATCTCTTTCTTTAATCACAATTATATAGACATATATCCCAAACTGGTTTTCCCCGGGGGGGTTTTATCCAGGGTCATGTTGACCAAAAATACCTGTGTCAAATTTATGCATGTTTAGAAGTGTAG
>ML781102.1:147858-180833 GCA_009831015.1 Picea engelmannii | reverse complement strand
CAAAAGAAGACAGCCATATAGTTGAAACTTAGAGCCATACTAAGGTCAAGGACAGACCTTAGATGGCAGCCTCATAGGACCTCAGAATTTCTACACTGAGGTGCCAAAGGCACATTTAAATTGTTTGAGGGAAAGTTGGTGTTGAGAAAGGAGATGGAGAACTTAATCCACATGGAAATATGTGTTATCCATGTTTTACTATATATGAGAATGTCATCAAAGAAAACTAAGACAAAATGATAGAGAAATGGACGAAAGACATGATTCATGAGATTTTGGAAAGTGGAGGGTGCATTAAACATGCCAAAGGGAATGAACAATAAATCATAGTGGCCCTGATGAGTTCGAAATGTAGTCTTGGGAATGTCAACCTCTTTCATACATCTCTGGTGGTATCTAGAATGAAGATCAAGTTTAGTAAAGTATTGTGAACCACTCAATTCATCCAATAGATCATCAATGATAGGAATGAGAAACTTGTCTTTTATGGTGAGTTTGTTGAGAGCATGAAAGTTAGGACACATGCGCCATGTGCCTTATTTCTTGAGGACATTGGGAAGAAGAATACCCAGAACTAGAGGAATGGAATGATCATGAACAGTACAGGAAAGGGGAAGGCCTTGGGGAGTGGAAAAAATAGTTTGGTATTTGGGGAGTATAGATTGGAGGTCAAGATGCACAAATGGGGTCTCAATAGCTTGAATGGAATGGAGTTGGGAAATAATTCCTTAATGACCTTTTTTGAGGAGATTTTCCATTTGATGGGAACTGATGATCTCAGGGGAGCATGTTGTGATGCCTTTGAACTTATATGGTTGGCCATCCTATTGAAATTGCATGGTTAATTCCTTAAAATCCACGAGGGTGGGACCGAGAGTGTGTAACCATTTTGCACCTAACACATTGTCACAACCACCCATATCAATAGAAAACATATGAGATTTCAGTTTGTACTAGGCAATTTGTAGATGTACATTTCACAACGCACCCCACATTTCATGGAACCTCCATTGGCAATCCAGATTTGAAAATTGTTGATTGCATGGATATAGAAATGGGTTTCTTGAGAAATGAAATGATGAATGAAATTATGAGTGCTAGCACTATCAATTAGGATGATGACATTATGATTTTTAATGTAGCCAGTTAGCTTGAGGGTTTGGAGAGAAAAAAATTCAGTGAGTGCATTCAATAAAATGATCGGTTCAACTTCTAGTGGATCAGATGGTGGAGTGATAGGACTTGACTCAGGTAGCTCTGCTACAGGATAAGCCTCGACCTCTTCGTCAACAACATCCTTAGATATGGCCATGAAAAACTTTTTTTCCTTACACTTGTGCCCCGAAAAATATTTTTCATCACAGTTATAGCGAAGAACCTTGAGTTGGCATTCAACCATTTCTTCCGAGGTTAATTTTTGGATCTTGGGGTGGGATGAGGGGAAAGAGTGGGAGGGAGAGGGAACAGAGGGAAAGAAGGTTTGTGGTGTTGGGAAACAACAACTTGTTAGGATTAACTGGCACGTTGAGTAGGTTTCAACCAAGTCTGGGGGCGAGTCGTCAGGACTTGGGCTCAGATTTCATCCTTGAGGCCACTGTCAAAGAATTCTTGGAAAAAGTATCATACATGCCCTCGGTTATGAAAGATAATTGCTCAAATGAAGCAATAAACTCTTCCATAGTACTTGATTGTTTCAATTTGGTCAAATGTCCCAGGGAGTGTGTGTATCAGTGTCAAAGCGATCATAAAGTTCGACCACAAACTGTGTCCAAGCCACATATCCTTGGCATGATTTTTCATGACATTGCCACCATTGTCAATGATCAGGATCCAAATAGAGGACACTGTAATGAAGTTTGTCCAAGTCATCAATGATTCCATGCAAGGAGTAGTGTTCCATTTGAGTGACCCAACGAGTGGGATCCAAGCCATAAACTTTGTTCACCTTCACTCGTGGAAGATGTAGATTACGATGCAAGGAGTTGGACTGAAACAAATGGGAATTGGAGGAAGTTGTACCTTTGAGGTTAGAAGGTTTTTCAAGTGAGGAATGGATTCCAGGAATTGGTAGTTTTTCTACGATCTTGGCAGCAAATGAGTCAAGATGAGACTCAAGGTTGGCAAGGTGGGAATTGATGTCCTTCTTCAGTTCCGCTTTAATGTAGTCAATTTTCAACTCTATGTGGGTAGTGATTTGGGTTTCAAGGTCTTGGTTGTGAGTGGTGACCATGGTGAGGGGAAAACACAAGAAGAGGTGAGAAAGAAAGGTGGTTGAAAAGGGCGGGTGGGTCCACAGAAAAACAAGCCAAAAAAATGATAGGTATCATTGTGATTAGGATGAAAAGAAGAGTCCAATGGAATAGGTCCCAAATAGAGATGTCGGGTAAAGGGTCAAGAGCACAGGAGAAACAAAAGGCTGAAAAATAATAAGTGTCACTGCGTTCAGGATGAAAAGAGGAGTCCAATGGGATAGGTCTCAAATAAGGGTGCGAGTAGGCACAAAACTTTTTTTTTACTTGTGTGGAGTTCTCTTCGATCTCAATAATATTGTAGCGTTGAAATGCCCACATTCTTAACAGGAACAAATATGTAGCAATTTCACAATCAGAATGTAGGAGGCAAGGTTGCGCAAAAAACAAAACTTGTATGTTCCTTGTTTCTTCTATTTCTGTCCCAAGGTTTAGGTTTTTTTTCAGGGTTCCTATAGACAAGGGTTTTCCCTATGCTATATCTCTCTGATATACATGTAGTGCCAAACAATAATACACGGCCCAATATCTCAGGGCACCAACTAAGGAGGCTAAACCATACCCTTAGTCGTACTACCTAATTACCCAGGTACTAGAGAGTATATACTCGAGTGTTGTTCTCAGTGGCACTATAGTATTCAGGTGACTGATCGGTTTATCTATGGAGGGCTTTAGGAGATCTAGGTCAATCCGTATACAGGTGTGGTATGATGTGCTACGACTCGAAGGAGTACCAACAAGGGTTACAAGGGTGGACAACAATGTGTGCTTAAGTACCACTTGTAGTTCATGCTTGTATGCTTCCCCAACCATGGATTTTTGCGTTAAACAACAGATCTCTATAGTTTTAAGATGCCACAACACATCTCTACCCTGAAAAAAAAAAATAACCCACACTTCCTACCAAGGAAAGTGCTCTGATACCACTTATAAGGTACTAGATCTATAATAGGTCCTTTATTGATAGGAAACAATGTTCACTTTTCTCTTTGAGGTGGCAACCTCGAGCATAGCAATGCTCTATTACAAAAATTCTCAAGACAAAACTTATCATGTCTCCTACTTTTATTTATACTAATTATACCTTTTAAATATTATTATATAGGAAGATCCTTTTAGAAGCCAAAACTTCTATTAGGTCTTCTTACATTGACTTATTTCAATTTATTAAAAATGCCTTATTAACTAATATAGGTCTTTATTACATAAAAATATATTATTATATTTACATCATATGTGCAATGAACTTGCATGAGCAGACAATTGGAGAAGCCAAGTTCGAATGTTAGCTCTCATAAATCGTTCATCGTCTCCAGGTTATATCTGCATAAGTATGTAGGAAACGAACATAAGCTGCAACTGCGTGAACCCATTCCAATAACCTCTTCTTCATATAATCTGGATCCTCCAATCTAATGCCGACCTTAACATCGCCATCATGATCCCAAAGGCATATTTTCTCAAAATCAATTAACAGTGGGTAATCTTTGGCTTCTGCAACACCATAATTTTCGCCCTCACCTGATTCGGTTGCAGCTTTTACCTCCGCGGGCTTCTGTCGATCCCCTTCCATTGCCATCGGGATGTTACCAGTTTCTTCTTCGACTATGGGATTCCATGGCTTCTCCCGAGCCACCAGTTGTATAGCACTAGCAATCGAAGCCGCCCTGCAAGGCGTGGGCTTCAATAGACATCTTGTCGTGGCGTTTTTTTTCTTATTTTCCTTGCTTTTGCGCTATCTTTGCTTAACTTCTACCAATGAATCTGCCTTGCTTGGCTACGCTGCGATGCTCTGATAAATTAGTCTCCTGATCTGTAATAACGTCCCGGCTGTAGTGCCCAGAGATTAGAAGCACGGTCGCCCCAATACAGACAAATTAGAGATAACTAAGTAATCAGGCGCATGACAGAGCACCCCAGATTCGCACGATGAAATTGCTGTTTACTTGGCTTATATACAGAAGTTATGGCTTCTGAGTGGCCGATTTTTTTTATCTAATCGTGCGGTCGAAGCTTTGCAAGACAGGCATGGCGAATGTGTCGTGTTCATTGACCATCCGGTTGCTTCGATTAAACAAAGGAGAGGAATGATCGTGGAACCCAACATAACGCATATATTATTATCTTATGCGGAATACTGGGTCAAGTAATATTAGAGACAGATGATACGTAACTTAATTGACCAAGTCCAGTAATGGCAGCATTTTGTGCGGGGTCTTCTCAGAGTATTCTCTTTGTAATGGAATGAAAGGGAGTAGGTTAATTCGGGAGTAATCTTCTTTTTAGTTTTGTTTTTCAGCTTAAAAAATGGGTTTAAATTCGGTTAGATTTTCAAGTAGTTTTGTATGGATCAAAGTTTTAATTAAAAAAAAGGGTTTGAAACCAATAGAGGTGGTCTGAGTTTTACATGGATCAAAGTTTTATGCATTTCAAAACCCTACTCTAAAGGTTTTGTTCCATTTTAAACCAACCCAGATACTAAAAAATTGATCAAAGTTCTAGATTGACCGGAAACACCTACTCTAAAGGTTTTTCCCATTTTAAACTTAACCCAAATACTCAAAAAATTGATCAAAGTTTTAGATTGACCCGAAATTTAAAACAGATAACGAAAAAACCTCAAAAAAATAACTCTGGAGAGAAGATTGCCATCGAATTAGCTCACTCATAATGAAATAAGCTATTTTGATAATAAGGATTTTCATTTTGGGTAAAAAATTGATAGAAAGTGTTGTATAACGATATTTTCAAAATTTTCATTCCATTATTGGTACTGATTTTAATTTAAATTTATCCATTTTGAGTTTTTATATTGCCCAACCAAAAGAAAGTTTACGATACAATATTAAACGACTCCTGAAATAAATATGAATAAATAATGATGTTCCCCCAATGGTATTAGCCGTCTATGAAATGACTGTGCCGTCTTGCCTGCCACCACGGCATGCTTTGGCCAGAGCTCACAGAACTCTGACTGCGTCTCGTACACGACTCTAATTTTTTAATAAAAACCGACACGTTTATTTATCCGTCACCCCCGATAAGCCGCAGATTATGATTTGAATAATCCCCATCACAAAAATAATGGCTCAACATTCAAGCTGTGAAACGTCCAATTTTTTATTAAATTAAAATGAATTTATATGAAGTATTAATATTATATTAAATAAAATATTAGTTTAACCCCGAAACGGGGAAAGGAAACGCGGAAGTGCGCTGAAGTTGTTTGAACATACAAATGTTTTTTCATTTTTAAAGATATTATTCATTGCAAAGTAACATAACATTGTTGGGTGATTCATTTCTTTGATTTTAATTTTTTTACTTAAAGTTGGCATGTGGAATTGCATTTGTAAAACAATTATGTTTTCATTTTGAAAAACTTGAACTGTAAGTGTATTTCGATTGCTTTATTAGTATTGCTTCCACCACATTGAAATGTGAATTGTAAACCTATTTTGATCACATTGAAATGTGAATTGTAAACATATTTTAATTGCTTTATTAGTACTATTTCCTCCCAAAAGTTGTAGTCGGATGAGGTATGTTACCACCTTTAAGTTAAATATCACCAAATTCTTCTTAATGAAGTGTTTTTGAATACTATTGTTGGTCCTAGAATATAGGGAAATGCACACTAAAAGGGGACAAAATTTGGTAAATCAATCCAAATTGTTTTTAATTCCTCAAATTCGAGAATACAAGTTCAAATCAATCCCTCTTCAAAAAAAAGTCGTGTATTCTTTCTTAAAATTAAAGATACGTGCTTACAAACAATGAATAATATATCAAAAATAAAAATTTGTGTAATTAAATAGCCAAAAAACATTGTAATTTTAAGATATAAGAGACGTCAAAGATTTGTAGATCCAAAGAGAGCGTATTAATTAGGTGGGGGATCTCGCGGATACTTAAGACGTAAACCTTCTTCGGTTCTGTGAACTTGAAAGCCAACGATCCTTTTAACCAACAACATAGATGGATTGTCGGGAGAAAGAAAAATAGGTTGTCCCTTCTGCTTATCTCAAAATGATGGTCGGATTCAAGGTTGGCATAGAAATGGAATCGAAAATGTATGTTTTGTTTCCCTTCCCTCTCCCTAGATTAAGTGAACTTCACTTTTTCCAGAGGGGATGGTGATAGATGTAGATATCTAGTGGGTAGGGGGTAGATGAGGGTCTCCCTGGGCGGATCCGCAGATGCAAAACTCTGGGCGGATTGAATTCAATGTTTGTTCTTCCACTCGTATCGATTTGGGTCTTATGGTGCTTCACTAAAGTTCTTCCTCACCCTCCTTTGTCGAGCTAGATTTTATGTACATATCGCATTAGTGACTATACAAGTGCTTTTATGTAAAATTCAAATGTACATACCCAATCTGGAAAAACATTCAATGTTACTAAGAAAAATGATGAATACGACATTTTCGACTCAAATCAAACCTTATTTTACAACAAACATATTTTTTTAACTAATATCCGAAGATTTTACAGCTAGAAAGAAGTTTTGTATACAAACCGACGACCCATGTTTTCTCCGAGATGAAATGATGTCCGAAGATTTTCCCACATATTATGAATCGATTTAGATCTTTAAAAAAATGATACTTCCTTTATCACCCCAGTTGGAAAGATGTTTCTGATGCAAATAAATGCCCTCCATTAATTCTCGTTTCCTTCTAATCCCCTACTTGCCACATGGCCATTAATCTTTCGAGAAACATTTCCACACCCTCATTGTGCTCCTTTACCAATGTGTGCAGAGAAAATCTAGCTACTCTTCTCCATTTCCCAACCTTTAAATGAACTCACTGTGAGAATTCCCTCATGGCCTCTCACTTTTGATCTGGTTTAGTATTTTTGGGCATCTAATTTAGTTTCTAGAAGATCAGACCTGTGTCGGTCATATTTTTCCCAATATTTTACACTTATCTTCGAATGGAGATCACCATTGACATCAATATTTTCCTCCATATCCTCTTCATCGATTGAAAGTAGCAACTGCTCATCTTCCAAATCTTTGCATCTCAATAGATAAAAGAAAGCATAACCCATACCATTGAATTGCATGGATACAATCTATCTGTAACACACTCACAATATAATAGCTTGCGTAGCAGCTTACCAACAACAATCCAAGAAGTAGATTAAGTTATATCTTATTTTCCCCCAATTTGTAAGCTCGGACTAGAGCTCTGTCTATCTTGTGATATATTCAAAGTGATGGTAAACAAACTTTGAATATGAAAGAAAGGAACCGACCTGCATATGAAAGAGAAGAACCGACCTGCACTTATAGCATGTGGACCTCACCTAGCACGTTGCGTGCCGACCTCACCTATTGATTGTGTGTTGGGTACAATTGTTGAAAAAATTGACCAACAATAAATATATGAGGGGGCCTGAAACATTTGATTCATACATAAAATCAAAACCATATGTTCAAATGACTAATCGAGCTATTGTTCCAGGGCCAAAGGATGAGGGAACAACGCACACAAGTCGTGATTCTCCCAAAAACAGAGCATTAATATACTCTGGATTATTGGACATTAAGAAATCCAAGTCCACTTTTAAGTTCTTTCTGGTTTTTCTTTTACTTTGATATCTCTTAGGATTTTGATGGATTAGTTGGGTTAGTCCCATACTCAAGCTGTGTAATCCATCCACGCCATTGTTTTATGTTTAAATTTTTTTCTTTCTTTGTGAATGTTTTGTTACTCGCATGTTTATATAGATGCTTTTGTAATATTTTGTCAATGAAATATGTCCATGTCCATTTCTTGTTATAGATGGTCGCGGCGAGGGGATTCTTTACACAGATATATCTCTACAAACTCGAATCTCTCTACCAAACCAACAGCCATCGAAAATCCAAAAAGAGATCTTCCAGTCAAGATTGAACCCTCAACCCAACAATGTGAGATGTTCTTCTCTCATCGATGGTAAACAACTACCCAATCACTACATTAAATGAAGACACATGGAAGTATGCTGATGAAACTAATTTGTGCATATTTATTGTACTCTGCTTTCTCAAATGTGGGTGCAGAAAAAGTTAATAAAACTCAAAGGCATGGCAACAAAATGTTGTGCTGCAATCGTTCACACTTGAGGACAAACGTATATTATTTGAGCGGGGATGTCCAAACCCACTCTCAATCTGCCTCTATTTTCCTATACTCCCATGATAATAAAAAAATCTCATATAATGTTCGTTGAGATGAAATCCCATGGAAAACCATCAAAGTCAAATAACTTGTCTTCAGTCCTACTGATATTGATTGTTGATTTATGTGAAATCAAATTTAGATCACAAAGCTGCTAACACATCCAAAGGGCATGACAGTTAAAACAATCCTATAATACATAACAAATTCTTTGAAATGCCCATGTTGTGGCGATTTGATAGTAGCCAAGGCTTCAAATAATCCTTGGTTGCCGAAGATTTAGTATCATATGCACTGAATTGCAACTTAACGCTCTTATAAATAAACACAAAAAAATAGTTACAACGGATGTTTAATCTGATAACCTCTCAATTTTTTTTGCAGTCCATCATCTGCCAATATTACAAACTTCAAAACAAAATTTTGGCACCGACGACATGAAACACAAATACATCTTTCACCCCTGGGCAACTAGTTGCTCATATTTTACAAAAATTGGCCAATGCATGAATTAAATCCCAACTGCCATAAACATTGCTATAGAAGAAATTAAAATACCCAAATTACAGTGAAGGCATGGAGCTTTCAAATTCAAAAGATTCAGAAAACTAAAATTCATTCGAGGGATCCCTCCAAATCCAATCCAAGACCCCACTCCCATACACAAAACTAGTTCCATCTACCTGATTTTTGTCATCTTTGTGATCACCATATTGTTCCCAAATTCTGATGCAAGAAGCAACACTTTGAATAATGCTGTCATCATGTAACATGGTCATGCAATCATGGCTACCCACTGAATCCAGAGAAAATAGAGCTTTTGTTTTCTGCAAACGACTTTGAGGCATCTAGAGCTGATCATCGATGGCCTCGAAAAGAGACCCTCTAAAACAATCCTCCTCCTCCACTTGCAGCTTTTGCTGCACAACAACTTCTTTTTCACTACTATTACCTGTGGCAAAGTCTTGGAGATAGATACTAAGTCGAACAGAGGCGGTGAAGCGACAAATCTGCAACAAATCGGAAAATCCCACGTAGTATATAGAAGGGAACACATGCCCAATTACCAATGGTTATTGACAAGCGACGAAAGCTTGAAGGTAAACCTCCCCTTAAAGAACGCCTTCGGCGTAATAAATAGATTATATTTTATTATTTATTTTGAAGGAGTAAGATTTTGAAATGCTCAATGATTAAGTGGTTATGCTACATCATTCATGAGGGATGATTATGAAGCAATTGTGAAAAAATGAGGGAAGGGGTAAAAGTTAAAATGAAAGAAAGAATATTATTATGGGTCAAGGTCATGAGATAGAAGTCATATAAAAGGAAAAACAAATGCAACACATAAGTTTTATTGACTAATGCAATGGATAGTGGGCTTTCAAGATTGGCTAAGTTTGTAGCTATCTTCACTATTAAAATTATTAGGATGTTTTTCAATTTCCAACACTTCTTGAATAATACAAGAGGAGTGATATGGTGTTGAGGTAAGAATTATTGTTTGTTCAAAGCAAGTGATGTGTTTATAATTGTGGGAGTCTTCAACGATAGTTGGAGATGCAGTTCTAAATAACTTTTTAATGGTTTTATAGGTTTAAAAAGAGTTTATATATTTATCTTTTTGAATAAAATATTTGAAATATGATCTCTAATGCCATGGATGTAAGGAAGAGAAATAAGAACTAGGGGTGGGTAAGAGGAAGGAGAGATTTTAGATTTAATATGACGTGTTGAGAAAAAATATTTGTTGATTTGAGAGATTGAGTACAACCATTAGCCATAAGGGCCTTAGTAAGGTGAGATTTTTCTTTCTCAAGGAGATGGGGAGAAAAAATTTGAAATGGCTCAAGTTACTAGAGCTTTTAGAAACATATTTTTGGGTCGGGTGAAGATGAGAATGCACATAAAGATATATGTTGGTGTGAGTCTTTTTCCCATAAACTTTGTGGGTAAGGGTGACATCAGGTTGACAAGAGATGAGAACATCCAAAAAGGGAAGAGATTTTTCATTTTAGATTTTCATAGTAAATTGTATGTGGGGTGAAATTTTGTTAAGATGATCAAGGAAAGAGTTCAAGGAGTAAAGACCATGAGGTGAAATGATGAAGGTATAGTTAACAAATCAAAACCAACCTTCGGGCTTTAGATGGATGTCGTTTAAGGCTAAAGCCTCAAAATGTTCCATAAAAATATTGACAACCACTGGGGATAAGGATGATCCCATGGTTGTGCTTTATGTTTTCTCATAGCTTATTCCTTTAAAGGTGAAGAAAATGGCGGTGAGGCATATTTCAATAAGGTTAAGGGTTTTTTGGTCAATGTGTTTGGAGATAAGGTGAATGGATTCATGGTAGGATTTTTGGTGAATATAGAAAAAAAATAAAAATTGATCATGGTGTCTTGTTCATCAAAGTGAAGATGCCAATTTTTTTTAATATAATGAAAGGAATATTTATTAAATGAGGGAGTTTTTTCCAATAAATGATTGAATTGTATCATCAAAGCAGTGAGCTAGGAGAGGGATGTATTTTTTATTATGAATTTTAGGTTTCCCATGGATTCTAGCGATTTGAGGTTTATGAGGAATAAGACATTTCTGAATGGAAGGGTCCAAGGATGAAGACTTGATGGCTTTGGTAACTGCGATAGTTATGATATTGTTCAAGTTCTTAGAGAGTGGATTATATGAAGAAGATGAAAGAAGGTATTGAAGTTTAGATTTGTTGTTAGAGGTATTCATAATGACCATATCGTTATTATTAGACACATGAATTTGAATAAGCGTGAAGTGCATTAATTCATCAATATGGTACAGATCTAAATACATCAATGTGACCTTTGGATTCATCTTCCAAGGTCTCTTGGACTTCCAATATCATTTCCTATTACTTGACTATTCATATTCATTAAGTAAGAAACCCTAGTGGATTACATTTCCAACATTCTCCCCCTTATTTGAAGCGGTGTATGTGATTCCAAGAAGAGATTTGATATATGAAAGTGGACAGCTAAAATCTAGAGGTGTGCAACTATTGATGACTAAATGTTCTCTCTAAATCTAGTGGTTTTGGGATGACCAAAAACCGAATGGATAACATAAGTTGATGTCTTCTACTAAATGGTGGTGATGGCTTAAGGAAGACCACAAACCAATCTGATGGTTTAAGGATGACCATAAACTATGGAACTTGGTTGTAGGGATCAATGGCTCCTAGAGCATTTCCTAAGTTAGCTAGAAGTTGAAGTTGATGTCTTCTACTAATTGGAAGTGCTCTCGCATGATGGTCTAAAGATGACCATACATTGTTCTATAGTAGAAGTTGAAAATATTCTACCAAGTGTAGGTTTACACAAACCATTGTCTAGAAAAAAATTTATGTCTTCTACTAAGTGGTGGTTTAAGGAAAACTACAGACCAATCACGCTCGTTTGTCATGGTCACTTGTTGTTGCTCGATTAATAAGACTTAGAAACTTGAATCTTGAGTGCTAATCGATGATAGCATTCTTCCCTGTCAAGTACACGGGGATAAGATGAAAATACTTTCATTGCAAGGTGCATGAATACTCCAGAGTGAATTCATCGGTATGATTGTTGTATTTTCTTAATTGTTGATGACCATTTCCAAGAAATCATCCACCCATAGTGGTTCTTTACTCTTGGATATTTTTTGATGTTAAAACATATGTTTGAATGATTATTGTGATTTCCACAATTATTGCAAGGATGAAGATCAAAGCATTGATCAAAAGAACCATATCTGCTCTTGAACTAGAGCAGAGAATCTAAACTTTCTTGGAGTAATCCAACACTCTAGAACTGGATCAGTCTGCTATAATCTGGATTATGAAAGGTGAAATCGTTTTCATATATGATATTGGTTCTATGTCTATTGTTCCCGATTTCTTTCCAAGGTCTAATGATTGGCTTGGAAAGAGGAAGTTGAATTTTATCTACACTTGAATCTGGAGTTTCCTGATTGAGTTTCTCCTGCAGTAGTTGTTGATCATCATCATCATGTTCTTAGAAAATGGATTTGTTCTGAACAAGAACTAGTTCATAATGTTGTCGAAGATTATAAAATATGTGGACATGTGGGGTCCTTACATTACGTCATATTTTAGTATAATCAAAGATGTGGACATGTGGGGTCCTTACAAATATTTTAACTTACTAAGCGGTTTTTCCTCTAAAAAGTGAAACTACTCTAGTTGTGTGATAATGCAGACATGTATGTGTCCTTTACAAATTTTTTAGTTCCTTCTTTGCAAAACAAACTATGAGAGCCACAAGGGCTTGGGCCTCACCTAACGTGTTGGTGTGATACATAAGAAAATTTGAAGATAAGATATGCACCTTTAGGGGATGCTTACTAATTACTTCAAGTTAATTCTCTATGTTTGATTGATGGAAGAGAGATGGAAGAACAACTTACACACCCCTTTCTAGTTCACCAAGATCACTCAAATGAGTGTGAGGTGAAGAACATACTAGGATGTGAGTAAGGTTCTTCCTAGTCCTGTAAATGAATTGATTTTTGAAGATAAATATAACTAAGAATTATAATGCTTTAAATTAGCCATCCATGTGGCAAAGACAAAAAGAAATATGATTATTTTTAGTTTACTTAGTGTGTTAGATAATCTACTTCAGTAAGAGATAACCCAAAAGGAAAATTTATCAGTGTTGCAAAGTGTAGTAAATTGAAACCTATAATATGTATTTTGAAAAAAATTGAAGAACCCAGGAAATAGGAAGAAAATTAAGATTAGTGCAAGTTGTTGAAAGTACATATGTGTTATTGACATAATTAACATAGTCAGTGCAGAGTCAAAGACTGAGACGGAGCGCTAACAATGCACTTTCATGCTACTATTTCTTTGAAAGTCATGATGATGCTAAAATATGGCGTAAATAAAACATCCAGAGGGGATTTTCCAGAATTGGGGACTGCGCACTCAAAGTGAGTGCTCAGGGAGGCCGGTTAATGAACCTGAAAATGTAGAAAGGTAAGAAAAATGGCTCTTGAAGCCTATAGTGGGAGAATTTTGACTTGGGAACCTTGATGGATTCATCAATTTTTTTGGGATATTTTGTCACAAGAGTGAGCAAATGGAAACCCTGATCCAGGTGGTAATAATCTGTAGTAAGATTTCGCAAATATCTTCCATACCTTGCGCACCAAGCTGGGTATCAAATATTCAGAGCGACATCTAGTGCTCAAGTATCATGGTTCTATGCATAGATACATCCAAACCAAAATTAAATTTCTGGACATCTCATCCTTGGGCACGGCCTACCGATATGCCATCAAAATCAAGCAGAAGCTCAAACAAAAGATGCGACAATTTGGGTCAGGGAACCCCTCACAAGAAAATCCAGGAAAGGGTGGCCCCAACCCATAGAACAAAGGACAGAGAAAATATGGACAGTATCAGGACAGCTAGTCCAAGCCACAAGCAAAGAAGGATACCAGAAAGACAAAGAAAGATACTAGGAAGTGGTGTGACTTCCATAAGAGCCCTTGGCATAACACTGTTGACTTCCGCTCAAAGCAGACGCTGGTGGCCGAAGTGAAAGCCTCTGAATCATATGTGGGTTCTGACTCTGAGTCAGAAATAGAAAGGGGAAGACAGATCATTGACGCGAAACCCAGTGCCACCGTTACTACCACCAAGCTCCAACATGGTGAACCAGAGGAGCCAAAAGAAGGATAGTGCCTCTTCCATTCATATATGTGGATAAAATGCACCCCACTGCACTTCATCGTTGATATTGGGAGACCATAAGAACCTCATCTCAACAGAGGTCATCAAGTGGTTGGCCCTTCCGACAACAGCGCACCCACAACCCTACACCATTGGATGGCTCCACCAAGGAAGCAATCTCCATGTCAACCAACAGTGTCGACTGTCGTACGACATAAAGCCCTTCAAAGATGAGGTATTGTGTAATGTTGCTCCTCTCAAAGTTTGTGATGTTCTTTTGGGCCAACCTTATTTATGGAAATGTCATGCTATATATGAGTCTAGGCCTTGTAGTGTTATTATTACTTTGAACAAAAAATTGTACAGGATACCCAAGGTTGTCCCACCTAGTGCTATTTACTTTATCTCTACTACGAAATGTAGGAAGGTCATCTCTCAGATGCGGAAGGTTGTCTTCTTCGTGATTCTCTCTGTGAATGAGAGAAAAATCACAGCCACATCCAAGGTCTCTGCAATCGACCTCTCCACACAGCAGAAGAAAGTAGATAAGGTTGTGGAAGAATACTCGAATATATCCTCCTCACCTACCGGGGTACCTCTGCATTGCCATCGATCTGACCCCCACGACAATCTGACCCTCGGTGCACCATTTCCCAATGGGCCAATCTATCATTTCTCTCTATTAAAGAATGAGGAGATCAAGTGACAGATCCAAGAATTGCTCCACAAGGGGAACATGTGTCCCAACTCATCACCTTGCAGGAGCCCAATCATGTTGGTACAGAAGAAAGATGGAACCTGACAACTTTGCATTGATTATCAGGATCTGAATAAAATGACAGTCAGAAACTGATACCCGATTCCTTGAATCAACAACCTCCTTCATCAACTCATGGGGGCCAAATACTTTAGTAAGATTGATCGGAAGTCTAGCTACTAGCTACCACTAGGTCTTGATAGAACAAACATATTTATGGAAGACCACCTTCAAGTCAAAGGAAGGCCTTTTTGAATGGTTGGTCATGCCCTTTGGTATGAAAAATTCTCCAGCCACTTTCATGAGGATGATGGACAATATCCTATGACCATTCACAAATACTTTTTTAGTGGTGTATCTGGATGACATTCTCATTTATAGCAAGACTTGGGCCAAACACTTGCATCATATTCATCAGGTTCTTCACACCCTGCAAAAACACAATGTATACGCCAACTTGGAAAAATGCTCCTTCGGCATGGACAGGGTCCATTACCTAGGGTACATCATTGATCAACATGGTGTACATGTGGATCCATCCAAGATCCAATTCAACCACACTCACTGAGCTTCGGAGCTTCTTGGGCCTGGCCAATTTCTACTACAGGTTTGTGTTGGGATTCTCCCATATTGCATGGACCCTTAGCCAAATAACCAGGGGTGGTGGTAAGGAAAAATTTGCATGGGGTCGACCCCAACAACAAGTGTTCAATGATTTGAAGTAGCTCTTGTTCTCAGCCCCAGTACTTTCACTACCAGATATGCAACATCCCTTTGAGATTGAGACTGATGCTTCAGACTATGCTGTGGGTTTCGTTCTCATGCAGCACGGCCACCCTGTGGCCTATCATAGTGCAACACTATCAAATGTTGTCCATAAGTAACCTACTTATGACAAATAAATGCACTCCATTGTGCAAGCCTAATTCCAGTGGAGACATTACATTCTTGGGAGGGAGACAATCATCCACACTAATCATAAGCCATTGCAGTTCATGTAGACACAAGGCAAATTGCAGAATGACCGCCATCAAAAGTGGTCCACATACCTGCAAAATTTCATCATGAAATTTTGTGCAACTGTTGTATTTCTCGGATAGATATTTCCAATGGCCTATCATACGCCTAAAATGGAGATCGTATGCAAAAGTTACGACCCCAGGAAGTTGATGTACTAACTTACCCAAACGAGGCCCACATGACTTTTGGTGCTTCATCTCCTAGGGTTAGGTTTTTGGATGTTTAGGGTTTTTGAAACTCCTATTTATTATAAAAAGGCCTGGAGAGCCTCATTGTAATCATCTTCTTGTGAATGAGCATAGCCGTCACATCTCTTCTCAGAGATAAGACACCACCATTCCAGCAAGCTTGTTTTCTACTGGATTTTACAGTTTCATCTTATTTCCTTATTGAATAGAAAACCAGTTTTATTGTATCTATGTTATTTTGTGTTAAGCATCTGGTAATAATCTGTAGTCATTTCGTACTTCTCATAAAATCTGTATCAAACCCTTTGAGTTTCAATATAGGATATACCAACACCACAATTAGTATGAACTTCCTAGATGAGAGGGGGACTCCACTGACTATATCAACTTCATAGACACAGTTTTTTCTTTCCAGGATGTTGACTATGTGGAAATTACATAGGCAAAACTTGATTAATATAGGAAGAGGGGAACTAGAGAAGGCCAGATCAGAGTGCTAAATCAGTTGACTGAAGATCAGAGGAAAGAATTGAAGAAGAGGGGAATCTTGACATATGTAAGAAGGAACAAAACCTGTGTCCCTCCACCATAAGCTCTAGTTCGTCCACCACCAGAGAAGCAAGCTCCATATTATCCAATAAAGGAAGATCCACCTCAACCAAAAGGGAAGGACGTCCCACCTCCCCCACCTCTAGTTCGAGACTTTCTTCCAGGACCAACACAGGTAGATGAAGAAATCCAATTGAACATAGATGTCCCAGCCATGATAGGAAAAATGAATATGTCAGTTCTTGTGGTGGAGATGAGAAATATTCCTTTTCTAAAAGGAGAAGTATTAAATATGTTGAAGGTACTAGTTGAAGTAAAGGACTCTCTAGTGATCATGAACACCATTTACCATCGACGAAAAAGGGATACAAATCCTCCATTTTATATTTCATTTGGTGTGAATGGTCTCCATTTGAACAATTGTATGCTAGATTTCGGGGCCTCGAAAAATGTTATGTCTTTCAAGGTTATGAAACAACTTGGATTGAAAACAACTCACCCATATGGAAATGTCTATGGAATTGATTCTAAGAAGGTGAAATTTTATGGTCTCATAGAATACGTGGATGTATACTTAGAATATTTACCTCACATTGGGATCCTCATGAACATAGTGGTGATTGATGTTCCAAATGCTTGGGGCATGCTCTTATCAAGAAGTTGGGTTGCCACACTTGGTGGATTTCTTAGCATGGACCTTACTCATGCACACATTCCTATGGGAGATGGTACTTTCGATATTCTCTATAACTAAGAGGTGTCTAGGAAACATGTGCGGGATCAGAATGATCCTGACTATAGTAGCAAGGATGAATTTGATGAGGATCCAGATACCATTGAGTATGATTCATGGGACATGCCCTTTTATACAAGAAGACTGCATGTATATGCTACTTCTAATGACAAATGAATACAAATTAAAACTTGCAAAATTCCAAGGAAAATGGTTGGGGTCCATTGAGATACTAAAGAAGCAAGAAGATACAAGAGATAAAGAATGTGAAGGGGTCATTAAAGATATGGTCAATGCAAAACCACCTTCATACCCTTACATTGAAAAAAATCCTAACATTAACTTCAGTGAAGGGAAACTTGCACTCATGTGGGATAAGAGGAAGGGCAAGCCCAAGTATGATCAAAATAATGATTTCCTATGGCTTGGCCCTTACATCGTTAAGAAGAAGTTTTAGAAGGGAAGATATTACTTGTCACCCATGGATGGGAGAAAGATGCCATTACCAGTTGGTGGGTCTCTTCTAAGACCCTATGTTCAAGGAACTCGAATTATTCAAGGCCTAGGCCCCAGCTAAGTAGGTAGGTCATATTTATTTCTTGCATTTTCATTTTGCTTCTCCATGATAGTTTAGTTGCATTTACTTATGTTTGCATGAAATATTTGATTTTTTATTTTTCTCTATTTTCATTTTTGAATTATAGATTTACATAATTTACTTTCATCATATTACGTGTTACTTTAGAAATTTTGAAAAAATGAAAAAATTTCTTTTCTAATATTAGTTTTCAATTTTTATTTTTGAGGTTTTGATTATATGAAAAAGCGATGAGTGTGCCATCCTAGATTCCCAAACATGTTTGTCCATTTCGGTGTGTGTAGGCACAAGTCTTATCAGGAGATGTTGTGGTTCTCGTGCACTCTACAATAAGCACATGTCCCCAAGTAGGAGCCACATGTTATCCCCCATTTCTAGGGATAACTAATGAGATGATGTCTCGAGTGTTGAAATATTGGTTTTCATTGATTCCAACCGTTGAAGAAGTCTGGAAGACACAATGGTATGGTTATGGATCCCGAAGTTGATCATAGAAAAAGGTCATGAAGGATTGTGTAAATGTAGGTAACTCACTCATGGATGGATATCCCTCATCATACCATTTTTGATGATAGGTGGTACACCAAGTAGTTCCTCTCTATTGATGAGTTATGGACTTGTGAAGTTAGAAGCCCCAAAGAATGGTCAAGAATCACCTCGTTAGTTAAAAGTATTTAATGAAAGGGTAAAGTGGTTGTAACAAGGAAGTCAAGAAGCCCCTCAGTTTAAGGAAAGAGGTTACCCAACAAAAAATATAAACACACCTCAAGGAGTGATTCACAAGTACATTCACTCACTTATTCTTGTTAGGAAATGAGACACACTTCCATGCTAAACCTATCATAAGAAAGGAAGAGATATTTAATAAAGAAACTAAATGACACAATGAACACATAGTACATATATATTTTACCCTGGAAACCCAAACCGAGAAAACCAACATTCCTTGAGCGTTTTTCTCCTTGTTGTCTTATTCATTCAAAATAAAAGGTTACAAGTCTAACCCTGGTCCAGAGACACAATCAACATCATACCCTCTTGCTTATGCAAGAATAAACCTAATATAGCCAATTCAAATTACATCTACATTACCAGTAACCTCTATTATTATTGATTATTCCATTAAAATTCATTTTCCTTTACGACCTTAAAATACACCCTCTTTATAGGATTTATATTAGGAAAAACCCTAAATAAATGGCGCCCAAAAATGGTTATAGATCTATGCAAATCATTGGCTACAAATCCCACGAATATCGAGATTCTATTACATTCAAATACCAGGTCAGGTTACCATCAAATACATGTCGGCCTTCATTCAGTATTTAGTCGGTCACCACACATTCACCCATCGACCTCTGATTTTTTGACCTCTTCGACTTTTTGATGATGCCTTTACGATGTCTAACCACCTTGACCTTCGACTTCAACTTTACCCAGTCGACTAACCTTGACCTTCAACTTTTTGTCAATCCACCTCAACTTCGTATTTACACAGTCGAACCACCTTGACCTTCGACTGCCAGTCGATCCACTTGGACTTTCACTTCAAAGAATATAACAACCCAACATTCTCCCACTTGTTGTCTTCTTTGATGAAATAGGTGTTGGTTGTGGAGCTTGATTATCTTCCTAATTAAGAGGTATTTGTTTTCAGCCATGTTTATACCCCATGAAGACTTTACACCCCAGAAGAATGTACACTCTTCCATGCAGGGGAGTGCAAAGGGGGGTTACCCCTTCTACAGGGTCTGGGGGAAAGTGGGCCCCCAACGAGGGTTTGGGGGATAACATTCCCCGATGGGGGTTCGGGGGTGAAGCCCTTGAAGGATAAATTTCCTTGTAAATGTATATTGTAATTTCATTGTAAATCAGGACCGTTCATTATAAGGTTGACGATTTAAGTTGTGTTAGGGTTTTTTACCCTAGAAGGAAAACCTATTTTATGAGGGAAACGTATTGTGACTATGCATCATTGTGAATATTGTATTCGAAGTGAGGATACTGTGAGAGAAAGAAGATGAAGTTACAATGTATGTGTTGTAGGTTGTATCCCTTCATCTGCTGGATAATAATAAAGGAAGGACATGGTAGTTTCTCTGGTGGACGTAGCCCACACTGGGTGAACCGCGTATATTTTTGTCTCTATTGTATTGTCTATATTATGTGTTTTATTTCCGTGTTTATTTTATTTTATTGCTTTGCGATCCTATTTTTCTAACAATAGGGAGATATTTGAAATTCATAGCACTCACAGACTTGTTCAATGAGTCTGCTATGTTTTCCAACATGTTTACTTTCTCCTACAACCCCTTCTTTCTTTCCACCATGTCTCTCACAAAATGGTATTGTACATTAATATTCTTAGTATTCAAATGATAAGATTAGTTCTTTTCCATAAATATTGTTCTTTGACTATCGCAACTTATCTTCATATCTCTTTCCTCAAAACCAATTCATGAACATGGCCTTTGCAGCCATACTGCTTCTTTGCTTCCATGAGTGGCTACCATGTATTCAACTTATATTTTTGACAAGGATACAACTGCATATCGCTTACTCATCCAATTTATTTCTCCATCGATCATATTGAATACATATCCACTGGTCGATCTTCGTCAATCCATATCTCTAGCCCAGTCGTTGTCGACAAAAAAATGTACATTTAACTAACTGTGAACTCCAGGTTTTTCTTGGTAGCATATAACATAGTATTTTGTGCCACACAAATACTTTAATACTCTCTTCACATTTTTTATGAGGATGGGGGTGAAGGGGGATATAAAGTAAATATCATTAATATTTACTCTATATTTCCCCGCACCCCCACTCTGATATATGAGATATGAGGGTGAGGGTGGGGGTGGGGGGGAATATAGAGTAAATATAATTGATATTTACTCTATATTTCCCCCCACCCACACCTTCATTCTCTAAATTTATCCCCACCCCCACCCTCATATATGACAATGCTCCTTCCCAAATGTTGACATGTATCTTCTCAAAACTCCCACTGCATGGGAAATGTCTAGTCGAGTGCATACCGTCACATATATTATACTACCAAGAACACTTGCATAGGGAACACATGCCATGTCCTCTATTTCTTCCTATGTCTTTGGACATTGTTCAAAAGTTAGCCTTTCTCTCGTAGGAATTGGCACCTTCACCGGTTTGCAATCCTACATGTTGAAACGTTTCAAAATTGTTTCAATATACTTTGTTTGGTTCAACTAGAGTTTTCTAGCTACTCAATCTCTCTTAATATCCATTCCCATAATGAAGTTAGCTTCACCAAGATCCTTCATGTCAAACTTATAGTATATCTTCTTCTTCACCTCATTTATTGTGTCCATGTTTTTTCTGATCAATAACATGTCGTCAACATACAAAGATACATATATGAAATTCCCATATTGTTCTTTGGAATTTATCTAGTGATCAACTTTTCTTCTCACAAATCCAAAAATAAGGATGTATGTGTCGAACGTTTTGGTACCACATCCTTGGTGATTTATTTAGACCATAAAGGGATCTTTTCAATTTACACACCAAATCTTTCTTTCCCTTTACAATAAATCCTTCAGGTTATTTCATGTAGAATTCCTCTTCTAGGTCCCCATGTAGGAACATTGTCCTCACATCCATATGTTCTACATCAAATGCTACATCCAGAGACATTATTAATCTAATGGAAGTTAATTTTTCAATAGGGGAAAATATCTCACCAAAGTCAACTCCTTCGACTTGGGAATATCCTTTTTCTACCAGTCGAGCTTTGAATTTATCGACTTGTTCTGCTGCATTCACATTCTTATTGAATACCCATTTGATACCAATAAGATTTCTTCCACTAGGAAATTTGACTAAGTACCATGTCTCATTCTTGTGAAAGGATTCCATCTCTTCGACCACGACACCCTTCAAGAGTTTTCACTCTACTGAGTTGAATGCATCCCTGACCGACTTGGGCTCATCGTCAGTGGAAATTAACATGAATGCAAAATAGAATTTGGGTGAAATATACCTTTCAACTAGTTCCCTTACTCTTTTTGAACTCCTTACAACTGGATTCAGTTGTTCCAACTCTTCCTCTGATTCATTTGACTCATCTGAATCATCATCTTTGTTCTTCAATTCAAACTGCACCATCTCATGATTATTCTCGGTCCTCAGGCTAGAACTTAATTCTGACTTTTTTGAAGACTACATCTCGAGTGTACACTATTTTCCTCGATGTAGGATCCCAAAGATTATATCCTTTCATTCCTTCTTTGTATCCAATGAAAATAAATTTGACTTCCTTCTTGTCCATCTTGATCCTCTTTTCCTTGGGAACATGCACAAATCAATCATGGATAAATACTTTGAGATGTGAAATTTAAGGATTCTTACCTGACCATACCTCATGTGGAATTGTGTCGACTAGCGTCGATGAATTAGACATATTAAATAGATATTTTATAGTGCCGACTACCTCCGCCCATAATTCTTGTGTGAGCCTAGCACCATTGAGCATGCTCCTTTCATTTTTGATGCAAGAGCATCGTAAGCAAGCCATCAAAGAAAGCACAAGAGACGAGGACAGTTGGATATGCACCAATGCACATTTTGAAGGCACTTTGAATTTGAAAAGATGAAACATTAATGTAATAGTTGGAGGGACGTAATTGCCCTTAAATGTTTTTGGGATTGTAACATAGATCTTGAGTGTAGCTCTCCTTTGTTGGTTGAATGAATTTATTGTATTAAATGTAAAGTAGTTGTAGGCTTTTATTTTGATTTGATAGCTTAGAGTTGTAGGAGGGAAACGTCTAGAAAGATCCCTCGCATGTATTGTATTGTATTGTATCAATTATTCTCATTGTAAGAATTAGAGAGAATTGTAGAGCAAGGGAATGGAAGAATAGAGATTGTAGAAGAGTGTTTAAGCATATAGTTGATGTTATAGAACCCATGTACATATGCACTTGGATTAATATAAGGAAGCTTTGATCCAAATTTCATGGTGTTTTTATGAATTTTGTTTACATCTATTGAATGGTATGTTTATAGTTAATATTCAATATCTGTTATGCATTTGTTTCAATGCCATGTGTACGTATTATTTAATTATTGAATGCATGAATTCTTTTAGAGGGAGAGAATGAGTTTTAATTATTTCTCGTTTTGAGAATTCCTGCAAGGATTGTAGTGAGAGTCCGCAAAGTGTGCATTGACAGGTTCTGATTTTTACCTCAGACAAGCTCAGGAGAGATACTGTTGTTCTCATACCAGAAGAAGTGCGAGTATAACACATAGCCGTGCAAGGAGCGCGCAGGCAGGTTGAATTATTATACATTTCCAACCCAAGTGAGGTGTTTAAGGATTTATATTGCAAGGAGTGCACAGAAGAGGAAGACATCATATAACTAGAGGTTATCATGAGTGCCACAAGGGGTGCGTGCAAAGAACCCTTGGAATTATTGAGTTTGCAGTAGAATCCAAGCTCAAAAGGGATAAATACTTTGAGAGATTCGAAGAAAAGAATAAGGTTGAAGTCACCTCATGGAGGTTGAACCCAGAAGAATTGACACTAAGTCCTTTGGCTTGGAGCCATTGAAAAATCTGAATGGACGGTGGAACTCCTTGGAGGGAGGAATATTGAAATTCCATTAGTTGTTGGATCTAGTAGACTAGCGAGAAGGAAAAGGTTGATAACCTTTCAGCACACACAAGCCCAGAAGAAATAGTATCCGTTGGATCTGGATCAACAGGAGTCGTTGATTTCTTGATTTCATATCTCGACATTTCAGAAGTCAGGAGTTGGAGCATTGGGTTTGTGTCACACAGATAGTCTCGATATCGTGAAATGAGAAGTCGTGACATGATCATGGTTATCGATCCAGAAGGAGGCACATGACTGTCAAATCTATTCCTGGGGAGAGGTCCCACATCAGGTTTCGGGGTTTCGTGGATGTGTAGTGTTGGGTTTGTATCATGCCAATAACCCCAAAATCATGATTCGTGAAATACATTTTCCGGTAAAGGTGGTGATCACATTGGTTGGTCACGTGGGTAAGTGTTCACACCTAGTTCTTATTTCCACAGGCATAGCGCCTAAGAAGGACCCGTGGTTACAAGTGTCAATATTCCAGCTCGGAATCTAAGAGCCATCTCCGCTCAAGGGGAGATTAAGAACGATCCTTAGACCGGGAGGTCAAGCAGAAACTACTGAGGTAGGGGTGTTGCATCAGGTGGTATCAGAGAATGGATTTTGAATCTATGTAGTGAAGAGAATATTACAACAATGTCACCCAGAAGACATCAAGATAGACCAATTCACGATCCAGTCGTGGAAGGGGAAATGAGAGAAATTTGTGCTCGATTAAATGCTATGGAGACAACACAGAGGAGAGCTACTGATATAGTAGATATTAGTGAAGCTGAAAGTGAAAATGAGGCTAGGGCCAAAGAATAAGTTGTAGCCAAAGACATTGTAGAAGAACTTTTATTCAGAGTTGTTGCAAGAATAGGGGCTAGAGAAAAAATGGACATTTTGATGTATGAAGGAAACTTAGGTGTTGAGGAGATCCTAGATTGGTTTAGAGATCTAGATAAATACTTTGATTATGATGATATCAAAGAAGATAGGAAAGTAAAACATGTTGTCACTAGATTGAAAGGGCATGCAACACTGTGGTGGGATGAACTGCATGCTGATAGGCGTTACAAGGGAAAAATAAAAATAAAAAATTCAGATAGAATGGTCACAAAAATGAAGGCCAAGTTTATACCGATAGACTATCAAATTAACCTATTTCAAAGAATGCATAATTTGAGATACAAGGGGATGAAATTGAAGGAATACACTGAAGAGTTTTACCAACTAAACATCAGAGAAATTCATCGTGAGAGTGATGATGAAGAGGTCGCTAGATACATGAATGGTCTAAGATATGACATTCAGGATGAGATGAGCATGGTGACAATAAAAAATGTGTAAGATGTTTATTAGATTGCTCTGAAGGCAGAAGAAAAATTGTCCAGAAAGCAAGTTCAAAGGGGCAGAGGTAGAAGTCAGAGTAGAGGCAAAGAAATTGCCTAGGACAGAGTGAAGAATCCCAAGGATGAAGAAAATAAACCTCATAATCACCCAGAAAGAGGAGGAAGTCCAGAGGGACGACAATATGCCGATAAAAACACTTTTCCCTGAGTAAGAGGAAGAGGCAGAGGTAGAGGGGGTGAGATAAAGTGTTTTGTTTGTGGAAAGATCAGACAATTTTTTTTTGAATGTCTTGATATAAAAAGAGATGGAGGAGGCAAAGATTACATTTCAGAAGTGCAGAGGAGAAATGTTGAGGCAGAAGATGCAGAAGGAAGAAGGTCCTTAATGATGGGGAAAATTCTCTTGAAACCAGAGAAAGAGGCAAGGAATCCAGTCCAAAGAAATAGTTTGTTTTGAACTTCTTGCAAGACCAAGGATAGGGTATGCAAGGTAATTGTGGACAGTGGAAGCACAAATAATCTAAAATCCATAGAAATGGTGGAGAATCTAGAATTGGAGATAGTTGCACATCCGAGCCCAGATAAGGTCTCATGGTTGCAAAAAGGACATCAGGTAAATGTCACTAAACAATGTTTAGTTGAATTTAAGATAGGGGGTTACAAAGATGATATTTTGTGTGATGCTATTCCCATGGATTTCTTTTATCTTTTGTTGGGAAGACAGTGGCAATATGACAAAAATGTTGTTCATGATTTGAGAAAGAACACATACACCTTAGAGAAGAATGGTAGGACACATATGTTTCTACCATTCGAAGACAAGAAGGTGAAAGAATAAGCAAGAAACACAATACTTCTCATGAGTGGGAAGGAACTTCTAGAGGAAGTCAAGAAAGAAGAAGACATGCAGTTTGTTGTGGTAAGAAAACCTAGATTCATTTTAACCAGTACCTCAATAGATGATCTATCGAAGGAAATTCAGGAAATGATGGAGAATTTCGCTGATATAGTGGTGGAAGATTTACCTTGTTCATTTCCACCCATCAAGAGCATAAGCCATCAGATCGACCTTATACAAGGGGCGAGTTTACCGAACAAAGAAAAGTACAGATTGACACTGCAGAAGAATTAAGAGGTTAAGAAGCAAGTCCAGGATTTGATGGACAATGGGTTAATTAGAGAAAGCTTGAGTCCATGAGTTGTACCAACAGTGTTAAGTCCAAATAAGGATGGTCAATGGATAATGTGTACAGACTCAAGGGCTATAAACAAAATCACCATCAGGTACAGATTTCCTTTACCAAGGATGGATGACTTGATGGATTTCTTGAGTGGAGAAAGGTTTTTTTCAAAGATTGATTTGAAAAGCGGATATCATCAAATTAGAATGAGAAAAGGTGATGAATGGAAGACAATATTCAAGACGAATGAAGGGTTATATGAATGGCTTATCATGTCGTTTGGTTTGACGAATGCGCCAAGTACTTTCATGAGGTTAATGAATGAAGTCTTGAAATATTTCATTGGAAAGTTTTTAATTGTGTATCTTGATGATATACTAGTCTTCAAAAAGGCTGAAGAAGAACATATGAAACACCTAAATCTAGTAATGAGGAGGTTGCAGCAGGAGAAGTTGCTGATAAATCTGAAGAAGTCATCTTTCATGAAGAAAGAGCTCATTTATTTGGGTTTTGTGATCTCTTTGAATAAGTTGAAGATGGATCCTGAGAAGGTAAAAGAGATCAAAGAATGGTCATCGTCGAGAAATATCTTTGTATTCAGAAGCTTCCATGGACGAGCTAGTTTTTACAAGAAGTTCATTAGAAATTTTAGTGGAATTTATGCGCCAATAATGAACACATTCAAGAAAAGACATAAATATTTTCATTGGACAGAGGAAACAGAGAAAAGTTTTAAGCTATTGAAGGAGAAGATAACCGAACAACCAGTTATGGTTCTGCCAGACTTTGGTAAGACATTTCAAGTGAGATGTGATGCAAGTGGGTTTGTGGTTGGAGCACTCTTAAGCCAAGACAATAGACCAATTGCATACTTTACTGAGAAGCTTAACGATGCCAAGATGAAATATTCCACATATGATAAAGAGTTTTGTGCAGTCATACAAGCATTGAAGAAATGGAGGCACTACTTGGTTCCGAAAGAGTTTGTATTATATAGCGACAACCATGCTTTACAATTCATAAATTGAGAGGAGAAACTGAACTAGAAACATGCGAAATGGGTTGAATTTATGCAAAAATTTACTTTTGTTATAAAGAACATTTCTGGAACTACTAACAAGGTTGTTGATGCATTGAGCAGGAAATTTTTGATTTTGCAAGAGTTTCATGTGAAGACCTTAGGTTTTGATAACCTTAAGGATATGTACAAAGATGATTCAGATTTTAGGTACGGTTATGAAGCATGTGAGAATATTGTTCTGAGAGACAGAAGCCAATGGATTGAATACTTAATCCATGATGGATTACTATTCAAAGGAAATGAGTTGTGTATCCTGAAGAGTTCTATGAGAGAGAATATTCTGAAAGAAAAACATAGTGGAGGATTGGTTGGACATTTCGGCCATGAAAAAAATTTTGCGCAACTGAACAATCTATATTATTGGCCAGGGATGAGGACAGATGTCAAGAAATTTGTCAACAAATATCGAATTTTCTAGCACGCAAAGGGGAAGAGACAAAATACAAGATTATATCAACCATTGTCAGTACCAGAGAGGTCGTGGGATGTGGTAAGCATGGATTTTGTGTTAGGAATGCCAAGGACACATAGAGTTTGTGATTCCATATCCGTGGTAGTCGACAGATTCTCGAAAATGGCACACTTCATTCCATCTCAGAAAACTAGTGATTCAACACACATTGCAAATCTATTTTTTAGAGAAGTTGTTTGACTTCATGGGTTACCCAAGAGTATTGTTTCAGACAAGGATACCAAATTTATTGGTCATTTCTAGAGGACACTATGGAAGAATATGGGGACTAATTTATCTTTTATCTCAACATATCACCCTCAAACAGATGGACAGATTGAGGTAGTGAATCAAATTTTAGGGGATTTTTTGAGAAGCTTAGTAGATGAAAATCACAGTCAGTGGGATCAGATTCTACCACAAGAGGAATTTGCATATAAAAATTCACCTAACAGAAGCACCGAACAAATCCCATTCTAGATAATGTATGGAATGTAGCCAAGGGGAGTGTTTGATTTGAGATACTTAGAGAAGAGTGAATTCAGAAGTGCTAGAGTGGAAGACTTTGTAGCAGAGATGCAAGATCTCAACAGTAAGATCAAAGAGTGGTTGCAAAATTCTAACCAGGAATACAAGCATAGGGCAGATCAACATAGAAGAGAACTTCAGTTCAAAGTGATAGAATTAGTCTTAACGCACCTGAGAAAAGAAAGGTTCCCAAGGGGAACCTATAATAAACTGAAGATGAAAAAGATAGGGCCATGTAAAATCATAAGGAAATTTGAAGTGAATTCTTATGAAATAGAATTGCCAGATGGGGTAGGAATATCGCCCATATTCAATTTAGCAGATCTGTATCATTACAGAACATATGAGGCCAGAGGAGAAGAAGATCATAAATAAATCCAATGGGTTAAACAACTGCCTGTAGCTAAAAAGTCGCATATGGAAAAGGTCATTGATCAGAGAGTTAGAAAAATGACCTCGAGAAAGACATATTTTGAGTATTTGGTCAAATGAAGGGACACCCAATTGAGGATGTCAGTTGGGAAAGCGAAGAAGAGATCCAGAAACATGGAAAAATGGTGCAGGAGCTCATGAACAAGAGTTCATGAATTTTTCATCCAGAGGAGTATTATGAAGAAGCATCGTAAGCAAGCCACCAAAGCAATCACAAGAGTGGAGGACAACTAGATATGCACCAACGCACATTTTGAAGGCACTTTGAATTTGAAAAGATGAAATATTAATGTAATAGTTGGAGGGACGTAATTGGCCTTAAATGTTTTTGGGATTGTAACACATATCTTGAGCGTAGCTCTCCTCTGTTGGTTGGATGCATTTTTATATTAAATGTAAAGTAGTTGTAGTCTTTTATTTCCATTTGATAACTTAGATATGTAGGAGGGAAAACTCTAGAAATCTCCCTAACATGTATTGTATTGTATTGTATCAATTATTATCATTGTAAGAATTAGAGAGAACTGTAGAGCAAGAGAATAGAAGAACAAAGAGTGTAGAAGAGTGTTTAAACAGATAGTTGATGCTATAGAACCCATGTACAGATGCACTTGGATTAATATAAGGAAGCTTTGATCCAAAATTCATTATGTTTTATTGAATTATGTTTACATCTATTGAATGGTATGTTTACAGTTAATATTTAGTCTCTGTTATGCATTTGTTTCAATGTTGTGTGTACGTATGATTTTATGATTGAATTTATGAAGCCTTTGAGAGGGAGAGAATGAATTTCAATTGTTTCTCGTACTGAGAATTCCTGCAATGAGTGTAGTGAGAGTTTGCAAAGTGTCTGTTGGCATGTTCTAAGTTTTACCTTAGACAAGCTCAGGAGAGATATCGTTGTTCTCATACCAGCAGAAGTGAAAGTATAGCACAAATCCATGCAACGAGTGCGCAAACAGGTTGAAGTCTTATACTTTTCCAACTCAAGTGAGGGGTTGAAGGATTTCTATTACAAGGAGTGCACAAAATATGAAGATGTCAGATAACCAGAGGTTATCATGAGCGCCACAAGCGGTGCACACAAAGAACCCTTGGAATTCTTGAGTTTGCAGTAGAATCCAAGCTCAGAAGGGATAAAGACTTTGAGGGATTCGAAGAAATGCATAAGGTTGAAGTCACCTCACAGAGGTTGACCACATAATAATTGATGCCAAGTCCTTTGTCTTGGAGCCATTGAAGAATCTGAAAAAATAGTGGAACTTGTCAGAGGGAGGAATACCAAAATTCTATCAGTTGTTGGATCTAGTAGACCAGTCAGAAGGAAAAGGCTGATAACCTTTCAATGCACACAAGCCCAGAAGGAATAGTATCTGTTGGATCTGGATCAATGGGAGTCATTGATTTATTTATTTCAAATCTCGACATTTTGGAAGTCGGGAGTTGGAGCATTGGGTTTGCATCACAAAAACAATCTCAATATCGCAAAACGTGAAGTCATGACGCGATCATAGCCGTCGATCGAGGAGGAGGGACAATACCATCAGATATAGTCCTAGGGAGAGGTCCCACATTAGGTTTTGGGGTTTCATGGATGTGGAGTGTTGGGTTTGTATCATGCCAATACCCCCAAAATCACAATTCGCAAAATACCTTTTCAGGTAAAGGTGGTGATCACATTGGTTGGTCACGTGGGTATGCGTTCGCGCCTAGTGCTTGTTTGCACAGGCGTAGCTCCTAAGAAGGACCTGTGGTTACATGTGTGAAGATTCTAGCTAGGAATCGAATATCCATCTAGGATCAAGGGGATATTAAGAACGATCCTTAGACCGAGAGGTCAAGAAGGACCTGTTGAGGTAGGTATGCTGCATCACTTTTCCATCAAACTTTATGTTCATTCTCTTGACAATTTAATTTTGTTGTGGGGTATATGGTGTGGTAGTTTGGCGTGCTATGCCACACTACTTGTAAAACTGATCAAATTATTTTCCACATAATTCACCACCATTGTCATTTCTCAACACCTTAATATTATTATCTATTTGGTTTTCTACAAGAGACTTAAACTCTTTGAATTTCTCGAAAACCTCTAATTTTTTCCTCAGGAAATATATCCATGTCTTCTAGGAAAAATCATATATGAAGGAGACATAATATAGGGATCCACCGAGTGAAGGCATTGTAACAGGGCCAAACACATCATTACGAACCAACTCTAGAATCCCATTTTCCCTTGTCGCTCTAGATGAGAACCTCACTCAACTTTTCTTTCCATATATACAATGTTCACAAAAGTATACTTATAAATTAAATTCATTAAATTCTTCGACCATACCTTTGTTATGCATAGCTCGAAGTCATTTTTCTCCATTGTGTCCCATCCTCTCATGGCATAGCATGGTCAGGTCGAATTTATGATTTATTTTCGATTCAGTTTGAATCGACTCATCTTGAGTCGAGTTGAGTCAAGTCGAGTTGAATTCGAGTCGAATTCAGGAACAATGATGCGGTTGCATCCAATCGAGTGGACACTCCCAAGAAACTTGTATAGGGTTCCAATATGAACTCCTTTCATTAATACCATTGCACCTATGATCATCTTGCATGACTCCTTAAATAGAGTGTGCACGCCAACATCACTCATCATACTGATAGATATCAGGTTTCTTGCCAAACCTAAAATGTGTAGCACAACACCTGGAAGGGTTCTACTCCTACCATCCTGCAATATCAATTGAACTCTTCCCTATATGACAATTTGGTTGTCAAGTCGTCCCCCAAGAACAATTCTCCTCCTTAATGTCTTTCATATTCATAAAACCATTCTCTATGAGGTGTAATGTGATAGGATGCTCCTGAGTCATTCAACCAAACATATTGATCTGACTATGTACTGGTTGACACCAGGTGTACATTTCCTCCCTTATCTAGAGTCTCCTTTCTCTCATTTGAATACTTCTCATCGGATCCTGTACTGACTTCCATCTCCTTCAACTTGTAGTCCCTTTTGTAATGCCCAACTTTTCCACATTTCCAACATATTTTGGTCAAGTGAACTAGGGATTTAGATCCACCCTTCTACTTATACTTTCTACTAGATAATTTTCCTTTATCTATGTCAAATGATCGATCTCTCACCACTAAATCATCTTTGGTTGATCATTCCATGTTCTTTCTTCTCATTTCTTCCAAAAATAGATATGAAACAATGTATTATAGTGCTAATGTGGTTCTATTACTCCCTATAGCCATGACTAAGATATCCTAGGAGTTTGGAAAAAAACATAACAGGCTAATATATTTATCCTTCTCAGTTATTTTAATATCCACATAATATAACTGGATTCTAATGGTATTAAACTCATTTAAATTCATAGTCACCTAAATGCCATCACTCATTCTCAAAATATACAATTTCTTTTTGATAAACAACTTATTTACCAGAGATTTCGATTGCTACAATCTTGCTAACTTGTCCCACAATTTCTTGTCTAAATCTTCACCTGAGAGAGTTAGCAACACCAAATTTGCAAGCAAAGTATAATCATACTACTTCCTATTCTCTCAAGTTTATCCCATTCTTCCATTGAAATTTCTACCAACATGGCACCTAGAAAAATTGTTGTCCATTGTTCTTGATCTACAAGGGGATATTCAATTTTAAGCTTCCAAAGCTCATAATTTTGTCCATTGAATTTTTTGATCTCTATTCTTGAACTACTTGCCATTCTTTAACACAACCTTTAGCACAATCTTTAAATATTTATAACTTATGAATATTAATGTACCTAGGGTTTAGCTCAGATACAATATTGTTAAGATCAGATTTGATACCACATGTTAAGAAATGAGACACACTTCCACACTAAACCTAGCAGAAGAGAGGAAGAGAGATTTAATCAAGAAAATAAATGACTCAACAAACACACAATACATAGATATTTTACCATGGAAACCCAAATCGGGAAAACTAACATTCCTTGAGCATTATTCTCCTTATTATCTTATTCATTCAGAATAAAAAGTTACATGTCTAATGACGGCAACCGCTCTCTCAGCAGGCGGTCACTCCACCAGGACCTTCTCACACCACGGCCCAAAGAGTCAATGCTCTTCCAACCCCTACTCGGGAGTTCAGTCACCCACAGTCTTCTCGGGATGCTTCCCTTTCAGAACTCGGGAAGTCGGGTTTCGTGGACTTGCGAACCTTAAGCGCACCTTCCATGCAGCATAAAACCTCCGAATCCCGATCCGCGATGTCAACGGTCAACACTCCCTGCTTCGGGGATCTTCCTATCGGGAAATCGGCGGGTGAGAGGTAGGGTGATACTTACCTTT
>ML781102.1:122560-140870 GCA_009831015.1 Picea engelmannii | reverse complement strand
CTGGCACTGTCCAGCTGTATGATGTTTCTTCGTGCGCGCTGGCTCGCTTGATGACGTGTGGATGCTCCTGCATCATCTAACCTTGGTCCACACCAAAGACAAAATCGACATGATACCCTCTTGCTTATGCAAGAACAACCCTGTATCTAATTCGGCTTACATCTACATGACTAGAAACCTCTACGATTATTGATTCCTTAATTAACATTCATTAGCCTTTACAGACTTAAAACACACCCTATTTATAGGATTTATAGTAGTCAAAACCCTAAATAAATGGCACCCAAAAACGGTTACAGATCCATGCAGATCATTGGCTACAAATTCCATGAATCTTGGGGTTCTATTATAGTCGACTACTAAGTCAAGTTACCATCGAGTACCAGTCGACCTTAATTCGTTCTTTAGTCGGTCACCACACATCTTCCTCTCGAACTATTATTGGTTAACCTCTTCGAATTGTTGTCGATGCCTTTACCATGTCAATCCACCTCGACCTTCAACTTTAACTTTACCATGTCGACTAACCTCGACCTTCGACTTCGACTTTACCCAGTCGACTAACCTCGACCTTCAACTTGTTTTTTATCCATCTGGACTTTGTATTTACCCAATTGAACCACCTCGAAATTCGACTTCGACTATCATTCAATCCACATTGACTTTCACTGCAAATAATATAACAATCCAAAAATTCTATTGAACATCTTCTAGTGAACTAGTGATCTATTTGGAAAGTTTACGATGGTGAAATTTGAGTTAGAGACAAGTGAGAAGTGCGATAGTTTCAGGGTTGTGGTGAAGAGGGAAAATATCTGAGGAAACCCTACTTTAATTTGACCCCCATGGTTCAGAATACTAGTGTCCCACGAGGCACCCTCGTGGGTTTCTTAGGTATCGTCACGCAAGGCCCCACATGATAAGATGTATTAGTCTCACAAAGATAAGAAATATTTGGAGGTAATTCTAGTACCAGTTTCCTGAAGTTAGAAGTAAGCTGACAGGTCAAATATACTGTGTATTAGGTCAACTATAGAGGTATAGGTATGCTTATGTGCTTGTTTTGAAGGTTATACTTGGTTATGGTATGAAACATGTTTGAGATATGTTTGGTTTGGCACATGATTGAGGTACAAATTGGATACATGGTTGATTGAGGTATACTCTTGTATGACATGATTGTTATGGTTCATCTTTGAAATGTGGATGTATGGTTGAGGTATATGGTACATTGTATATCTTTGTATGACATGATTGTTATCCTGGCTCATGAAGGATAACAAGTCTTTCTCCATGAGGTAATGAGTCTGACATTGTGGTAGTGTCATTTTAATAAATGAAATATTTGAATATGTTGCAAAGGGTTATTCGTTAATTTTGAAAATTCTTTCTTGGAAATTATGCTCTTTGCCTTATTTCACCTTGGTGGTTGACATTGTTGACTTATTAAGTGGTCACCCTCAGGGAAAGGGTTTCTACTAGAAGATCTCCCTTATGATTCATCGTACCACTCCCACACATACTTACCACTTTTCATGCTTCTTTCCTTTTGTTTCCTCATCATTTGGGTTTTCGGGCCACATTGACCCAAGAAGGGATTGTACGTCATTTCATGGGAAGAAGGGGTTGAAGACCCAGAGGCTTGTAGCTAGAAAAAGATAATATCCAATCATAATTATTCCAGATTATCTCCCAGGGATACTGAGAACAACAAATTTTTTCTCACAAAAATCAATGGGACCTGTAAAATAAATAACTAATTAAAAATTCCAACCAAGGTAGAGCCTTTATGTGAAATGTTTTTCATGCATAGGTAGAAGTCCCACACATTGTCTTAAACTTAGGGAAGCATAGTGTGACCAAGGTAAAGTTAATGTATGCAATGTTTTTAATTCTTAGGTAGAAGTCCCACTTTAACTTCAACTTGGGAGAACTCTAATAAATTAATGGAAAAAGGGTTTGGAGAAATCATGCATCGTGGACGAAGGGCAACACACCCTCTACAAAGGCACCCATAAATGAGAAAATATGATCCCTTGTATGTCAAGAAACCGCATGCCCAAAATTATTACCCCCATCCACCTCATAGTCTTAACACGACTTAGATAGGGGAAACCTAGGAAACACTCTTTAACTTGGGGGATGATTCACTCAATAGGTTACCATGCCAACCCTCACATACCTAAATTTGGAAAGTTGCATAAGGTCTTTGAGAATTTTTTTATTTTGAGAGGGGGGATTTCATGGACATGTTCGAGTGGTTATTTTATTGTATATGGCTTACTTGACATGTTGCTTGTGACTTGTGAGCCCTTGGAGGGAGAATTTTCTTGTCATTGCAGGGTCTTGACAGGTGGAAAGATTTTTGTGGAGGCACAAGGTCACTTGGACCTTCACTTGGGGCATGAATCCCACATGATGGATGATGCACCCTTGCTTCATGGAAACTTGGATCAGAGACATTTCCTTTGGAGGCACTTGGGGATCCCCTACATGTGATTTGTTGGCGTTGCTAACCCCAATGAATTGTCTTTGGAATCCTTTCACTGCACTTTGGGGGTATTACGTCACACATGGAAGGATAGGGTTTTGATAATTGTGATGACTTGATGATGTCTTGGCATGGTTTATGTACTACAATGCTTGGCAAGGTGGTACATGGCCTTTGGAGGCCCAACGAATTTCCTCATCCAACTCAACATCTTGCTCAAAGTGCCATGACTATAGAAATAAGAAGTAGAAATCGCATCCCCCAATCCCTTCCATGACTCTAGACACCTGTGTCCTGCAGTCACCCATAAACCATCTCAGGTGAGACTTCACTATGCATTTTTTGCACGGTGTAGCCTTTTGGTTTACTAGAAGGGTCGATGGTGATACGGGTTTTGTTAGAGAACTAAGTCAGAACCCGAGTTAGCCCATAAGTACAACACTCGTTTTACCATAGAAAATGTTACACCATTGTGACCCAACCATAGACACTTACATGTTCTACCCCCGAGAACAATAACATTTTCTTAGATAGATTACATACATGAAGAGAGTCCTCTTAGATAAACCCTAATCAGAAATACCAACATGGTTACAACATCAACACAATGCCAAGAGAGTGTATCTTTACCAAGAGAAGCGCACAAGAGAGAGATAGAAGAAAGACTTGTGCCCTAACTGCAACAACTAGTGCTCCTTAGCCTTATTCCCTAACCACTGCAACTGTTTCTCCCCAAACTTGCTCCCTAACTAAGTGAGTGTGAGTGTGCTAAAGAGGTAGTGCCTTACCTCTATTTATCGTAGCATGTCCAAGTGAATTTTAATGTGGGTCTAACTTCCCTTTCTAGATCCTTCTAATTATTTGTTATTATTATCCTTGGGATGACTTCTCTTCTAGGGTATTTCCACATTTGTTTAATATTTATCTTTCTTTCAGAATCTTTTATTCTAAGCACAAAGTTTATACTAGAGTTTAATACATCTCACAGCTACCAAAACATCAACACTCCCTCTTATATAATGAGGTATTAACTTATGATTTTCTTCAAGTAATGGTCTCAATCACATCCATCCATCTCACATGGCATGGGAAAGACTCACATGGTCTTGCAGACAGGTAGCATCACCATAGCCACACAGGCTATCTCATGATCAAATAGATCATGTCACAAGTATCACCATCATAGCTAAATATGATCTATCATAGTCACACATAGACTATTTGATGGTTATGTCACAGTCATGCATATGGGGTGTCATACATATCATCTCTATAGTGAGAACAACCTGTTGATGGGCATATGTGAACGCTCGTCAACTGGAAGGGAGAGTTTGGTCCAATATTGTAAAGATAACCTAAGTCGTTTGTAGTAACTCATCCTAACTGGTTTTACGGCTCTGTTAGCCGATAAAGGGATCTAATCTAAACTACAAAGATTAAATAACTAACTATGTATTAATGAAAATGTACGATATCCATTCACTACTCACATTCTTTATATACAAAGTATACAAATTAACAAGTGCAAGATTTACAAGAAATCTTGGAAACTGAGGTTGTACAGGAGAACCAAATCCCAGGAAAAATATAAGTAGATCTAGAACATACTACAAATTGAATTTCACCTTTAAAAATGAAAGAGAAAAAGAAAGAATGTAAATTATAATGTTTTATCTTAAATAAACAAAGTATTTAAGCTTAATGTTAATCTACATTCACAAAGAATATATATATATATATATATATATATATATATAAAGAAGAAAAATCACTAACATAATAGCCAACCAATATTTAAGGAAGACTTTGGGTTATTCCTTCATGTATAAAGATGCTTCAACAACCTTTCTGTCAAGAGGAATCTATGGCAGAAGGTTGTGAAATTTTAAGCTCATGAAATCGCCTAAAGAAAGTCACTTCAACCGACAATTTAAACTTCATTTGATATGTAGAAAGAAGATTTTTTTAAATACGATCCTTTGTGAAGATACGATAGACTAATTGACAAAAAAAAATAATTTCAATTATACAATTAAGTCTTTACAAATTCAAAGTAGACGAATAAACTCAATATAATTCAAAATTTGCATAAAAATGATACAATCACAAGGACCTAAATGATCTGGGCCAAAATGAACTGTTAAAGGTTGACATAATTAATATATAGATGATAACAATTAACCATGTATTGACAAAACAAACTAAAAAAACTTTTAATCAATCGATGATCAATTAATCGAAGAATATAAATAATAATTAAATCTATTATAATGAAAACAAAACCATTAGACATATAGGGAAAAATTCTTAAGTAAGGTATAGTTCTATATTCTTCAAAAAATAATCAGTGGTCCATTTCCTAGAATTTTCACCATCCTTGGTTTCAAAACAACATAAGTATTTAAACACAACAATGATCAACTCTCATATTCATAGGATAGAGGTAAATATTTAAAAAAATGGAGAAGTTTTAAAATCAAAATCCTAATCTAAATTTATAATAACAACATTTATAAAAACTTATACAAAGTTTGTTATAAAAAACAAAAATAAATCACCAACTATTTGGAGATAACAGTGTATGTGGCATCCTTTAGTCTATTTTGAGACCTAAAATAAAAATTAAATTAAATTAGAAGTCACATTAACTAAATTAAGACTGTCTATAGAATCTTTGATTATGTAGATAGTCTTAAAACAATAAAAACAAAGAATGCTAAATAAAACAAACTCAACAGAAATAAAACCAACAATTTTGTTACTAAGATTAAGCATTTGAGAATGGAGAAGCTTGCATTTATGATCCAATAATAATATTGACATTTGTTGATTTTTTAATGATAATATCTCTAGAATGTTTTGGGTTTTTACTTGCCCGAGATATGTATTGTCGTGCTTCAGTATTTAATTTCCTGTTATCCTTTTTTAGGTCTCTATTTTACCTCATTACCTATAACACACCCAACACCGTAGTACCCTTGTAAACCTTGTACAATATTTACTGCAAACATATTTTTAGTAAAAGAAAATGAAAGATGCAATGGAAAATACAATCATTACACAAAGATTTTTCCCCTGAAAACCCAAACCGGGAAAACCAACATATTCTATATTCATTCATAGTGATACATTGTTTACAATACAATGTGCATATAGGAGCCAATGACATACAAAACCTTAACCCAATGAATTGGATTAGTCAACAACCCTAATTCCTTAACCGAAAATAGAAAACCATCGGCAAAAACCATGTGCCAAAAAATTGCCCAACAATGGACACAAAAATCAAGGCAACATGAAAAACGAGGAAAAATGTGACACATTTCCTGAGGAAATGTCTCGTGCTCCATATGTGAGTGCAGTTTCCAGTTTGATGCATGCAATGGTCTATACTAGACCGGACATTGCACATGCAGTGGGAGTTTTGAGCAGGTATATGTCAAAAATAGGGAAGGAGCATTGGACATCAGTAAAAAGGGTTTTCAGGTATTTGCATGGAACTACTAGCTGTGGATTGTGCTACCAAGGAAGACTGGGATTGGACAGTGTGGTGGATATACATGGCTTTGTGGATGCAGAATGCGCTGGAGATCTAGATCATAGGAGATATACAAGTGGGTATGTGTTAAACCTATTTGGAGGAGCAATAAGTTGGATGAGAAAAAGACAGGTTGTTGTGGCACTTTCAACTATAGAAGATGAATACATGGCAGCCACTCATGCAAGTAAGGAAGCAATATGGTTATAAAGATTTTGTTCAGGTATTGGGTTGGTACAAAAAGCTATAAGGATAGACTGTGACAGTCGGAGTGTAATTTTTCTGGCAAAGAACCATGCTTATCATTCAAAGACAAAGGATATTGATATTCAATATCGCTTTGTGAGAGTCATGGTTGAAGAAAATAAAGTATTGTTGATGAAGGTGGACACTTTGAAGAATGTTGCATATTCATTAACAAAATCTGTGAGCACTGAGAAGTTCTCTTGGTCTAGACGATCCATGGGCATTGTTGCCCTGGATTGTTGACTATGTAACCTTGTAACCCCCTATATGCAAACAAAACAACAAGTGGGAGAATTTTAGGTATGTGTTATATTCTTTGCACGAGTAGTAGTGTTTCATTTTTTGCCTCGAGAAACGTGTCACTTTTTTCCTCGTTTTTCATTTTGCCTCTATTTTCGTGTCCATTGTTGGGTGGTTTTTTGACACATGGTTTTTGCCAATGTTTTTCTATTTCCTTTTAAGTGTTAAATTTTAAAATTAAATAAAGTACCTAGGCAAGTGTTTCTCATCCCTAGGCGCCTAAGGAGTGAGAAAGTGCCTAATGTGGGCCCTAGTCATTTAATTTGTGAGATGCAAATTAAAAGGTGAATTTATGACTTTAGTGAAGGTGAATGGAGAGACATCAAATCTCAGCCACTCATCTAATCTAATCTCAGCCATTGGATTGGAAAAATCCTCACCTACCTCATGAGGTCGATTATGGTTGGAGGGCGCACCCTTTGTTGGGTTGATGATTCATTTTTTAGAGAGCAAGAGAGAGAACATTTTCGAGCAGCAAGAGAGCATCCATTTATGAGAGCTAGGGCACACATTCCAAGGAATCTTTTTAGCACAAAAATCGAGGGAAGGAGTTAATCATTTACAGGAGGTCATACAACACAGATTCCAAGGTCCGTACAGTATTTTGTATGCACAGAAATAGAGAAACAGAACAACATTAAATTTTATCTGTATGGTACAGATTTTATCAGTCTGTACAGCCATAATTTGGCACAGTTTTTGACGAGGGACAGACATATGTACTCAGGCCGTACTGTATGGATTCCATACAGTCCTTTCTTGGCACATAAATCGAGGCAGGTTGTTGTGTGTTTTTCTAGAAAGTTTGGCACAATTTTCAAGGCATCCGTACAACCATTAATGCACCCAAAAAATTATTGAAGCTATTGGCATGTATTTCGAGGCATCCATATAGCAGTTTGGAGGAACAGAAATCGAGGAGAAGACCTACAATTTATTGCAAAAAATTCTGGAAAGAATTTTGAGGAGTTTGACTTATTTCCTGTGTGAAGACTTGGCATGATTATTGAGATAAGTTTTTCATTTAAGTTTCTGAAGATGAATATGATGTAATAAAATTTCTCTGAAGCTCCTAAATAATAAAAATCTCCCTCTCTCACTAGTTTTCCCCTTGTGGAATTTTCCAGGGTCAAAGTTAGACTGAAAATATATGTGTCAATAGTTTATGAGTTTTATGTGCTACTGATATTTTATTTATGCATTATAAACAATGTTCAAAATCCTCATATTTAAGTTCTGAAATTAATTTTCTGCTAAGTTTTATTTGCTGATATAAAATCGGGTTTGGGTATTAAACATTGGCTGAAAAATCAGCGAGACTGAAACTGGGTTGGGGTCTAAAAATTTACATGGTATCAAAGTTGAGTTGAAAAAAAGTAGAGATTTCAGTAGTCAGAAAGTTGGGACAACAGTCACTTGAAAGGGCAGAATTTTGAATTTATTATTTTCAGCAGAAAAGGGTCAATGGCTACAGTTTTGAGAGTTCAGGACAGACTTGATGGGGCAACAAATTTTGGTGCTTGGAAAGAGAGGATGATCTTTCTTTTGCAAGAAAATGAGTTGTGGGACATTGTTGAAAATACCACTACTCATCCTGTTGTGGTACCTACTGATGCTACTCTTCTTGTAGCTTACACTAAGAAGAGTATCAAGGCTAAGAGGTTTATTCTTTATGCCATCAAGGATCATTTGATTCCTCACTTGACGGGGAAGACACATGCCTATGAGATGTGGGAGTCTTTGACTAAATTGTACCAGAGTACAAATGAGAATCGGAAAATGGTTTTGAGGGAAAAACTAAAGAGCATAAAAATGACCAAGGCTGAAAATGTGGTCACATACCTTACTAGATTGACACATGTGAGGGATGAACTTGGAGCTGTGGGGGAAGCCATAGTTGATAGTGATCTTGTGAGAACAACATTGAATGGAGTTTCCAAAAAATGGGTTGGTTTTGTGGAGGGCATTGTTTCTAGGGAGAAGCTTCCCGGTTGGGAACGTCTTTGGGATGACTTTGTTCAGGAGGAGACCCGGAGAGGTTATGTACATGGAACTTCATATACAGGTCATGAGGAGGAGAATGTGGCTCTTGCTACCAATAGCAAGAAGAAGTTCAAAAAGGGTCCAAAGGGAGAACACAAGACCAAGGGGGAAGGAAAGAAAGACATGAGAAAATTCAAGTGCTTTGCATGCCATAAGTTTGGGCACTATGCAGGTCAGTGTTCAAACAACAAGAAGAAACAAACAACAACTTTAGAAGAGGTGGAAGAGTTTTCCACTAAGTTTGACAAAGAAATTTTCCTTGATTGTGTGTCTATCCATGAGGACCACTCATACATATACTTGTTATATTGAAACTGATGCCTCTCACCATATGACAGGGGTTCGTGAGAACTTGATAGACCTCACAGAGATGGGAAATGTTGAGGTAGTGCTTGCATATAACCGGGAGTTCAAGGTGGTTGGTAGCGAGACTATATCATTTCAGAGGGAGTCTTTGCCTCCCTTGACTTTGGTAGAGGTTCTATATGTTCTGGGCTTGAAGAAGAACTTAGTGTCAGTTTCTACTATTGAGGAGAAGGGATTTGAGGTCTTGCTCTGTGATGGGCAGGTGCTTCTTTTCCCTAGAGGGTCTAGCATCACTTCGGCCAAAGTGATTGGTACTAGACATGAGAGGTTGTACAAGTTTTTGTTCCAACCATTGAGAGCATTGATTCATACTACCAGCAGTAGTAGTGACCTATGTGAGCTATGGCACAGGAGGATGACACATTTGTACCATGGAGATTTGAGAGTTCTAAGGGAGATGGCGACATGAGTTCCATATTTTAGTTCAGAGCACCATGAGTTGTGCAAGGGGTGTGCTTTGGGAAATTACACCAAGACTTCTTTTCCGAGAAGTGATAGTAGAGAAGCAGGGATACTTGATCTTATACATTCATACGTATGTGGCCCGATGTATTTGACATCGTTGACTGGTTCCCTATACTATGTTGTATTTATTGATGAATTTTCTCGGAAGTCCTGGATTTTCTTCATGAATACCAAAGGACAGGTCTTCAGTCGGTTCCAAGAGTTCAAATATCTTGTGGAGAACTAGATAGGGAAGAAAATCAAAGTCTTGATATCAGACAATGGGGGTGAGTATACCTCCAAGGAGTCCATGGACTTCTTTGCAGGAGACGACATCAGGAGGGAGTTGACTATTCCTTACAACCCGCAATGGAATGGGGTTGTAGAGAGGAAGAACATGGCCATTGTTGGGGCCGTGAGAGCCATGTTACATGATTAGGGGCTTCCACTATTTCTATGGGTTGAGGCATGCTACACTGCAGTTTATCTGCAGAACAGGAGTCCCCACAAGGTTGTGAGGAGAATGACTCATGAGGAGGCTTTCTCTGGGAAGAAGCCTGAGGTGGGGCACCTTCGTATTTTTGGGTGCATCACATATTCATATGTTCCTTTTGATAAGAGGAAAAAGCTTGAGCCCATGGTAGAGAGAGGGATCTTTGTTGGGTATAATGAGACTTCAAAGGATTTCTGTATATACCTTCCTTCCTTGAGGAATATTGTCTTGAGGAGGGATGCCAAATTTGAGGAGGAAGAAGCCTTTAGTAAGTCTAGAGGGACAAAGAAGGGTGGGAATTGTTCACCACATATTCAAGTGAGTCCACAGAAGACTACAGTGACACAAAGTTCGGGGCCACCAGTTTTGGGGATGAAGGGCTCACAGGGGACAGGGCCACAGGTTTCAGGTTCATAGGCTACTGGTCCACAGGTTTCAGGATCAGGTACTTCAGAGTCTACTTCAGTATCATTGTCTTCAGGAGATGGGTTTGAGCAGGGAGATTCCCTCCACTGGACACTACTTCAGAGAGGAGAAATCCAAAGTGGCTTCAAGACACTTTGAGGGAGGAACAAGGTGCAGTGGGGAATCGCAGATAGGCAATGAGGGAGAGTAAAACTCCCGAGAGGTTTTGCAGCTACATCGCGATAGTGAGCAATATTTGGGAGTCTGAGCCTCCACTTTTGAGGAGGCCATTGGTAGACAGGTGTGGAGAGATGCCATGATGGAAGAGTACAATTCCATCATGAAGAACAATGTCTAGGAAGTTGTTCCTAGACCCGAGGAGAAGTCAGTGGTGACTTACAGGTGTCTCTATAAACTAAATCATGTTGCAGATGGAAACATTGAGAAGTACAAAGCTCGCTTTGTGGCTCAGGGGTTTTCACAGGTTGAGGGAGTTGACTATGATGAGACCTTTGTGTTGGCTTCTAGATACACTTTGGTCAGGGCAGTGATATTCATTGCAGTAGAGATGAGTTGGAAGATCCACCAGATGGATGTGAAGATCGCATTTCTGAATGGTCTTATTGAGGAGGAGGTGCATATTGAGCAACCATTGGGCTTTGAGGTGCATGGGAGAGAGTCTCATGTGTGTATACTGAAGAAGGCATTGTATGGGCTGAAATAAGCTCCCAGAGCTTGGTATTCAAGGATAGATGTTTATTTGCAGCAGTTGGGTTTTGAGAAGAGTGAGGAGGATCTCAATCTATACTTCATTGTGGTTGGAGAGGATCCTCTCATTCTTTTGCTACATGTGGATGATCTTTTCATTACAGGGGCAGAGAGACTCATTAGAAGCTTGAAGGAGAGCCTTGCTTTAGAGTTTGAGATGATTGATATTGAACTGATGCATTACTTTTTGTGATTGGAGGTTTGGCAGGAGCCTAGACACATCTTCCTAGGATAGGGGAAGTGTGTGTGTGACATTTGGAGCAGATTTCAGATGGGGGATAGAAGGCCCATGGCCACTCCCATGATTACCAAGTGGAAGAAGATTCATGCTTCTGAGTCACAGTTGGTGGATTCCACTTTGTATCGTCAATTGATTGGGTCATTGATGTATTTGGTCAATACCAGGCCAGATATTTGTTTTGTTGTTAACACTCTTAGTCAATTCATGGTGGAGCCTAGGAGAGTGCATTGGGTGGCAGAAAAACATGTTCTCAGGTATATTTATGGTAGGATAGATTATGGTTTGGACTATCAGAGAGGAGATGGAGTTTGTCTGGTTGGTTATACACACTTGGATTGGGAAAGATGTGTCAGTGACATGAAAATCACTTTAGGGTGTTGTTTTGGATTGGGATCAACAGTTGTGTCTTGGTTCAGTCGGAAACAAAAGTCAGTGGCTTTGAGTTCTGCAGAGGCTGAGTATATGGAAGCCATTTAGGCCAGTTGTGAGGCCCTTTGGCTTCACAAGATGTTGGTGGGATTGTTCGGTGTGCAGTTGAGGCCTACTGTGATTTACTGTGATAATCAAAGTTTCATTAAACTCTCGGAGAATCCATTTTTTCATTACCGATCTAAGCATATCGAGATTCGTTATGACTTCATCCGTGACTATGTTCAGAGAGGAGTTGTGGAGCTACAGTACATATCTACAGAGGAGCAGGTTGCATACATACTCACCAAGGCATTGGGCAGAGGCAAGTTTGTATTTTTCAGGGACAAGCTTGGAGTGGTGAGTAACACTTTCCTCGGTAAGAGGGAGTGTTAAATTTTAAAATTAAATAAAGTACCTAGTCAAGTGTTTCTCATCCCTAGGCACCTAAGGGGTGAGAAAGTGCCTAATGTGGGCCCTAGTCATTTAATTTGTGAGATTCAAATTAAAAGGTGACTTTATGACTTTAGTGAGGGTGAATGAAGAGACATCAAATCTAATCCACTCATCTAATCTAATCTCAGCCATTGGATTGGAAAATTCCTCACCTACCTCATGAGGTTGATTAGGGTTGGAGGGCACACCCTTTGTTGGGTTGTTGATTCATTTTTGAGAGAGAAAGAGAGAGAGAATTTTTTAGGAGCAAGATAACAGTCAGTTCGAGAGCTAGGGCACACATTCCAAGGCATATTTTTAGCACATAAATCGAGGCAAGGATTTCAACATTTACAGGAGGACGTACAACATGGATTCAAGGTCCGTAGAGTCTTTTGTATACATGGAAATCGAGAAACAAAACAACATTAAATTATGTCCGTATGGTACGGATTTTATCAGTTCGTACAGTTGTATTTGGCATAATTTTCGAGGAGGGACAGATAGATGTACTCAGGCCGTACCGTACGAATTCTGTACAGTCCTTTCTTGGCACATAAATCGAGGCAGGTTGTTCTGTGTTTTTTTTGAAAACTTTTGCATGATTTTCAAGGCATTCATGCAACCATTAATGCACCCAAAAAATTGTTGAAGTTGTTGGCATGTATTTTGAGGCATCTGTACAATAGTTTGGAGGCACAGAAATCAAGGAGCAGACCTGCAATTTATTGCAGAAAATTCTGGAAAGAATTTTAAGGAGTTTGACTTTTTTCCTTCATGAAGACTTGGCACAGTTATCGAGATAGGTTTTTCATTTAAATTTCTGAAGATGAATATGCTATTACAAAATTTCTCTGAAGCTCCTAAATAATAAAAATCTCCCTCTCTCACTGGTTTTCCCCTTGTGGGTTTTTCCATGGTCAAAGTTAGACCGGAAATATCTGTATCAATATTTTTTGAGTTTTATGTCCTGCTGATATTTTATTTCTGCGTTATAAACGATGTTCAGAATCCTCATGTTTCAGTTCTGAAATTAATTTTCTGCTAATTTTTATTTGTTGATATAAAACTGGGTTTGGGCATTAAACATTGGTTGAAAAATCAACGAGACTGAAACTGGGTTGGGGTCTGAAAATTTACATTAAGGAATTAGGGTTGTTGACTAATCCAGGTCATTGGGTTAGGGTTTTGTATGTCGTTGGCTCCTATATGTATATTTTATTGTAAACAATATATCACTATGAATGAATATAGAATATGTTGGTTTTCCCGGTTTGGGTTTCCAGGGGAAAAATATCTGTGTAATGTTTTTATTTTCCATTGTACCTTTCCTGTTCTTTTACTAAAAATCTATTTGCAGTAAATATGTACAAGGTTAAAATCTACACATGTGAGAGTTGATATCAATACATGTTATTCACTTGAATCATAAAATATTTTGTTCTTCTGAGTAGGTTCATCATCCTCTACAACATGATCATGATGTCTTTTATACTTTCCTTTTCTGATCTGATTGTTCATGTGAGGATAATTTCTAGCAATATGTCCCATCTTCTGAAAGTTGAAGCATTTGTAACTTGAATAATCCTTTTGAGTCTTTTGTGACTTTTTAAACTTCTTGTGAGAATGAACCTCTTTTCTACTCTTTCCATTTCTTGTATGTGCTGCTAGTGCTTGATTTAAATCATCGTCCAACTTTTATTCTCTTGTTGTCAATCTAACTTCTTCTTGATTGCAATCTTCCCATAACATGCTAAACTTTGTTAGTTTTCTTCTGGAAAAAATTCCTTGAATAAATTATTCCCAAGACTTTGGGATACCATTCAATGTAGTCATTACTATCTCAGCTTCTTCATTTGTGTCTCCAATGGCTTCAAGTTGTTCTTTGATTTGAGATACCCTTGCGAACTAGGATTGAATGGTTTTTGAATTATGAATCTTCACATTCTTGAGTTGTGTCCTCAATGTCATCTTCCGGTTGATATTATTTATTTCATATAATCAGGATAGATCATCAAACATTTGCTTCAAGGTTTTTAATGATGAGACATGAGGGATCAAGTGATCCTTGATAAATTCTGCAATTACCCTCTTTTCCTAGACCAAATTCTTCTTGTACTTTTCCTTAGACTCATATCCCCCTAGCTCTTGAAATTCTTCCTAAATGAATCCTTCTAGATCATTCTCTTCTAGAATGAGAATTACTCTATATTTCCATGCCTGAAATTTATCATCACCCTCAAGCTTCTCATCAAGCTTAATGCTGGAAGTCATTCTTCCATAGGATCTAAAAATATGACAAAAATTAAAACTTTGCATAAATCAATTTTGTACTTACCAGTGAGAGTGGTATGCCAAGGCGACCTCCTTTTTCAAGGATCTGCTCCAACTTCAACCTTTAATTTCCCAAACATCTTGACCTAGGGTTTTATGAAGAAACCCTAATTTTCCAACTTTTGAATTTTGGAGATATGATTCGGGGTAAATATATGCCTTGATTTGGCGTCCTTCTTATTTCCTTGTAAGTGCTCAATGATCTTGACAATAGGGAAAATTGACGATCTTCCTTCTAGTGGTTAGATGTTTTTGAAGGAAACCAAATCTGAACCCATGTTAAAAAAAATTGTATACTCGTTTTGCCATAGGCAATGTTACACCATTGTCACCCAACCATAAGAACTTACACGTACCACCCTCGAGCACAATAACCTTTTCTTATATAGATTTTGTACATGAAGCAAGTCCTTTAAGGTAAACCCTAATAATAAATACCAACACGATTGCAACAACAACACAATACCAAGATAGCGTACCTTTACTAAGAGAAGCGCAAAAGAGAGAGATACCATAAATACTTGTTCCCTAACTGCTTCTATTGTTTCTCGTCAGACTTGCACCTTAACTACTACAACTATTGCTCCTCATACTTGCTTCCTAACTAAGTGAGTGTGAGTGTGCTAAAGAGGTATCACCTTACATCTATTTATACTAGCATGTCCAAGTAACTTTTCATGTGGGTTCGACTTTGCTTTCTGGAGCCTTCTAATTCTTTATTATTATTCTCCTTTGGTTGAGTTCTATTCTAGGGTATTTCCACATCTTTTTAATGGTTCTCTTGCTTCCAGAATCTTCTCTTCTAAGCACAAAGGTTATACTGGAGGTTAATACCTCCCACGACTACCAAAGCATCAACAACTGATGCTTTTAGAGTCTCTAACACTTGCATGATATGTGAGATGTGATCTTCCTAGGTAGAGATATAAACCAATATGTCATCCAAATACAATATTAAAAATGAATCTAAATAGGGATGGAATACATCATTCATCAATTTCATAAATGTGGCTCGTTAATTACATAAAACAAAAGGCATGATGATCCATTCATACATACCTTTCCTTTTCTTGAAGGTGGTATTGCAAGTGTCTTCTTCTTTAACATGTACCTACTGGTATCTTTATTTGAGATGCAACTTGGTGAAGTACTTGGCATGTTGCAACTAGTATAACAAATCATTGATCATGGGTAGAGGATACCGATTCTTGAGTGTGATATTGTTCAATAATATGTAGTCAATACACATCCATTAAGTACCATCCTTGTTGGGTACTTTGATGATATGTGATCCACAAGGTGAGGTTCTTGGTCGAATTACTCCCTACTCCATCAGTTGATATAACTATTACTTCAGTCTGTCTGCTTCTAGAATAACTATCTATACAACCCTAAATTTAGTAATGGGGATTCAGGAAGAAACTATGTCTCATGTTCCATTTCCCTCTTGGGTGATAACCCTTTAGGCTCCTCGAACACTCCTCTATGTGGATACAACAAATCCTCCAACTGAAATTTCTTCTCTTTAGTACATCCCTCCAAGGATGTATTTTCTCTTACCAATTCATCACCCAACCGTTTCTCTATTAATAAAAGAAATACATGCTTCTTACTATAACTTTAATCAAATTTTTATCTCAGATTCCACTTACCAAAGAGATACTTGACTTACCTTTGTGTGTGTTTATGGCGTAAGAATTCACATCCTTGATCGGGTGGTACTAGTTTTCTCTCATCATGGAGATCACATCCCTCATATACACACAGGGGCTTCTAAACAATACATCACACACATTAAGGGGTACTACAACTAACTACACTTCATCAATCAAATATGCACTTATAACAAACTTGATATTACATTGTTTCATGACCTTGAGATTTTCATCATTTTTTACCCATCCTAATGGATATGGGATAAGATTATCATGAACTTACAATCCAAGCTTGCGAAACAAATTAAATACTATGAGGTTGGCCTATGAACTATAATGAAATAAAGTATCCACCTTGGTATTTTTGACCTAGATATTAATGTGGAAGGTTTTAGTCATATTCTTCTCTTCCTTGTGATGAAGGCTACTCAGATTCACCTCCTTCTACATTGAGGTGCATATAATATTCTCATCCACATTCGAGCTTCTTTGTACCAATGTTCTCGAATCTATGGCTAGTAGGTTCTTCTTCTTGACATCCTTCTTACAGTTTTTTGGACTCATCTATGGATGTAGCTTCCAACACTTATTTTCAGTGTGGCGATTGATATTACAATGCTTGTAGTGGTTGTTTGTATCCTTGCATTAACATGTAGTGTTTTTTGTCTTCTTGTCTTTTCCTTTCCACTTTTCCTTCCCCTCCTTGGAAGGATCTTGGTGGTATTTATGTTTAGAACTACTTGGCTATCCTTTCTTATTACCTATATTCTCTAGGTATTCTGCTTACACATATGCCACATCAATGGTCCTTGGTTTGAAGATCACCAATTACTTTTGCAAATAACTATATAGACACCCTGGATAATTGAGAAGTAAATATGGGTTTTTGGGTGAGATACCCAACATAATCACCATCTTCCTAAATTTGGTGGTGTACTCTTGCACACTCTACCCTTGCCTCTTCGTGAAGTAATGCCAATGGATCCACTAGTCCTATACATACTCAATAGGGTAGAAATGAGACTTTATGAGGGTTTAAAAAATCCCCCACTTAGTTATTTGTGGATCACCCTCCATCCTAAGTGCTCTATGTGGATTTCCCACTAAGTTAGTGCATGACCCTCTAGTTTTAGTTGGGAAAATGAAATTGTTTTCTCTCCATCTACATTATAGAAAATAAAATAGACTTCTAATTGTTGCAACCGACCATTCAATTTAAAAACATCAATGTCACCTTGGTATGGCTTGATTTCCACTTTCATGTCCATTTTAAATAAAGGTTGTGAAGGAGTGATGGCACTAGAACTTGGTTTCTCTTTCTTGGGATCTTTTTTTTACTTTTCTTTTGGGTATTCACTATCTCCCATTTTCTCTTCCAATCCAACATCTGAGTTAGAGCCGCCAACCTCCCTAAAAGGTTCGAACTTGTTTTCTAGAGCCACCATGAGGAGAGACATGTTGCGAGAGATATCAATGACTTTCTCTTCTAGCCTTGTAAATCTCTTTTCTGCTACATCACAAAGGTCAATGGACTTGTCCACCATGGATAGGGTTATGCAACTTCCTTCTTAAGACAATTCCTAGATCCTACAACTTTCCACAAATACCCCAAAGAAAAATTCTATGATACCAATATGATCCATAAACTTCCATGGATACTACATTGGAACAATTCATCACAAGAGATCTTGAAATATTGTGAAATATTTTGATATGTAAATTTATTTCCTTGGATCTCATATTAACCATCACTAGATTATTGCTCAGATTTATGAAAATAACTGAAATTCAAAAATAAAAGAACAAGAAAATAAACACACCATCCACACAAATTAACACAAGATGAATCTTGGAAAGATCAAAATGGGAGAAAACCTAGCTAGAAGGTAAGGCATATGCTTTGGTCTTTTTTCTTTAGTTATGAAATGCAAATACAAAGAAAGGGGCACTCAATATGGAGTTTCCTTTGACATTGTGGCCTACATTACTATTATAGAATTTTCTTCCTTCTTTGTTATGCTTTGAAATCCAACTCCTATATTCTTCGCTCAACTATGGAACAAGTACAATGCTAAAAGAATGGAACCCCTCTCCTTGTAGTGGCCTAGTATTTAACATAATTTGATAGCCAACTAGGGTTATG
>ML781102.1:95825-111033 GCA_009831015.1 Picea engelmannii | reverse complement strand
TTTACACTTTTTTTGTTACTTGCTATCTATGGTTGGCTGAACTGGTTTCTCCTCATGGAGCAGTTCAGTAACTACAACCGAATAACTCTATTTATGTATTTTGGATCCTGGTTCTGAGAAGGACTCTTATATTTAATACAAACTCTTACTTACAAAAAAAAAAAAAAAATACCTGGGAAGACATTAGTTTTGCACAAAACATTAGTTGATAACAAATTAACTTTGCCACTTTTTTACCATCAATTATGAGAAATTGAATATGAGACAAAAATCGTTATTTTGAATTCCAAAATTATGAAATATATATATTATAATCAAATTTATACAAACCATTAGTTCATAACAAGTTAAGTTTGCCACTTTTTTACCATCAATTATTAGAAATCAAATATATATGAGACAAAAATTGCTATTTTGAATTCCAAAATTATGAAAAATAAAATAAAATATATATATATATATATATATATATATATATATTATAATCAAAGTCTGAATAGTACTGTAAAATACATAAGTTCCACATCCATTTTAGGATGATAACAAAAACAAAGACATTTAACTCCAAAATTCTGGACTTTGAGCCATCGCTTTAAGATAGATCATTTCATACATGAAATTCAAACCTGTAAAAACAGATTTCAAAAATTAAAAATTTACAATTCAAACATACAAAATAATACAGAATTCAAAAATTGTAATTATAATAAAATTGACATACATACCAAAATAGTTAACTGTCATCCTCTAACATACTCTTTCTTACAAAATATATTGTAAACATATTTTCCACCAAATATAATTTAGACATCTGTAAAAATAAAAAAAATAATAAAAAAACAAATAACACATATTAACATATATACTACACAACTAAATATTAAATAAAAAATAACTAATAATAACATAACCAACTACGGTTAAACAGATTTAAGATCTAGTTACTCTCTTAATTTAAGAGTACATGATTTAAAAAAATTGTAAATCTTATCTAAAATCTTAAAAAAATTTAAAAAGAAAAATTTATGTTTTTGGTAAAAAAAATTGAATTAGAGAACTATATAATAATCTGAAAATAAATATAGAATTGTGTATGAAGAAAATTCACAAATCTCCATATTAAGTCATTCTTCCAATGAAATACTTATTTCCTTGTGGATAAAGTCTCAAATCCTTGTGGATAAGGTCCCAAATCCTTGAGGTGAAATTCTCCTTGTGGATAATGCCCCAAATCCTTGAGGTGAAATTCTCATCCTAAGTGATGTTATTGTGTTCTTGGTAAAACAGATTATGTGTTAGAGTTAGATAATAATTTGAAAATAAATATAGAACTGTGTATGAAGATAATTTACAAATCTCCATGTATTAAGTCATTATTCCAAAGAAATACTTATCTCCTTATGGATAAAGTCTAAAATCCTTCAGGAAATTCTCCTTGTGGATAAAGTCTCAAATCCTTAGATGTAATTCTCATCCCAGGTGTTGTTATTTGATCATATTTACACAACAATAAAATACTAATCTCCTCAGCACTTAAATACTTCTCTTCTTCTTCTGCAGTGGTCATATAATCAAATTTCACGATGCCCTTTCAAACTAAAGGACTCATAACTCTCCATATTAAGCAATTCTTCCAAAAAACTACTTATTATCTAAAAAAGTTCGCAAATCTCCATTTTAAAAACAATTCTTCCGAAAAATACTTATCTTCTCTTTCTTCGATTGAATAGATGTTCTCATATAATAATACACCATTCTTGGACAATAAAGCAAAGACTGCAATCGAGGAAAATTTAGAAACTTTCTCTGTTCTGATGTGGGATAGAATATGTTCTCAAATATTCAAACATATTCAAGTTCAAAATTAGGTCTTCATCATGATCTAACCTTAAATAAGTTTGAATGTACACCATTTAAGACAACAACAAACTTATCTAGGGGTTCTATATAATTCAAAATAATTGAGGAAAGGCTAAACTATAAATTTAAGAAAACAAAAATTTGATAAAAGTCAAGAACATACATTTATGAATCATCTTGAATGGACACATACTTTCCTAATCTGGGTTCTTAGTCAATCTCAATCTCCCTTCCGAACACACTCTCTTGTACTCTCTTCTCCACATTAGCCTATATAACACATTTCAAATTTAAAAATTTAAAAAATTATATTCAAATGATTATATAACACATTAAATTTAAATGATTTTAACACATTAAATGATACCTGTGAACTCCCACCCTCTTCAAACTCTCCCACTGAGAATTGAGACAAGCTAGACCAAGTACCAGTAGATGGAATAGAGAGCTGTGAACAACTCAACTAAGAACTAAATCTAGGATTCAATGTGTTCACAATTATACAAAATTATAAATGTTGTTGATCTCTTATTCAAAAGAGTGGAGATTAAACAACTATTAGAAAAAACATACGTGATTCAATCGATCCAAATTAAAATTTGTCGAATCAAGTCCCCTACCGAATGGAGATTTGTTTAACATATCTCCAAACTGCAATTAATGGCAAGAAGAAATCGATTATTTCTATAGAGACAAAGATATCTAAATCTAGAACTCGAAGTAAACTATCATAAAATTCATCAAAATTTTCCTAAATAGATTACATACCAATCTGTGATTCGGGTCATCATTCTGAATGACCTTCTTCCAACCATCCCAACAAAATTTTGCATACTCCAAAACTTCTTCTACTGACATAGCTTTTAATTCTGCATCTGTTTTATCAACAAATGTGGCCCGGGAATTGGCTTATGCTCACTGACGCTTTATGCCAACATCAACACCATAAAACGTAGCTTCCAAATTTTTCCTGATTCCAGTCCTGGCCTCTTTGCCAACTTTTGATGTAGCCTGAAACTCTGAAAGTGATGCAAATTCCCTTATTGGGCGAGGCACTAAAGGTTGTGGAGGCCTTGGCAATTCCACACTTCAATATGCCCCTTTGCGATCATGTGTACGTCCTTTACCAGTCCCATAATATTTAGATGGTAGACTAGTATAATCCCGGTGCATGTGCAAGAAAAACTCCCTAAAAAAGTGTCTTGCAAAATAGTGTGGAACTTCATCGTTCCACGATAATTTCCCATATGATGTCAAAAATCTGTTATACAGATGTCTGACAAAGTCAAGGTGCTTAAAATATTTCACCTTCAACATTTTCCTCTTTGGGCCCTCTTTGAAATTGAACATGGAGATGACGTATTTTTTTGAAACTCTATTTTTTAATTTCTCTCATTTATCAGGACCCATCACCTCTGACTTTCACCGCCTCATTAGATCGACAAAACTATCAATGGTTGGCCCCATCTTCTGATATGCATCCATAAATTTTTCCAGTGAATGCAAAACAATTTGCAAACTTTGTTTTCTCTCCTAAGGAAGTTCCAAGACCGCCAAATTATTTTCCAAGCACTTTTTAACACCTGAGCATCACTCAAGCGTCATTGCTTTAGTATTCCCTTCCCAAGGAAGTTCATCGCTAACTTTTGAAGGATAGGTGGATGTTGGCATGCAATTTTTTGTTTCTTCATAATGCAGCCTCCTAAATCCACCTTCACCCTCTACACTAAAATTTGAATCTTCATGAAAACCACTCTCATTTTCGCCCCTTGCTCTAAACTGATTGCCTACACACACATTTGAAAGTAACTTCAAAATTTAACCTCACATAAATTTAAATACAACAAAATTCAACAAAAATAAACAAAATTTAAGAAACTTACCAGAAATATTCTCTTGTCTAGAGATATTCCCTACATTCTAAGGTGTAGGAGTGTTGATGCACAACTTGGTTTGAGTAGGTTTTGTAGTTGATCTATTTACAAACTCGTTTGAAAATATCCTCTGACAAGATTGTTGGTCCTGACTCAGAGTCTCAGTTGAAGAATAAGTTCCTTTTCTTCCTTCTTGAGAATGCCTAGAGCGTTTGCGAGGAATGTTTGGATAATCTCATGTCGACATCACTCCTCAATATCTATTCACAATGCAAAGTTTATAAAAAAAATTCCAGAGAAGTACACAAGTTCAAGCTATTAAAAACGCAGAGATAAATCAAAGTTTTAAACAATCAAGCCACAAAGGTACTCGCTCATTAGAAGGAACAAATAATGGTGATTCAACCATGAATCAATCAACTAAAATATAAGTAAGGGGTCCATAGACAACATGGAAGATTCTTATCCTTCACTCATCATCAATGCACAAAAAAGCAGGGCATTTGAATCTATAGGTCTTTAAACACCGAAGTGATGACCGTCAATTCAGCTCCTGGTCGATTGCTCATGCACGAACTGATGATTAAAGGGATAATTTACAGAATATAAAACCATAAACTTTTCACAATAATCAATAAAACCCACACATAGAATTCATTGAAATCATAAGTTGGGTTCGCCAAGGGACTGCCATTCCATTGAGAGGTTTATCATTCACAATCCACATCAAAGAAGAAGACGCAAAAACTAAACATTCAGCCATGAATCAATAAACTAAAAGATAAGTAAGGGGTCCGTAGACAACATGGAAGATTCTTATCCTTCACTCATCATCCATGCACAAAAAAGCAGGGCATTTGAATTTATAGGTATTTAAACACTGAAGTGATGGTCATTGATTCTGCTCCTAGGCAACTGCTCAGGCAAGGAATGATGACTAAAGGGATAAGGGATAGAAGATAAAACCACAATATTTTCATAATAATCAACAAAACCCACACAAATATGCAACATCCTGCTCTAGAGCCCTTACAAAACTTATTCTTTGAGGACACTTGCTCGCAAGTGATCTGGACTTTTCTGATATTAATACATTTATGCTTGATTATGATGTGTTCTGATAGATGACATGATGTTTTACTACTCGATGTAGACAGGTGCTATTGACTCAGTTTCATTGAGTGTGCAGGGTTTCGGACCTTGAGGATGCATAGGCATCGATGGAACCCCCTTGGACTCCGGATTGAGTCAGGGAGTGTGCTATTTGGGTTGATTCATTACAGTGATATTGCTTTGTTTTGATGATATGATATTGATTTTATGATATGTTGTTGACATTCTGACATGATGGTTGATGATGCAGGCTGACAATAGCTTGCCGACCAGACTCACATATGGAATAAAGGGGCCACACATGATTTCCCGAGAGGTTGAGGGAGAGGTGTGGACAACAGCCCTGCCACAGCCTACTAGCACTCTCACCATGGCTCGAACTGTAGGTTAACGATTACCTAGTTCGAGAGGATCCACGATGTCGTGAGGGCAGACTGCGACAGTCGCTCACGATGATTCTAAGGGGCGCACAATAAGGTGGGGGCCTTATTACTTAGAGCCCTTAGTCTCCCACAAGTTCACCTGGTGGAGTATTGACTCCAGGGGTTATAGATGTCTACCAATCCTTCAAGTCGGCGAGTGGCACCCTTGGAGCACGTGGTGCATCCTGAAGGGCACGTCGCGCAACAGAAAGAAACAAGGCGAGTGGCACCCTTGGAGCACGTAGTGCGTCCTGAAGGGCACGTCGCATTGATGATGATGTTGAGACAAACCTACATGACCCTAAGACCTTAACGCTTGACGAAATTCCTAAGACGACTCCCCTAATTAATTGTCGCCCAGTTCAAATCTGAACCTAAATTTAAAACACCTCTAAGATAAAATTTTGACTAGCCTTAAAAGAAGACCCTCCAAAAATAAACTTAAGGACATAAACTAAAACCCTTCTAAGTGTTAGTTAAGGTCTTCTTAAAATTAAAGGGGGTAAAGTAATGAGGGAGATAAATTAAGTGAAACCCATGGCTTTTAAATTATAAGAAGAATTAAAATTATTAAAGTGTGGGAGTATAAAAGCTAGGATTTTAGAAATACAATGAAAAGATTAATAAGTGCTTTATCATTTTGGGTTTAAAAAAAAANAAATTAAGTGAAACCCATGGCTTTTAAATTATAAGAAGAATTAAAATTATTAAAGTGTGGGAGTATAAAAGCTAGGATTTTAGAAATACAATGAAAATATTAATAAGTGCTTTATCATTTTGGGTTTAAAAAAAAAAAAAAAATTAATAAAAATAAATAAATAAACAAAATAAATAAAAAAAAGGAGGAAAGGAACAATTAATAGAAATAAGGAAACTCGTATTAAAGGAAACTTAATATTGGAAAGTAGGAGACATAGGGTAAAAAGAGAAAAGGAATCAGCATTTAAGGAGTTACTAAAAATCAGAAACTTCATTTTAGGAAAGTTATTAAAAGCATGAGAGGGGATCTAGGAACCCTAGGAGTAATTTTAGCAGCGATTAAAGGGGGGGTGAGGGAATTGAGTCTTTTAATTATTAAAAAGAAATGAATTTTTGGAGAACCGTGGGGATTAGTGACACTTGGACGRCAGTGAATTTTTAGAGGTTTGTCATAAAAATTTAATTAATAATGATTTAGGAAAGTAGGTGGGTCTCAAATTTATATAAAAGAAGGGGAAAAGAAGGAAAAAGGGGGAACGGTTAGTGTAACGTTACGCTGCCGGATTGTGGCTTGACAGATTGCTTGTGAGGAGTTGGGTTTATCTCAGCTGTATTAGAGTGGTATCTCAGCCTTGGAGGCGAGCTGAGAAGCTAGTCTTCTCTCTGGATCTTGTGTGGCCCCTTTGCGGCTCAGGGGGCTAAGGGGGAAGCAGAGTACCCCTAGCGATTGGCTGGGAGGTACCGGTGAGGTCTCTACGGTCGGTGAGCGGGACGTGGCATGGATCGCGGGACATTTTCCGACATGGGCGTAAGGCAACGGTATGATTTTAATTGGTGAAGTAGAATGCATTTTTATATTCGACAATTTTAATGTTATTGATGTTGTATATTCCCTTTCATTCATCGCTCTGTCTGTATGAAATCATTCTACCGTAATTCGGGACTGTGCAAATTTAAATGATGGTGTGGGAATGTGTAATTTTTAATAATGTTGTTATATCCTTTTTATTCAACGTCCGAGACTGTATAAAACGATTGTTTTTGTAATTTAGGACTGTGTATTGTGTTACTGGAAAAAAAAACTTTGTCGGCGATTTCGTTCTGCAATGTTATTGTGAGATTGTTCTGGCAATTTGTCTTTATATAACTGTACTGGAAAGGCTAGATCTGGCTATTTTGTTTCTATGAATGATGATGGTTAAGTGGATAATGAAATTGGAAGTCTGGAACTTTGTCTTGTATTTCCTTGCTGTGGTGGATGATAGAACACGTTTTTTTCTTGTGGGGGGGAAAGGAATTTACTGTGTGCGTCTTTCTGTTGTGGTTTGGGGCGATTTTATTATATACAGTAAGAGTTCTTATGTTGGGCGTTTTATTTACACACAGTGTGCAATTCATACATTGGTCGTTTTTGTTTTATACAGTGGGTGTTTTAGCAACTGTTTTATTGGGCGTTTCTTTTGTCTGTGGTGGTTCGACATTTCGTTTTTCCCTTTTGGTGGTCATGAAAAATCGTTGGCATGGCGTTTATGGTTATTACTGCTGCAATTTTGTGTCTGTATTTCCCTGAGTCTATAGTTGGAATCTATTGATGGGTGTAATGTCGTAAATGCATTGAATCATTGTTTGTGTGGGGCGTTTGACTGTTCTATGTTTGTTGTATATCTTGGGCGTTTCTTTAATGGCATTCTTGACAGTGGGCAGTAGTGGTTGGGCGTTTTTATCTTTGACAGTGAGAAGTAGTGTACTGGGCGTTTTAACTCCATTGTGTTTGTTGTGTGCGTCATATCCTTTAATGGCTGAGTGCGTGCCTAATTCTGCAGGCATTTGTAAAGACATGCGCGTTATTTTTATTATTTATTGGCCTGCGTTTTAAATCGTGGGTTTCATTCTGATGGGGCAATATCAGCGGTGTTTTCGTTCTGCGTTTTAAATGTTTAATGGTCTGCGTCTTACTGGAATATAATTGGGCATTTTCGTTCTGTGTTTTAAATGGTTAAATGGTCTGCGTTTTGCTGTATAACTTGGGCGTTTTTTTTTTGGCAATCATTGCTTGTGTTGGGCGTAGAAGGATCAACGTTTTTACTATTCCTTAATACTTGTATGTGTAAAAACACCATAACCTACTGTCATAGTAGGGATATCCTGTTGACTTTATCCCTTTTAAAGGAGATGCAGATACAAGCGCAGAGTCATAATGTTTAAGGCAGGTCGATGTATGGCGACCTGTTGTGATTTAAATGGCAAAATGAAAACGCAAAACGATAATGCCTTTATAATTAAAATATTAACTGCTGTGGTAACAATGTTAAAGGAAGGTTGTTGTATGGCGACCCATGGATATTTAATGACCATATAAAATGCAATTGAGAAAGCAGATATAAATCGCTATACTAAAATGCCAGGGCGAGTGGCTTTCTGGAGGTTTAATGACCTGCATTACTGGTTGTCATGAGGAAAAATAATCATGAGATTTGCAGTGACGGAAGTAACCATTTTATGGAAGGTTAAAGGTTGCATTAAATCTTGATTTTTGTTATAAAGGAAGGTAATCGTTTTATGGGAAGAAGCTAATTGCATTAAATAATGATTTTTATGTTATAAAGCAAGTACTCATTCATGGAAAGTAAATAATTGCATTAAATGAGTTCGTTATGAATTTCCTTTTTAGTACAATGGAAGGTAAGCATTAGTTTTGTTTAATGCGATCCTAATATAAAGGCAATTAAGTGGGATGTGATCAAGTTAGGAAATTTTAGTGGTTCTGCTTTAATTGGTTATTCATTGGTTGTTCATGGTTAATCATTCATTGTTTCCCTTTTCATTTAATTGTTATTCCGTAATACTAAATTGTTATTCTTAAAAGGGTTACTCATTAATTGCTCTAATCTATTCTAAGAGTAAGAACATGGTTATTACGGTCAAGATTTTGGTAGCTCCATTGTTTTAATAACAAACAAAGGTAAGGTAATTTATTATTTTAATTGAATGATTGGCGATATAGAAGGCAATGACCTGGATGTGTTATGGTGAGGTTAGGGTCATTTCCTTAGGCATGCTAATGCAGGAATGTAGGATCCTTGTTTCTAAGGGCACTCAATCATCATGACTCAGCAAACGGGGAGTGAAATAAATTAAAAGTACATCATTTAGGTCTGGGTCGGTAACTCACCGTTTGAAGGAAAACAATTGGAGTAATTGGTCTTGATTTAGGTCAGTGAGTCTCATTAGTGGTTGGTAGATGTCGAAATCCTTCTAACTTGTGTCTCCCATAGAGGTCGGGGTTGTCCTTGTTTAGGCAGTATTTGGTTGTCTTGCATTGCGTGGTCTGCTGGCATCGGGCAGGGGTATAGACACCTCCATATAACCTTAGTATACCTGTCTGTGTGTATGATGGTCGGTGTAAGGAATCCAGAGCCATATCAGTAGTTTCGGGCTGTTTAAGGGCACCGTTTCCACTACTACGACTCCCTAAGAGATTTCTAGTTTCTGCCTGAGCAGTCAGCCAGGAGCCTATCTAATCTTCTTTCGAGAAGACATAAGACTAAAAGCCCTACTTTTCTGTGCAGAAATAGTAACTCTCTTGTTGGATTCTTCCATCTGTGACTGTACTATACTTAACGCCTGGTGTCATTTTCTGCTTACAGCTGCTAGTTGTACGCCTTATGTCCAGGGGTGTTACTGCTTTTTGTCACTATGATATGTCGGGATCGTCTTGTTTTGATCGTCTTGCTTGCATCTTGTTCTAGGTCGGGTTACTAGTTTCTGCCTGAGCAGTCGGCCGGGAGCCTGTCTAATCTTCTTTCGAGAAGACATAAGACTAAAATCCCTACCTTCCTGTGCATAAATAATAACCCTAACACCATGGATTCTTCCCTCTGTGTTCTTACTGTGCACCCCTAGTGTGTCTTAAAGTTTGTGTTGTGCGCCTTATGCCTATGGCCATATATTGTTGCAGTTACTCGTAGTGTGCCTTCGGTCTTCTTGTGCTGAACATCGTGGTTGCGTCTTGTGATGAACTTCTACACGCGTGCACACACCTTAAACAAAAAAAAAATTTGCACCTGTTCTCAGAGTTGTTGTTGTAACGAGGAGGACGTTACATATGGTATCAGAGCGGGTTCAACCCGCGACTTGGGGTTCGCTGCGGCTTTCATTGACATGATTATATTTGATTATTCTATTGCTAATTGAGTTGATTGTGTGTGTGCAGGTAATCATGGTTAGAGGGCGCCATGGAGGCAGACGATGGGGTGCTAGGGGAGGAGGCGTGACGCCTCCAGCATTATCCATGCCTGAGGGGTCTAACCCCTAGGGAGGCGAGTAGGTCCTTGGATAGGAGCAAATCACAGTTGCCGATGTTGTGGGGATGATGAGATCATTCCAGCGCATGTTCGAGGCGCTGATCAGTAGATTGGACAGAGATGAGGCCAGGGCGTCGACACCTACTGAGGTTCCACCGCGCGCACCGGCTGTTACAGGTAGCATTCAGCGTGAACTCGAGAAGGTAAAATTTCTCGAGTTCTTTGGTGCCCCGGACGACGCAGCCGTCGAGGCATGGTTGGAGAATATGGAGATGTGCTTCACACTTCGCGAATATACCTCCAACATGAAGGTCCACATGGCCATCTTTCAACTAAAGGGGAGCGCTCTTCTATGGTGGAAGACGCTCCTACCGCAACTAAACATGGCCGTTGAAGATGTGTCATGGGAAATGTTCGAGGAACGGTTCCGGGAGAGGTATATTTCTGAGGAATTCATTGAGCGTCAGCTCAATGAGTTCATTGCATTACGACAGGGAGGTCGTACGGTGCCTTTGTATGAGGCATGGTTTATGGAGCTGCTCCGGTATGCTCCACACCTTAACACAGAGAAGCTCAAGTTCAACAAGTTCGTGTTTGGCCTTAACGACAGCCTGCGTGCAAAGGTTAGGATCTTGATGCCTCAAAACTTGCACGACGCTGTCCAAAAGACCCTCATAGCAGAGGAGGAGCTTATCAGCGGGGGTCAGACCAGGACTCCAGCGAGACCTATAGGGCAGGGTTCATCTGGTACACCGCAGCAGTAGACACCAGTGAGACATACGCCGGGGTATCGTGGCTTCCAGAGGGGATCCACGTTCACTACACCTTAACGATCGTTGCCTCAACAGCAGACACCTTATCGAGGACCACAACACCAACAGCAGTGTCGCCCGCAGCAGCAGCAGTTTAGGCCTGTTCAGCAGAACAGACCGGGTTTCCAGGCCAGTGGGCCATCATCCTCTACTTTGGGTACCAGGACTACTGGGCCAAAGAAGGGGTGTTCGACGTGTGGGGAGCCACACTAGCAGTGCGATTGTCCTGTGGAGAGGACCAGAGCATCCGGATCAGCCGGACCCACTACAGTCGAAGATATGGGCAAGGCCCATCGGATTCACGCAGCGGTGAATAACCGCCAGGCAGAGCACCAGTCGACAGTGCTCGAGACGACATGTATTATCGCTGACCAGACCCTTAGTATTTTGATAGACCCAGGTGCTACTGAGAGTTTTATTTCTGGTGCAACACTAAAAAGGATTAAGGTAAAGGCAGTCGAACAGGATGAGTTTAGCTTCGTGGAGATGGCTTCAGGAGCCAAACAGAAGGTTAGAGGAAAGGTTACGAGTTGTGCCCTTAACCTGGGAGATTTTTTCACGAGGGTCAACTTGTACGTCACGATCTTAGGATCTTATGACATCGTGATCGGTATGGATTGGCTGGAAACGCATCAGGTGATACTCAATTGTAAGACGAAGAGGTTGAGCTTGGTCGATGATGAAGGACATAGATGGGTGATTGTAGGACGGAACCAGGGAGTATCCCTGAGGTTCGTCTCTTCCTTGCAGTTATGGAAGAGTATGCGCAAGGGGTGCAAGATTTACGCGATCCTTGCGCTAAACGAAAAGGGAGTAGCAGAAGGTCTAGAACACCTTCTGGTGGTGAAGGAGTTTGCGGATGTATTTCCAGAGGAGTTTCCTATGATGCCGCCAGAAAGAGAATTGGAGTTTACTATAGACCTGAAATCGGGGACCAAACCGATAGCAAGAACTCCTTATCGGATGTCGACCCCGGAGTTGCAAGAGTTGAAAATGCAACTGAAGGAGTTGCTGGACCTGGGACTGATACGTCCTAGTGTGTCACCGTGGGGTGCATCGGTTATTTTCATTCGAAAGAAGGATGGATCGTGGAGGCTTTGCATTGACTACCGTCAACTGAACAAGGCTACGATCAAGAATCAATATCCCTTACCAATAATTGACGATCTGTTTGATCAAATGAAGGGTGCAACGGTGTTCTCCAAGATCGATTTGCGATCAAGGTATCACCAGTTACAGATCAAGGAGGATGACGTCTCTAAGACCGCTTTTAAGACTAGATTTGGACATTATGAGTTTACGGTTTTACCGTTTGGATTGACAAACGCCCCAGGGGTATTCATGAGTTTGATGAACGGGGTGTTCCGTGAGTACTTGGACAAGTTCGTCCAAGTATTCATTGACGATATTTTGATCTACTCTCAGACGAAGGAGGAGCATGACGAGCACTTGCACTTGGTACTACAGTGTTTGCGAGAGCACAAGTTATATGGGAAGTTGTCCAAATGCTCTTTTATCAATCGAGGATTCACTACTTAGGGCATGTCATCTCCGGCGAAGGTATTTTCGTGGATCCAGCCAAGGTTGAGGCTATTTTGGAATGGCCTACGCCGACGAATGTCACAAAAGTGCGTAGTTTTATGGGTTTAGTAGGATACTATCGACAGTTTGTCGAAGGATTTTCAAAGATAGCAAATCCGATCACCGAATTGCAGAAGAAAAACAAGAAGTTTTTTTGGACCGAGAAATGTGCAGAAGCATTTCGAAGGCTTAAGGAGTTGTTGACCACCACATCGATACTAAAGGTCCCTGACATGGACGCAGACTTCTTGGTATGCACTGACACATCCAAGGAAGGTTTAGGCAGAGTCTTGATGTAAGACGAACGAGTGATTGCTTACATTTCGAGGAAACTGAGAAGGCATGAGGAGAACTACGCGACGCATGATTTGGAGTTATTAGCCATTGTATATGCCTTGAAGGTTTGGAAACACTACCTTGTTGGATGAAAATTTGAATTAAAGACTGATCATTGTGGGCTACAACACATTTTCATGCAAAGAGACCTGAATGCGCGACAACGACGTTGGTCGGAATTGCTTAGCGAGTACGACTTCGAGATTACTTACATAAAGGGAACAATGAACCGAGTGGCGGATGCTTTGAGTCGAAGGCCAAGCATCTTCTCAGTGTTACCTCTTCAGAAAAATCTAAGTGAGAGGATTATCACTTTACAGCGTGACGATGACTGGTACAAATAAGTCGAGGATTTTATTGGACAAAACACAATGATGGTACCACGATATGAGGGATTTTCTTTTGATTGAGGTTTAGAGGTCGGATTTACGTGCCTCCAAATGACGAATTGAGGATGTTGATCCTGAGCGAGGCTCATAGAGAAGTTTACATGGCACACCCAGGAGTCACGAAGATGAGGGAAGACCTTAAACCCTTATTCTTCTGGAAGGGAATGAAGGCCGACATAGTCAACTTTGTGGCTAGATGTCTCGAGTGTCAGTAGGTAAAGGCTGAACATAGACACCTGGAAGGATTACTTCAACCGCATGTCATTCCAGAATCGAAATGGGAAGTTATTTCGATGGATTTTATTGTTGGATTGTCACTGACAGCAAGGAGACATGACTCGATTTTTGTAGTAGTAGACACTCTGACGAAGAGTGCTCACTTTATTCCTGTGCGTATGACGTATCAGGCGCTTGACATAGCGAGAGTTTTCATCAGTGAGATTGTGAGGCTACATGGCGTGCCTAAGAGGATTATATCCGATCAAGGATCGGTCTTTACTAGACAATTTTGGACGAGTTTCCAAGAGGCCTTGGGAACCCAACTTAATTTTAGTACTGCATATCACCCAGAGAATGATGGACAGACAGAACGAATGAACCAAACCTTGGAAGACATGTTGCGCATGTATGTGATGGACCAACAAAAGCGTTGGGAGGAATTATTGCCTCTAGTAGAGTTCGCTTATAACAACAGTTACCAGATCACCATTAAGATGGTGCCTTTTGAGTTTCTCTATGGGCGACCGTGCCGGACGCCCTTGAGTTGGGATCGACTGGAGGATAGGGTCCTGGTGGGACCAGAAGCGATCCAAGAAATGGAAGAACAGATGCAAACCATAAGACAAAGGATTAAAGAAGTGCAGGACCGACAAAAGAGTTATGTCGATGCGCACCGAGTCGACCGTAGTTACGAGGTCGACGATCGAGTCTTCTTGCGGGTAAAACTGCATAAGAGTTCGATAAAGTTTGGAAAGGGAGATAAACTCTCTCCTAGGTTCGTGGGACCTTTCGAGATTGTGGAGAGAAAGGGGCCCGTGGCCTATCGACTAGCCTTACCTGATTCTTTGAGGCGTATGCAGGATGTTTTTCATGTATCTGTTTTGAGACATTATGTTAGTGATCCTACACACGTGATTGACATGAGTTCCTTCTAGGTATCGGACGAGGGAGCGCTCACGGCTGAGCCAGTCTGCATTTTAGATCATCGCGTTCGACAGTTACGACGTCGAATGGTAGATCAGGTCAAGGTCCAGTGGGACAGTTATAGTCTGCACTCTGCGACCTGGGAGGATTCATATGATATGCACTAACAGTTTCCATTTTTGTTTTATAGATAGACTTATGATACTGTGGTACTTATGATATTGTGGTACATTATTTCAACATTTATGCTGAGAAACTTTGGGACGAAGTTTAGACCAAGAGGGGGTGTATGTAACATCCTGCTCTGGCGCCCTTACAAAAATTATTCTTTGAGGACACTTGCTCGCAAGTGATCTGGACTTTTCTGATATTAATACATTTATGCTTGATTATGATGCGTTCTGATAGACGACATGATGTTTTACTACTCGATGTAGACAGGTGCTATTGACTCAGTTTCATTGTGTGTGCAGGGTTTCAGACCTTGAGGATGCAGAGGCATCGGTGGAACCCCCTTGGACTCCGGATTGATATTTCTTTGTTTTGATGATATGGTGATATTTCTTTGTTATGGTGATATTTCTTTGTTTTGATGATATGATATTGATTTTATGATATGTTGTTGACATTCTGATATGATGGTTGATGATTCAGGCTGACGATAGCTTGCCGACA
>ML781102.1:72551-95775 GCA_009831015.1 Picea engelmannii | reverse complement strand
CACCCTTGGAGCACGTGGTGCATCCTGAAGGGCACGTCGTGCAACAGAAAGAAACAAGGCGAGTGGCACCCTTGGAGAAGGTAGTGCGTCCTAAAGGGCACGTCGCATTGATGATGATGTTGAGACAAACCTAGATGACCCTAAGACCTTAACGCTTGACAAAATTCCTAAGACGACTCCCCTAATTAATTGTCGCCTAGTTCAAATCTGAACCTAAATTTAAAACACCTCTAAGATAAAATTTTGACTAGCCTTAAGAGAATACCCTCCAAAAATAAACTTAAGGACGTAAACTAAAACCATCCTAAGTATTCGTTAAGGTCTTCTTAAAATTAAAGGGGGTAAATTAATGAGGGAGATAAATTAAGTGAAACCCATGGCTTTTAAATTATAAGAAGAATTAAAATTATTAAAGTGTGGGAGTATAAAATCTAAGATTTTAGAAATACAATGAAAAGATTAATAAGTGCTTTATCATTTTGGGTTTTAAAATATATATATATATATATATATATATATATAAAAAAAAAATAAAAATAAATAAATAAACAAAATAAAAAAATAAAAAGGAGGAAAGGAACAATTAATAGAAATAAAGAAACTCGTATTAAAGGAAACTTAATATTGGAAAGTAGGAGACATAGGGCAAAAAGTGAAAAGGAATTAGCATTTAAGGAGTTACTAAAAATCAGAAACTTCATTTTAGGAAAGTTATTAAAAGCATAAGAGGGGATCTAGGAACCCTAGGAGTAATTTTAGGACCGATTAAAGGGGGGGTGAGGGAATTGAGTCTTTTAATTATTAAAAAGAAATGAATTTTTGGAGAACCATGGGGATTAGTGACACTTGGACGGCAGTGAATTTTTAGAGGTTTGTCATAAAAATTTAATTAATAATGATTTAGGAAAGTAGGTAGGTCTCAAATTTCTATAAAAGAAGGGGAAAAGAAGGAAGAAGGGGGAACGGTTAGCGTAACGTTACGCTGCCAGATTGTGGCTTGATGGATTGCTTGTGAGGAGTTGGGTTTATCTTAGCTGTATTAGAGTGGTAGCTCGGCCTTGGAGGTGAGCTGAGAAGTTAGTCTTCTCTTTGGATCTTGTGTGGCCCCTTTGCGGCTCGGGGGGCTAAGGGGGAAGCATAGTACCCCTAGCGATTGGGTGGGAGGTATCGGTGAGGTCTCTACGGTCGGCGAGCGGGACGCAGCACGGAGCGCAGGATGTCTTCCGACGCGAGCGTAAGGCAACGGTATGATTTTAATTGGTGAAGTAGAATGCATTTTTATATTCGACAATTTTAATGTTATTGATGTTGTATATTCCCTTTCATTCATCGCTCTGTCTGTATGAAATCATTCTGCCGTAATTCGGGACTGTGCAAATTTAAATGATGGTGCGGGAATGTGTAATTTTTAATAATGTTGTTATATCCTTTTTATTCAACGTCCGGGACTGTATAAAATGATTGTTGTTATAATTTAGGACTGTGTATTGTGTTACTGAAAAAAAAAACTTTGTCGGCGATTTCGTTCTGCAATGTTATTGTGAGATTGTTCTGGAAATTTGTCTGTATATAACTGTACTGGAAAGGCTAGATCTGGCTATTTCATTTCTATGAATGATGATGGTTAAGTGGATAATGAAATTGGAACTCTGGAACTTCGTCTTGTATTTCCTTGTTGTGGTGGATGATAGAACACGTTTTTTTTCTTGTTGGGGGGAAAGGAATTTACTGTGTGCATCTTTCTGTTGTGGTTTGGGGCGATTTTATTATATACAGTAAGAGTTCTTATGTTGGGCATTTTATTTACACACAGTGTGAAATTCATACATTGGTCATTTTTGTTTTATACAGTGGGCATTTTAGCAACTGTTTTATTGGGCGTTTCTTTTGTCTGTGGTGGTTCGACATTTCGTTTTTTCCTTTTGGTGGTCATGAAAAATCGTTGGCATGGCGTTTATGGTTATTACTGCTGCAATTTCGTGTCTGTATTTCGCTGAGTCTATGGTTGGAATCTATTGCTAGGTGTAATGCTGTAAATGCGTTGAATCATTGTTTGTGTGGGGCGTTTGACTGTTCTGCGTTTGCTATATATCTTGGGCATTTTTTTTAATGGCATTCTTGACAGTGGGCAGTAGTGGTTGGGCATTTTTATATTTCACAGTGGGCAGTAGTGTACTGGGCATTTTAACTCCATTTTGTTTGCTGTGTGTGTCATATCCTTTAATGGTTGAGTGCATGGCTAATTCTACAGGCATTTGTACAGACATGCACGTTCTTTTTATTATTTATTGGGCTGCGTTTTAAATCGTGGGTTTCATTCTGATGGGGAAATATCAACGGTGTTTTCATTCTGCATTTTAAATGTATAATGGTCTGCGTCTTACTGGAATATAATTGGGTGTTTTCGTTCTGTGTTTTAAATGGTTAAATGGTCTGCATTTTGCTGTATAACTTGGGAGTTTTTTTTTGGCAATCGTTGCTTGTGTTGGGCGTAGAAGGATCAACATTTTTACTATTCCTTAATACCTGTATGTGTAAACACACCATAACCTACTGTCATAGTAGGGATATCCTGTTGACTTTATCCCTTTTAAAGGAAATGCAGATACAAGTGCAGAGTCATAATGTTTAAGGCAGGTCGCTGTATGCCGACCTATTGTGATTTAAATGGAAAAATGCAAACGCAAAACGATAATTCCTTTATAATTAAAATATTAACTGCTATGGTAACAATGTTAAAGCAAGGTTGTTGTATGGCGACCCGTGGATATTTAATGACCATATAAAATGCAATTGAGAAAGCAGATATAAATCGCTATACTAAAATGCCAGGGCGAGTGGCTTTCTGGAGGTTTAATGACCTTCATTACTGGTTGTCATGAGGAAAAGTAATCATGAGATTTGCACTGACAGAAGTAACCATTTTATGGAAGGTTAAAGGTTGCATTAAATCTTGATTTTTGTTATAAAGGAAGGTAATCATTTTATGGGAAGAAGCTAATTGCATTAAATAATGATTTTTATGTTATAAAGCAAGTACTCATTCATGGAAAGTAAATAATTGCATTAAATGAGTTCGTTATGAATTTCCTTTTTAGTACAATGGAAGGTAAGAATTAGTTTTGTTTAATGAGATCCTAATATAAAGGCAATTAAGTGGGATGTGATCAAGTTAGGAAATATTAGTGGTTCTGCTTTAATTGGTTATTCATTGGTTGTTCATGGTTAATCATTCATTGCTTCCCTTTTCATTTAATTGTTGTTCTGTAATACTAAATTGTTATTCTTAAAAGGGTTACTCATTAATTGTTCTAATCTATTCTAAGAGTAAGAACATGGTTATTACGGTCAAGATTTTGGTAGCTCCATTGTTTTAATAACAAACAAAGGTAAGGTAATTTATTATTTTAATTGAATGATTGGCGATATAGAAGGCGATGACCTGGATGTGTTATGGTGATGTTAGGGTCATTTCCTTAGGCATGCTAACGCAGGAATGTAGGATCCTTGTTTCTAAGGGCACTCAATCGTCATGACTCAGCAAACGGGGAGTGAAATAAATTAAAATTACATCATTTAGGTCTGGGTCGGTAACTCGCCGTTTGAAGGAAAACAATTGGAGTAATTGGTCTTGATTTAGGTCAGTGAGTCTCATTAGTGGTTGGTAGATGTCAAAATCCTTCTAACTTGTGTCTCCCGTAGAGGTCGGGGTTGTCCTTGTTTAGGTAGTATTTGGTTGTCTTGCATTGTGTGGTCTGTTGGCGTCGGGCAGGGGTATAGACACCTCCATGTAACCTTAGTATACCTGTCTGTGTGTATGATGGTCGGTGTAAGGAATCCAGAGCCGTATCAGTAGTCTCTGGCTGTTTAAGGGCACCGTTTCCACTACTGCGACTCCCTAAGAGATTGCTAGTTTCTGCCTGAGCAGTCGGCCAGGAGCCTGTCTAATCTTCTTTTGAGAAGACATAAGACTAAAAGCCCTACTTTTCTGTGCAGAAATAGTAACTCTCCTCTTGTATTCTTCCATCTGTGATTGTACTGTACATAACGCCTGGTGTCGTTTTCTGCTTACAGCTGCTAGTTGTACGCCTTATGTCTGGGGGCGTTACTACTTGTTGTCACTATGATATGTCGGGATCGTCTTGTTGTGATCGTCTTGCTTGCGTCTTGTTCTAGGTTAGGTTACTAGTTTCTGCCTGAGCAGTCGGCCAGGAGCCCATCTAATCTTCTTTCGAGAAGACATAAGACGAAAATCCCTGCCTTCCTGTGCAGAAATAGTAACCCTAACACCATGGATTCTTCCCTCTGTGTTCTTACTGTGCACCCCCAGTGTGTCTTAATTTTTGTGTTGTGCACCTTATGCCTATGGCCGTATATTGTTGCAGTTACTCGTAGTGTGCCTTCAGTCTTCTTGTGCTAAACATCGTGGTTGCATCTTGTGGGTTGTCGGGTGGCGACGTAGAGTCATGTGTGTTTGTTACTTCTACATGTGCGCACACACCTTAAACAAAAAAAAAATTGCACATGTTCTCAAAGTTGTTGTCGTAACGAGGAGGACATTACAAAAGAATTCATTGAAATTAGAAAGTTGGGTTCACCAAGGGAAATCAATTCAAAAAAACAACAAGCAAGTGGATTCATTAAAAGTTCCCTATGGTTGGATCCACTAAAAAATGTATTAGAACATTTCTTTAATATTCCTTAAAATTTCCTTATGGTTGTATCCACAAATACCGCATATAATGTAATGCATTAGAATCCCCAAAACAAAAAGTTTAATCTTCATAACCTCACACAACTTGTTTTAATCACAACAAGGTGAAGGTTTTGCATGAACATGGATTATATGCCATTTCTTTAAACTTCCCATTAGCATTGTTTAAATGTCGGAGTTTTTATAATAATTCATTTATTGTCATGTTAAATGGGATGGGATTGAGGGTTGTTTGTATTCCTAATATAAACTAAATTAAGATAAGGTGGAGCAAATTTAATTTTGCTATATTATACATTTGGATCACTTGAGAGATTTAAGTACAAATTGTTGGATAGTTGTGAATATAGTTGAACTAAATACATAATTTTGAAATATTTTATGGTGACCTAAAGTTACATAAAGGGACCTAATTTTACTATAAACTAAGTGATTTCCACTAAGGGATACATAAAGAGACCTAATTTTAGTATTAACTAAGGGATTTCCACTAAGAGATTTATACCTAATTGTTACATAAAGGAACCATATTTCCACTAAGGGATTTCTTAACTATAAAATCCCTAACTCCCTTGCTTGATATAGTTTCCTCATTAAGAGAATGACTAAAACTAGGTACCTAATGTACAAGCACAAGAGACTACTAACATGAAATAAAATTTACTACCTATTGCTTAATGGGGGTTGGCATAAATATGCCAATTCTTGGATAAATCATTTGAGAATGGAGAAGGAGATCACTCTACATGTAAGGACCTCCGATTTCATCACGACATCAAGCCTCTCATAACAAGTGCAATTTTTTTTTTTTTTTTTTGTGTAGGAAGGTAAAAATGACATTATACTCAACAACGCAACACGATGATGATCACCATGCAATAAAATCACACAACAACAACATGACGACCTAAAAATAACAAGAATGACAACCTGCCTGTCCTACCCTGCAATGGTTAGGACCTCCAAGACACATAATCAATGCTCAAGCCCAGGTTCCCATCGATATTGACCATTTAAGGTCTCAGGGATGGCGATTGTTCTGAGGAACAAGGAGGTGTCTACATCCCACCCCAAACATACAATTCCAAGACGACTAAGCCATATGACCACATCATGACCAACTAGGACACCTCCTTTCACTAGAGTCAATTTTATAAACCCTTCAAGAATATTTAAAGTCGACCTTATAAAGTAATTTGCATAAAGTAGACATTGAAGAATTTTAATTACGCCCGTATTGAATACTAAGTTATGATATATAAAGTAGCATTTATACACACTCACCCTCTGAGTTGTTAAAATAACATAATCTACTGAAAGTATAACTTGATTACCTACTTCCAATAAAAATACAAATCTTATAAGTTTCTCAATATTTAAGAAGTAGTTTATTGAACACAAAAATTGACATGTAGTATAATAGATTCTAATGATAACTATAATTTGACCAATGGATTCCAATAAAATCTTAAATCATTTTCAATAACATTAAGGATAACTCAAGCATTTTACTCCAGTAGATCGTGGTGCATGAGTAAGTATACATGTATTTTTTGCATCTATATGGACTTTAGATAATATGGCATATAAACTCAAACTGGTGAGATGATTTAAATGACCTTTTTGTTTTTCTATGAATACCTTTTTGAAAAAAAAATTTAATTAGGAAAATGCTTTGAATGCTTTTATTTTTCTGCTGGTTAATTGTAAATTCTCTGATATTTAAATCTTTCTTATGGATTGTACATCGTGTGCTCCGACCTCGCTAGATATTCCAGATGTTGTGGTCGAATATTCCAGAGACTAATTGCCCAAAATTGACTATAGTATAGACATTGAATTATCTGGTTAATGTTTCCATTTGAATGTTAGCAATTCAAAGAAGTTTATTTTTGCTGAACAAGTTTTGGTAGTCCATTCTAGCTTCATTAAGACGGTTCATTTTTTTTTTTAAACTACATTAGGATTTTTGAATTAGATGATGTATAGGGCTATTTCCCATAACCCATTAAAACAGTTTCCAAAGTCACTTTTGCACCCCAAAACTATGAGTGTATAAAGCACATAATTCTTCCCACTTTTGATAAAAACATAGTCAAAAAGAATGAGAAGTACTGATAGATAAATGAGGTACCATGGGAGCTCATATCATTCTTCTTCATCAAACTCGAGATATATTTGTTATGGTTTAAGATTTTGCAGACTTTCCTTTGTACTATTTAGGGAACTAACAAATTTTTATTCAAGGAAAAGAGAAACATGATTTGAATCTGTTACACTTAGATCAGTTGATTCAAATATTCTATTTTAATACCAAAAATATCATAGCCAAGATTAGCGTTATGCATAGGTTCCATAATTTGTCCAATGGCTTCCAATAAAAATCCAATCTTTTCATAATATTTAAAGACAATTCAACACCAACCAAGATTCAATTGTAAAAAGCAATAAATCCCTAAAAGCAAGAAGCACAGGTGTAAACATCCTCTCCAAACAGTAAGGCGCACAGGTGGGACCGGTTGTTTGATGGTTAAAGGTTCATAAATAAAATGGAAGTGGAGAGTAACATGGCTGCCTGGGTATCCTCAGTAGTTAATAAGGAGAAATCAACGTTATCCAGGGAAGAAAAACGTTGTCATTCCAGAATAGCAAAGTTCTTTAAAATTCATCGATCAACTAACCATTCACAAAACGCCTTAAAATTTATTTCAGAGATAGAAAAATGCCATACAATTCGTAGAGAAGCTGACCATTAAAGAAAACAAATTGCCAAGGTAAATCGCAATATGAAACGTCAATCCTCTTTACTAGAGAATATAAACAATTGGGCTGCGTATGAACAGATGGAAAGAAAGAACGCAAGACTCTGAAAACAGTTGGATCTCATGACATTTCTCATCCCCAGACCCAAGTAGAAAGGAAGACAGGAAATTGATAAATGTTTTATATTTCTCTTTGAGAGATATTACACGATGCTACAAGAGGTTAGTATAGACAATGAGGATCCCCCTTGCATAATTTTTCATTATGACCATCAGTACCAGTTTTAAGTAGCTCAACACTTGACCTGATGTGACCCTGACAAGCAAATGGCAGCATAGACGACGACGTGGAAATATAAATGTTGGGTTTCATGATAATGCAAAGGCACGTGGAGTGGTTCATCCAGCGCTAGGCACAGGAAGCCATAGAGAATAAAAATACACAAGGAAAAAGGGCACTACGTTTCCAGGATACCGTGGTAAAAGAAAATGCAGACCTGAAATCGACCCTTTTATTGCCAGAATACAATTAAATATGTGCAAAAAACAACAGGCATGAAACCAAGGCATTTTCTTTTCTATGACCCCAATATAGCGCAGACAGATGAAGGAGAATGAAAGTATCTAAATAGAATGATCACACGAAATGCTAAATCAAGGATTCTATCGGTAGTTAAAAAAAAAAAAAACTAAAAAACTAAAAGAAAACTCAGCTCATTACTAGTCATTTGACAAATGAAATCAAACTCTCATCCATTAAAATGTTTGAATGGGATTCAGGCTACCATAACCCCTATCTATAACGATTCGACCAAGAAGAGTGTAGGCGATGACTCTAGGGTCACAAGGAAAAAAAACAGTAGAAGATTGCACCAATGAACAAACTAATCGCAAGAGGCTGCAATACAATCAACCAGCCAGGGACAATCAGGGGGGGTAGACGGCTGACGAGAACTTCCTTCGCTTGCCATCCTCGCACAGAAAATCAGGGCATTGAGATCCATAGGTCTTTTAATGCTAAGGCGACGACTGTAGATCAGGCTCCTGACCGAATTCTCAGGCGAGGACTAGTGAGCTAGGGACGAAGGCTAACAACCAAGAAGGTCACAATCACACACTGGGTGGTCACGGCATGCGGGAAAACGTGGCCATAAGAGATGACAACCAAGGAACTAGGCTAAGAAAAAGTCAGCTATCAATCTAAACATCCAATCTACTTACATAATCAACATGCATATCCAATCATAAAACCTACAACAATCTATCATTCAAACAAAAAAACATACCGTTGCATGTTCGCCCGCTCTGAGTGACATCCCATGCTCCATGAAACTCTCGCTCGCTGACCATCGAGACCTCACCTGTACCTCCCAACCAACGCTAGGGGTAATCTTCTTCCCCCTTATCCCCCTGAGCCACAAAGGGGCCACACACACTATCAAGAGGTTTCGTCTAGCTCCCAAATCGCCTCGCAAGGCCGAGCTACCACTCCTCTCCAAGCTGGGTATCCCAACTCCCACAAGTAAATCAGTCAAGTTGATATTTCTGCAGCGTAATGTTACACAAACAGAAGATGCCCTTCCTCCTTCTCCTCCCATTCTTTTATAGAGTTCTGAACTCCCTTTCTTTCCTAAAATCTCATTAAATTAAAGTTTTAAAAATAAATTCCTAAAATTTCCTCTTCGTACAAGTGTCCCTCATCCCCTACAATCCTCCATGAATTAATTTCTTTAATTACGTAATTATCTTTATTTCCCTCACCCACCTAGAGTTACTCCTAGAATCACTCCTAGGTGTCCCCAAATTCCCTTATAGGTTTTAAAGGTATTTCCCTATTATGAAGTTGCTAATTCAGTTTAAAATTAGAAGGCTCTTAAATGTAGATTCTTTACTAAGTTGATTTATCGCTTTTCCCTTAAGTTTCCCTTTATCCTTTTTATGTTACCCTTTTTTTTCCCTAGTTTCCTATTTTTTTATTTTCCCTCTTTCCCCTTTTACTTAGAACTCAAACAGGTAGGTGTGGAATTTAACCCCTTTTCCCTTTTATCATTAATTTAGTATCTTTTTAAATTATCCAAAAGATAAAATAATTAATTACCTCTTTACATTTATATCCACAGATTTTATTTCTTATGAATAATTTAATTTCTTACTACCTTCATGTTACAAAATTTTATGAAGATTATAATTATTATTTAAGTGGTTTTTATTTTAAGTTTTATTATTTTATTTTATTTTATCTATTTAGTTTATATTTTTATTTATTTTATTGTTATTTTTTTAAAAGTTAGACAAAATTTTACCCCTAGCGAAATTTTAGACTTAGAACTTAGATTTTGTACTGGGCGACATTTAATGGAAATTGTTTTAAAATTACTTAACATATTATTCGTCCTAAGGCCATCTAGGTTCATTCCTCTATCATCAACAACGCGACGTGCCCTTCAGGACACACTAGGTGCTCCAAGGGTGTCATTCACCTCATATGTTCCTTTGCACGACATGCCCTTCAAGACGCACCACGTGCTCCAAGGGTGCCACTCACCTCTTGACTGACTTGGTAGACATCAATAACCCCTGGAGTCAACACTTCGCCAGGTGAAATTGTGGGAGACTAAGGGCCTCTAGGGAATAAGTCCCCCGCCTTATTGCTTGCCCCTTAGAATCATCGTGAGCGACTGTCACAGTCTGCCCTCAGGGCATCATGGGTCCTCTCGAACTAGGTAATCGTTAACCTACAGTTCGAGCCACGGTGAGAGTGCTAGTAGGTTGTGGTAGGGATGTTGTCCACACCTGTCCCTCAACATCTATGGTAGTCGTGTGTGACCCCTTTACTCCACATGTGAGTCTGGTCGGCAAGCTATCGTCAGCCTACATTATCAACAAATCATGTCAGAACATATCCGTATCATATCACCGAGTCAGATGCACTAATATCATAGTAAAACAATCAAACCCTAATGGCACACTCCTTGACTCGATCCAGAGTCCAAGGGGTTCCATCGATGCCTCTGTATCCTCAAGGTACAAAACCCTGCACACTCAGTAAAACTGAGTCAATAGCACCTATCTATGTCAATGTATTAAAAAAACATGTCATCAAACCATAACGCCTCATAATCAAAATGAAAATTTTTAATAGCATAAAAATCCGGATTACTTGCGAGCAAGTGTCCTCAAAGAATAAGTTTTCTCAGTGTGCTAGAGCGGGATGTTACATACACCCCCTCTTGGTCTAAACTTCGTCCTGAAGTTTCAAAGTATATATGCCGAAAGAAAGTGTATCACAGTGTCATATGTCTATCTATCAAACAAAAATGGAAACTGTTGGCACATATCATATACTTCCTCCCAGGTCACCGAGTGTGGACTATAATTGTCCCACTAGACCTTGACCTGATCTACCTTTTGACGTCATAGTTGTCGAACACGATGATCCAAGATGCGGACTGGCTCACCCGTGAGTGCTCCCTCATTCGATACCTATAAGGAAATCATGTCAATAACATGTGTAGGGTCACTAATATAATGTCTCAAAATAGATACATGAAAAACATCTTGCATACACCTCAAAGAATCAGGCAAGGCTAGTCGATAGGCCACAGGCCCCTTTCTCTCCACAATCTCAAAAGGGCCCATGAACCTAGGATAGAGTTTATCTCCCTTCCCAAACTTGATCGAACTCTTGTGCAGTTTAACCCACAAGAAGACTCGATCACCGACCTCGTAACTATGGTCGACATAGTGCGCATCAACATAACTCTTCTATCGATCCTACGCTTCTTTAATCCTTTGTATTATTGTTTGCATTTTCTCTTCCATTTCTTGGATCACTTCTGGTCCCACCAGGACCCTATCCTCAAGCTGATCCCAACTCAAAGGCATATGACATCGTCACCCGTAAAGAAACTTGAAAGGCACCATCTTATTGGTGCTCTGGTAACTTTTGTTGTAAGCGAATTCTACCACTGGCAAGAATTCTTCCCAATGCTTTTGTTGGTCCATCACATACATGCGCAACATGTCCTCCAAGGTTTGGTTCATTCGTTTGATCTATTTGTTAGTCTTTGGGTGATACGTAGTACTAAAGTTAAGTTGGGTTCCCAAGGCCTCTTGGAAACTCGTCCAAAATCGTTTGGTAAACATCGATCCTCGATCGGATATAATCCTCTTAGGCATGCCATGCAGCCTCAAAATCTCACTAATGAAAACTCTATCTATGTCAGGTGCTTGATACGTCATATGCACAGGAATAAAGTGATCACTCTTCGTCAGAGTGTCTACTACTACGAAAATCGATTCATGTCTCCTTGTCGTCAGTGGCAATCCAACCATAAACTCCATCGAAATAACCTCCCATTTTGATTCGGGAATGGAATGTGGTTGTAGTAATTCTGCTGGGTGTCTATGTTCAGCGTTTACCTACTGACATTCTAGACATCTGGCCACATAGTTGACTATGTCGACCTACATTCCCTTCTAGAAGAATAAGGGTTTAAGCTCTTCCCTCATCTTCGTGACTACCGGGTGAGCCATGTAAACTGCTCTATGAGCCTCGCTCAGGATTAACATCCTCAACTCGTCGTTTGGCGGTACATAAATCTGACATTTAAACCTCAATAAACCATCGATATCAAATGAAAATCCCTCAAATCGTGGTACCATCATTGTGTTTTATTCGATAAATCGCTCGACCTCTTTGTACTAGTCATCATCATGCTGTAAAGTTAGAATCTTTTCACGTAGATTCGTCTGAAGAGGAAACACCAAAAATATGCGTGGTCTCCAACTCAATGCATCTGCCACTCGGTTCACTATTCCTTTTATGTAAGTAATCTCGAAGTCGTACTTGCTAAGAAATTCCGACCAACGTCGTTGTCGAGCATTCAGGTCACTTTGCGTAAATATGTGTTGTAGTCCACAATGGTCAGTCTTTAGTTCAAATTTTAGTCCAACAAGGTAGTGTCTCCAAACCTTCAAGGCATATACGATGGCTAATAACTCCAAATTGTGTGTCGCATAGTTCTCCTCATGCCTTCTCAGTTTCCTCAAAATGTAAGAAATCACTCGTCCATCTTGCATCAAGACCCTGCCTAAGCCCTCCTTGGATGAATCAGTGCATACCAAGAAGTCAGTGATGTTGTCAACAACTCCTTGAGCCTCCAAAATTCTTCCGCGCATTTCTCGGACCACACAAACTTCTTTTTTTTATTTTGCAACTCTATGATCGGATTTGCTACCTTCGAAAACCCCTCGACGAACCATCTATAATATCCTGCTAAACCCATGAAGCTACGGACTTCCAGGACATTCGTCAGTGCAGGCCATTCCATAATATCCTTGACCTTGGCTGGATCCATGATATTGCCTTCACTGGAGATGACATGCCCTAAGTAGTGAATTTTCAATTGATAAAAAGAGCATTTGGACAACTTGCCATACAATTTGTGCTCTAACAAACACTCTAGTACCAAGTGCAAGTGCTCGTCATGCTCCTCTGTCGTCCGAGAGTAGATCAAAATATTGTCAATCAATACTTGGACGAACTTGTCCAAGTGCTCATGGAACACCCCATTCATCAAACTCATAAATACCCCTGGGGCGTTTATTAGTCCAAACGGTAAAACAATAAAATCGTAATGTCCAAACCTCGTCTTAAAAGCGGTCTTCGGGACATCATCCTCCTTGATCCATAACTGGTGATACCCTAATCGCAATTCGATCTTCGAGAACACCGTCGCACCCTTCATTTGATCAAACAAATCATCAATTCTCGACAATGGATACTGATTCTTGATCATGACCTTGTTCAGTTGATGGTAGTCAATGCAAAGCCTCCATGATTCATCCTTCTTTTGTATGAAAATAACAGGTGCACCCCATGGAGATACACTAGGACGTATCAGACCCAGGTCCAACAACTCCTTTAGTTGCATTTTCAACTCTTGTAACTCTAGAGTCGACATCCAATAAGGCGTTCTTTCTATCGGTTCAGTCCTCGGTTTTAGATCTATGGTAAACTTCAATTCCCTCTTTGGTGACATCCAAGGTAACTCCTCTGGAAATACGTCCGCAAACTCTTTTACCACCGAAAGGTGTTCTATACCCTCCGCTACTCCCTTCTCATTTAATGCAAGGATCACATAAAGCTTGCACCCCTTGTGCATACTCTTTCGTCATTGTAAGGAAGAGATGAACCTCAGGGAAACTCCTTGGTTCCTTCCTACAATCACACATCTCTATCCCTCATCATCGACCAAGCTCAACCATTTTGTCTTACAGTTGAGTATCGCCTCATGCGATTCCAACCAATCCATACCAATCACGACGTCATAAGATCCTAAAATCATGACATACAGGTTGGCCCTGGCGACAAACTCTCACAGGTTAAGGATACATCTTGTAACCTTTCCTTCAACCTTTTGTTTGGCTCCTGAAGCCATCTCTACGAAGATAAACTCATCTTGATCGATTGCCTTTACCTTAATCCTTTTTAGCACTGCACCAGAAATGAATCTCTCTGTAGCACCAGAATCTATCAAAATACTAAGAGTTTGGTCAGCGATGGTACCTGTCATCTCGAGCACCGTTGACTGATGCTCTTCCTGGAGGTTATTCATCGCTGCATGAATTCGATGGGCCTTGCCCATATTTCTCACGGTAGTGGGTCTGACTGATCTGGATGCTCTGGTCCTCTCCACAGGGCAGTCGTGCTAGCAGTGTGGCTCCCCACACGTCCAACACCCCTTTTTCGACCCAGTGGTCTTAGTACCCGAAGTAGAAGATGATGGCCCACTGACCTGGAATCCCAGTCTGTTCTGCAGAATAGGCCTAAATTGTTGTTGCTGTGGGTGACACTACTGCTAATGTTGTGGTCCCCGATAAGGTGTCTGTTGTCAAGGTGTCGGTCACTGAGGTGTAGTAAAAGTGGATCCCCTCTGGAAGCCATGATATCCCGACATATGTTTGGCTGGTTTCTGATGCTGTTGTGTTCCAGATGAAACCTGCCCTACTAGTCTCATTGGAGTCCTAGTATGACCCCCACTGATAAGCTCCTTCTCCGCTATGAGGGCCTTCTAGATGACATCATGCAAGGTTTGAGGCATCAAAATCCCAACCTTTTCACATAGGCTGTCATTAAGGCCAAACACAAACTTGTTGACCTTAAGTTCCTCAGTGTTAAGGTGTGGAGCATACCGAAGTAGCTCCATAAAATGGGCCTCGTACTCGGGCACCATATGACCTCCCTGTTGTAAGGCATTGAACTCATTGAGCTGACGCTCAATGAATTCCTCTGAAAGGTACCTCTCTCGAAACCGTTCCTTGAACAGTTCCCATGACATGTCTTTGACGGCCATGTTCAACTGGGGTAGGATCATCTTCCACCATAGAAGAGTGCTCCCCTTCAGTTGAAATACCGCTATGTGGACCTTCATGTTGGAGGTATAATCGCGAAGTGAGAAGCACATCACCATGTTCTCCAACCATGTCTCGGCGTCTGCATCATCCGGGGCACCAAATAAATCAATAAATTTAACCTTCTCGAGTTCACAGTGAACGCTACCAGTACTGACCGAAGCGCGTGGTGGAACCTCAATGGGTATCGGTGCCCTGGTATCATCTCTATCCAAATGGTTGATCAGTGCCTCAGACATGCATTGAAAGGATCTCATCATTCCGACTACATCACCAACAACTATCTTCTCTTATATGAGAACATGATCATGTCCCTGGGGGTTATACCCCTCAGGCATGGATGCTACTGGAGGTGTTGTGCCTCCTCGCCTCACACCCCATTGTCTGCCTCCACGACGTCCTCTAACCATGATTACCTGCACGCACACAAGTCAACTCGATTAGAAACAATATAATCAATCATATCAATGAAAGTCGTAGCGATCCAAAGTTGCGGGTTGAACGGGCTCTGATACCATATGTAAGGACCGTAGATTTCGTCACGACATCAAGCCTCTCATAACAAGTGATTTTTTTTATTTTTTTTTTTGTGTAGGAAGGTAAAAATGACATTATACTCAACAACGCAACACGACGATGATCACCACGCAAGAAAATCACGCAACAACAACATGAATACCTAACAAGAACAAGAATGACTACCCACCCGTCCTACCCTGCAATGGTTAGGACCTCCAGGACACATAAGCAACGCTCAAGCCCAGGTTCCCATCAATATTGACCATTTAAGGTCTCAGGGATGGTGACTGTTCAGAGGAACAAGGAGGTGTCTATATCCCACCCCAAACATACAAGTCCAAGCCGACTAAGCCAGATGACCACATCATGACCAACTAGGACACCTCCTTTCACTAGAGTCAATTTTATAAACCCTTCAAGAATATTTAAAGTTGACCTTATCAAGTAATTTGCATAAAGTAGACATTGAATCATTTTAATTACGCCTGTATTGAATACTAAGTTATGATATATAAAGTAGCATTTATACACACTCACCCTCAGAGTTGTTAAAATAATGGAATCTACTGAAAGAAATATCTATTGAAAGTATAACTTGATTACTTACTTCCAATAAAAATCCAAATCTTATAAGTTTCTCAATATTTAAGAAGTAGTTTATTGAACACAAAAATTGACATGTAGTATAATAGATTCTAATGATAACTATAATTTGACCAACGGCTTCCAATAAAATCTTAAACCATTTTCAATAACATTAAGGATAACTCAAGCATTTTACTCCAGTAGATCATGGTGCACGAGTAAGTATACATGTATTTTTTGCATCTATACGGACTTTAGATAATATGGCATATAAAATCAAACTGGTGAGATGATTTAAATGACCTTTTTGGATTTTTATGAATACCTTTTTGAAATAAATAATTAATTAGGAAAATGCTTTGAATGCTTTTATTTTTCTGCTGGTTAATTGTAAATTCTATGATATTTAAATCTTTCTTATGGATTGTACAGTGTGTGCTCTGACCTCGCTAGATATTCCAGATGTTGTGGTCGAAGATTCCAGAGACTAATTGCCCAAAATTGACTATAGTATAGACATTGAATTATCTGGTTAATATTTCCATTTGAATGTTAGCAATTCAAAGAAGTTTATTTTTGATGAACAGGTTTTGGCAGTCCATTCTAGCTTCATTAAGACGGTTCGTTTTTTTTTTTTAAACCGCGTTAGGATTTTTGAATTAGCTGACCTATAGGGTTATTTCCCATAGCCCATTAAAATAATTTCCAATGTCACTTTTGCACCCCAAAAGTATGAATGTATAAAGCACAAAATTCTTCCCACTTTTGATAAAAACATAGTTGAAAAGAATGAGAAGTACTGATAGATAAATGAGGTACCAAGGGAGCTCATATCATTCTTCTTCATCAAACCGAAAATATATTTGTTATGGTTTAAGATTTTTCAGACTTTCCTTTGTACTATTTAGGGAACTAACAAATTTTTATTCAAGGAAAAGAGAAACATGAGTTGAATCTATTACACTCAGATCAGTTGATTCAAATATTCTATTTTAATACCAAAAATATCATGGCCAAGATTAGCATTATGCGTAGGTTCCATGATTTGTCCAATGGATTCCAATAAAACTCCAACCTTTTCATAATATTTAAAGACAATTCAACACCAACCAAGATTCAGTTGTAAAAAGCAATAAATCGCTAAAATCAAGAAGCACAGGTGTAAACATCCTGTCCAAACAGTAAGGTGCACAGGTGGAACTGGTTGTCTGATGGTTAAAGGTTTATAAATAAAATGGCAGTGGAGAGTAACACGGTTTCCTGGGTATCCTCAGTAATTAATAAGGCGAAATCAACGTTTTCTAGAGAAGGAAAACATTGTCATTCCAGAATAGCAAACGCCTTTAAAATTCAATGACCAACTAACCATTCACAAAACGCCTTAAAATTTATTTCAGAGATAGCAAAATTCCATACAATTTGCAGAGAAGCTAACCATTAAAGAAAACAAATTGCCAAGGTAAATCACAATAGGAAATCTCAATCCTCTTCAATGGAGAAGATAAATGATTGGGATGCGTGTGAATAGATGGAAACCAAGGATGCAAGACTCTGAAAACAGTTGGATCTCATGACATTTCTCATCCCCAGACCCAAGTAGAAAGGTAGACAGGAGAATGATAAACATTTTATATTTCACTTTGAGAGATATTACATGATGCTTCGAGAGGTTAGTATAGACAACGAGGACCCCCCTTGCATAATTTCTCAGTATGACCATCAGTACCAGTTTTAAGTAGCTCAACACTTGACCTCATGTGACCCTGACAAGAAGATGGCAGCATAGACCACGATGTGGAAATAAAAATGTTGGGTTTCATGCTAATGCAGAGGCACGTGGAACAGGTCATCCAGTGCTGGGCATAGGCAGCCATAGAGAATAAAAAGACACAAGGTAAAAGGGAACTACGTTTCCAGGATACCATGGTAAAAGAAAATGCAGACCTAAAATCGACCCTTTTATTGCCAGAATACAATTAAATATGTGCAAAAAAAAATAGGCATGAAACCAAGGCATTTTTCTTTTCTATGACCCCAATATAGTGCATAAAGATGCGGGAGAATGCAAGGATCTAAACAAAAGGATCACACGAAATGCTAAATCAAGAATTCAAGATTAAAATGTCGGGATGGGCTTCAAGCTACCATAACCCCTATCTATAACCATTCGACCAAGAAGAGTGTAGGCGATGACTCTAGGGTGAAAAGACAAAAAAATAGTAGAAGATTGCAGCAATGAACAAACTAATCAAAAGAGGGCGCAATACAATCAACCAGCCAGGGACAATCAGGGGGGGTAGATGACTTACGGGAACTTCCTTCGCTCACCATCCTCGCACAAAAAAGTAGGGCATTGAGATCCATAGGTCTTTTAACGCTAAGGAAACAACCATAGATCAGGCTCCTATCCGACTGCTCAGGTGAGGACTGGTGAGCTAGGGATGAAGGCTAACAACCACGAAGGTCACAATCACACACTAGGTGGTCACGACATGCAGGAAAAAAAGGCCATAGGAGACAAAAACCAAGGAACTAGGCTAATAAAAAGTCATCTATCATTCTAAACTTCCAATCTACTTACATAATCATCATGCAGATCCAATCATAAAACTTACAACAATCTATCATTCAAACAAAAAAAATGTACCGTTGCCTGTTTTCCCACTCGGAGTGACGTCCTGTGCTCCGTGCAACTCCTGCTCGCCAACTGTCGAGACCTCACTGGTACCTCCCTTCCAACGCTAGGGGTACTCTTCTTCCCCCTTAGCCCCCCGAGCCACAAAGGGGCCACACACACTATCCAGAGGTTTCGTCTAGCTCCTAGCTCACCTCACAAGGACGAGCTACCACTCCTCTCCAAGATGGGTATCCCAACTCCCACAAGTAAATCAGTCAAGTCAATATTTCTGCAGTGTAACATTACGCAAATAGAAGTTTCCCTTCCTCCTTCTCTCCCCTTTATTTTATAGAGTTCTGAACTCCCTTTCTTTCCTAAAATTTCATTTAATTAAAGTTTTAAAAATAAATTCCTAAAATTTCCTCTTCGTACAAGTGTCCCTCATCCCCTACAATCCTCCATGAATTAATTTCTTTAATTAAGTAATTATCTTTATTTCCCTCACCCACCTAGAGTTACTACTAGAATCACTCATAGGTGTCCCCAAATTCCCTTACAAGTTTTAAAGGCTTTCCCTATTATGAAGTTGCTAATTCAGTTTAAAATTAGAAGGATCTTAAATGTAGATTCTTTACTAAGTTGACTTCCCGTTTTTTCCATTAAGTTCCCCTTTTTCCTTTTTATGTTACCCTTTTTTTTCCCTAGTTTCCTATTTTTTTATTTTCCCTCTTTCCCCTTTTACCTAGAACTCAAAAAGGCAGGTGTGGAATTTAACCCCTTTTCCCTTTTATCATTAATTTAATATCTTTTTAAATTATCCAAAAGATAAAATAATTAATTCCCTCTCTACATTTATATCCACAGATTTAATTTCTTATGAATAATTTAATTTCTTACTCCCTTCATGTTACAAAATTTTATGAAGATTATAATTATTATTTAAGTGGTTTTTATTTTATTTTATTTTATCTATTTATTTTATTATTATTATTTTTTAAAGGTAGACCAAATTTTACCCCTAGCGATATTTTAGACTTAGAACTTAGATTTTGTACTGGGCGACATTTAATTAGGGAAATTATTTTAAAATTACTTAACATATTATTCATCCTAAGTCCATCTAGGTTCATTCCTCTATCATCAACAACATGACCTACCCTTCAGGACGCACTAGGTGCTCTAAGGGTGCCACTCGCCTCATTTGTTCCTTTGCGTGACGTGCCCTTCAAGACGCACTACATGCTCCAAGGGTGCCACTCGCCTCTTGACTGACCTCGTAGACATCAATAACCCCTGGAGTCAACACTTTGTCAAGTGAGCTTGTGGGAGACTCAGGGCCTCTAAGGAATAATTCCCCTCCTTATTGTGTGCCCTTTAGAATCATCATGAGCGATTGTCGCAGTCTTCCCTCACGACATCATGGGTCCTCTCGAACTAGCTAATTGTTAACCTAAAGTTCGAGCCACGGTGGGCGTGCTAGTAGGTCGTGGTAGGGCTATTTTCCACACCTCTCCCTCAACATATCTGGTAGTCGTATGTGACCCCTTTACGCCACATGTGAGTCTAGTCGGCAAGCTATCGTCAGCCTGCATTATCAACAAATCATGTCAGAACATATCCATATCATATCACCTAGTCAGATGCACTAATATCACAGTAAAACAATCAAAACCCAATGGCACACTCCCTGATTCGATCCAGAGTCCAAGGGGTTCCATTGATGCCTCCGCATCCTCAAGGTCCAAAACCCTGCACACTTAGTAAAACCAAGTCAATAACACCTGTCTATGTCAATGTATTCAAACAACATGTCATTAACCCATAACGCCTCATAATCAAAATCAAAAGTTTTAATAGCATAAAAATCTGGATCACTTGCGAGCAAGTGTCCTCAAATAATAAGTTTGCTCAGTGCGCCAGAGTGGGATGTTACACTATAGAACATTGATATACCATTAAAAATATTATTAAATAGAAATTCAATGAAATATCAATTTACTTATGAATAGTTTTTGTTAACTATAAGGTAGGGATAAAATGTTATTTCTAACATAAAAAATCCCATATGATATGGTTTTTCATTAGAAAATGTTTCTACTATGAGTGGATATATCACTAGTGTTAGGTCACATGGCCCTCATAACATTATGATTCCTTGTTTCCTCACATAGTTCCTACCATGTTAAAGTATGCTTACATATCCAACACAAATCTAATAAGTTGTCAATTTGAAGTTATATTATATGAATATAAATATCATCAATAAGCTAAGCATTGAATAACTTTGGTCAATATGTCTGAAGTAATAAATGAGTATAATTTAATTAGTTCCCATATAAGACTATTTTATTTCTATAAATTAGACTTTATCATCCAAAATGAAGTATTCGTTATTACTATTCCTTTAATCAAAGGGCCTCTACAATTGGAAAATACCACCAAGTGGAAGACATTGGAAAATACCACCAAAGTGGGAGATTGGTTCCTTTTTGAGCAGTTTACTACACAAGTAGGTCACTCATGTCTTACACAGAGATGTGACCAAGACTCATGACAATATGTAGGACATGTGAAGCATAGGGGGATATTTACTTACCCATTACTATATGGTTTCAAGATGTTTTTTGTCAACCTAGTCCAAATATAAATGACTCTTGGCAATGAATATTTCTTTCTCTTGTTATTAAATGAAGAACATAGAAAAATGAAAAACCAAGCATGAATTACATAATCATGTTAATCATTGAGTTTTTTAATGAAATTTTTGTTTGAGGCCATAACTAAGGGATCAAATACCATATCTTGGCTAGACTCACTAACCTAAGGAATCTTGATAGCTTGTCTAATGGCCATTACAAATTACCTAAAACATAATCAATATATCAATAGATTGACTCATTATAGAAATACCAACATTAACAAAGTAATATAGATTTTCTATTCATGGAAAATATCTTGTATCTTAGTGTTGATTCTTTGTGTAAATGTTTGCTAGCAAACACTTTGAACCTAATCAATCTATGAATAGGTTGACTCATTATAAAAATACCAACATTAACAAAGTAATATAGATTTTTTATTCATGGAAAATATCTTGAATATTAGTGTTGATTCTTAGTGTAAATTTTTGCTAGCTAACACTTTGAACCTAGTTTTTAAGGATTTTGTCACTTGTTATTACTTATTTTTAATAATATTTTTTTTAAACTCTTGTACACTATGAAATTGTGTTAAAAAATATGATGCACTCAAGAATCATACAATATGACACTAGATTATTCTTTGTTAAGTACAATGCCATATTCACTCTTTCCAATTCATGTCCATCTTACTCATGGTTGTTTATATTTGATAACAAAATGAATTCTACCTTTTTGAAAGATTGTTTTTAGCTCTTTTCCTTTTCATTTAAAGACAACAATGCCACAATACTAGTAAATTACACCAACACACAAAATTTTGTAAATATCAACATCCCTAAAAAAAAAAGTAGATATATTTGTATATACTACCAAAGATCTCGGATGATGAATAAATCCAAGGGATATAGAAAAGTGTCATAAGGTATTTACAAAACTAGTAAAAGTAGAGCTTCAATTGGAACTTTATGCCTTACTAGTCAATAGAGTGGATATGGTATTATGTGTTGAATCATGTAAGAAGTCAAATAGTCAATTAGGTCATAGTGCGACTGAGTAGGAAGTTTTGTTGCGAAGTTCTAGTAGGAGATAACCGACCTAATATGGAAGTGATAAATTTACTGAACTATGCATAATTGACATGAAGATCACATTGAGATAATTAATGGAAATAACGGATGCATGTTTCTAGAACATGTCAACAAAAACCTAAAAGGTTCTAAAGAATGTTTATTGGTCAATTATTCGTATAGTATGGTCTATGAGTAGTTGAATGGTTGAGGACTAAGTTGATTGGGGTTCTTGGTAGAATAACACTCAACGTTACCATGGAATAGATCAATCCTAATGGTTTCTTTGAGGGTGCATATATTAACCTCAATGAATTGACAAAATGTACAAGGGATTACAAGATCAAAAGCAACATGTGTATGGTGCATCAACAATAACTATTGAACCAATTCATTTTCATTAGGAAGTGGGCATCAAATGACATGTAGAAGTTGAATTGATTGTTCAAGTGGCATGCAAAGAAGAGGAACAATTGTAACTATCTCTTAGAGATAGGCCATAAGAATATAAATTGCTAGAGATTGAGAGAGGGAGGTAGAAGTTTGAAGATTACAATTGAGAAAGGATGCAATTATAGGTCTCTACAATTGGAAGAGACCACCAAAGTGGGAGATTGGTTACTTTTTGAGCAGTTTACTACACAAGTAGGTCAATCATGTCTTACACAAATCCAATAAGTTGTCAATTTGAAGTTATAGTATATGAATATAATGAAGTATTCATTATAACTATTCATTTAGTCAAAGGGTATCTACAAATGGAAAAGACCACCAAAGTAGAAGACATTGGAAAAGACCACCAAAGTGGGAGACTGGTTCCTTTTTAAGCAATTTACTACACAAGTAGGTCACTCATGTCTTACATGAGAGATGTGACCAAGACTCATGACAATATGTAGGAC
>ML781102.1:52372-72501 GCA_009831015.1 Picea engelmannii | reverse complement strand
TTACTTACCCATTATCATTAGGTCTCACTAGATGGTTTCAAGATGTGTTTTGTCAATCTAGTCCAAATATAAATGACTCTTGGCAATGAATATTTCTTTCTCTTGTTATGAAATGAAGAACACAAAAAAATGCAAAACTTGGCGTGAATTACATAATTTTGTTAATCATTGTGTTTTTGAATGAAATTTTTGTTTGAGACCATAACTAAGGGAAAATATATCACAGCTTGGCCCGACTCACTAACCTAAGGAATCTCGATAGCTCAGTTAATGACCATTACATATTACCTAAAATGAAATCAATCTATGAATAGATTGACTCATTATAGAAATACCAACATTAACAAAGTAGTATAGATTTTCTATTCATGAAAAATATCTTGAATCTTAGTGTTGATTCTTAGTGTAAATGTTTGCTAGAAAACACTTTGAACCTAATCAATCTATGAATAGGTTGACTCATTATAGAAATACCAACATTAACAAAGTAATATAGATTTTCTTTTCATGGAAAATATCTTGAATCTTAGTGTAAATGTTTGCTAGCAAACACTTTGAACCTAGTTTTTAAGGATTTTGTCACTTGTGATTACTTCTTTTTAATAATATTTTTTTAAGACTCCTGTACACTACAAAATTGTGTTAAAAAATACAATACACTCAAGAAATAATTGTTCCATATAGATTCTTGTTCTTGAGCTACAATCATACAATATGACACTAGATTATTCTTTGTTAAGTACAATGCGATATTCACTCTTTGAAATTCAATTCCATCTTACCCATGGTTGTTTATATTTGATAACAAAATGAATTCTACTTTTTTGCAAGATTTCTTTAAGCTATTTTCCTTTTCATTTAAAGAGCAACAATGCCACAATACTAGTAAATTACACCAACACACAAAATTTTTTAAATATCAACATCCCTAAAAAAAAAGTAAATATATTTGTATATACTACCAAAGATCTCAAATGATGAATAAATCCAAGGGATATAGGAAAGTGTCATAAGGTATCTACAAAACTAGAAAAAATAGAGCTACAAATGGAACTTTATGCCTTACTAGTCAATGGAATGGATATGTTATTATTTGTTGAATGGTTAATGTAGCTATGTGCTTGTGTCAAAAATATTCAAAATAGATTCTTGAAATTTATATGGAAAGGTGAAAGATGTAAACTATATGGATTTTATAAGTTTATTTCATTCAGTGTTAGAAGGCTCAAATACATTTCATGCAGAAAAAAAAAGGCAGAAACTAATGACTTACTAGTCAATGGAATGGATATGTTATTATGTGTTAAATGGTTAATGTAGCTATGTGCTTGTGTCAAAAATATTGAAAATAGATTCTTGAAATTTATATGGAAAGGTGAAACTTATAAACTATATGGATTTTATAAGTTTATTTTATTCAAGTGTCAGAAGGCTCAGATACATTTCATGTAGAAAATAAAAAAACCAGAAACTAATGACAGGATGCTTCTCTTCTCATTTATATTTTGTGGCCATGGTTTTAGATTCTATGTTAATGCCTGTTACTACTACAGGGTTGTGTGATTCTATTCAGTCTGTTAGGCATAACTCCTTTGGTTGAACGTCTTGATTTTCTGACAGAATAAGAGTTGGTGACCATATCCTTTTTAGTATGGGAATTATATTGTTTTAACTAAGGTTATGAATTTTTTATGATTTCTACAACATACCAAGATTGGTGATGGCACCACCTTATATACTTTCTAATGTGTGTGTCATGCAGGCAGCTAGCATTTTACACTGACCCTACATGTGTGTTCCTCTTTTGGTTTCTTATTCCTTTGTTTGATATATGGCAAGGACAGTATGGGTAGTTTGAAGTCTCTAGTTCACGGTTATGTTTGATCTTATAGTTTGTTGACTCTAAATGACTAGACTTTGACTTGGCCAACCCACATCTTGGCCACAGGACTGCCCCCCCATGGCCAAGTCCTAGTCCACTAGACTTTGAATTGGCCGCGGGGGCCCAGCCCCGTGGATAAGTTGTTGGCGTGCCCATGGCTTAGCCACAGGGGCCGCCAAATTAACTAAAATTTAATTTAAAAATATAAATTAAATTTAAAAATATAACTAAAAAATTAAAATTAAAATTATGCCTAGGGGCCGCCAAATTAACTAAAATTTAATTTAAAAATATAAATTTAATTTAAAAATATAAATTAAAATTAAAAACATAAATTAAAATTAAAAACTAGAGAAATACCTGAAACTCCCCGACCGCCCGCCATCACAACCTCGACGCCAACCCTACGTGCATCGACACGACCTCTGTGCCAACACAAGGTCTGCACCCACACTCACAAATTCTCACGACCTCTCACAAACGCTCACGACCTCTGCACCCACACTCACAAATGCTCATGACCTCTGCACCAACACGACTGCCCACACTCATAAACACCACAAAATTAGAAAAACATTTCAATATCGACGTGTGGTTGATATATAAACATTCTTTCAGCCGAAAGATTTTTCGGCTAAAATATTCTTTCGGCCGAATAATCTTTCAGCCGAAAGATTGTTCGACCGAATAATCTTTCGGCCAAAAAAATGTTTCGGCCAGAATATCTTTCAGCCGAAAACATATTGTCAGATGGAAAAAATCTGTCTGACTAAATTTTTACATGCAAATCGAGGGTGCCTTCATTGTACCGTCTGATTTGACATTTCACTTTTCGGCCGAAAAATAGTTCAACCAAAAATAATATCTTTCGGCCGAAAAATAATATTAGTTCGGCCGAAAAAACGTTTTTCAAAACTTTGGAGATCCAATTGTCATGAAAGTGTTACCCACCTCCGTGATTTCACCCAATTAGTATGAAATATTTATGATATTTTATTATGGTTGACCATGGTTGACCACATTAGACTATGATTTGTTATTGTTGACTATGGTTAACCATTTTTTGTTATGTTTGACCATAGTGGAATTTGGTTACCCATGGTTGATTATGTTTGACTATGATTGAATTCAATAGAGCATGGTCTACTATGGTTGAATTTCATTGACAATGGTTAGCTATGGTTGACTATGTTAAACTATTATTGGTCATGGTTGAATTTGGTTGACCACATTTGAGTATGGTTGACTATAGTTGACCATGGGTGAACATGTTGACATGGATAACCATGTTGAGTGTGGTTGACCATGTTTATTATGGTTACATTTGGTTGACCATGGTTGTGTATGGTTAACCATAGTTGTTTATGGTTGAACATGATGGACCACAATTGACCATGGTTAACTTTGGCTAACTTGGGTTGACTTTAGTTTACTATGGTTGAATTCTTTATGTTTGATTTAATATGGTCAATTTTTGGTTGAATTTGGTTTACTATGGTGGATATATGGTTCACTTTTGGTTTACTATGGTTAATCTTGGTTGACTTTTGGTTTAATATGGTTGAGATTTGTTGAATTTGGTTTACAATGGGTTAACTATAGTTTACCATCTTTGACCATGTTTGACTATAGTGAACATGGTTGTTTTAGGTTGATTATGATTCACTTTTATTGACCGCTGATGGATATGGTTAGCCATGGTTGACTATGGTTGAGCATGTTAATTATGTTTAACCATGGTTTACTATGGTAACCATGGATTACTATGGTAATGTCACATTGTGATGTTCATAATCATTAAATTATGTCGGATTACTACTATAACATACCCATCCACCCATGGGTCGGGCTACTCCACTTCAAGCCCACTATGGACTTCTTTCGAATTCTTATCTAACTTTTAATAATTAAATATGCATGAAGTATTCACATGAATATATCAATATTCATGCTACAACATAAAATAAATGAGCCATATGTTGTACAAAACAATAACCAACAAGCATGCATACTATGAATACAAAATTCATAAATAAATAAATACACAAGTAAATAAAAACATGACAGAGAGAACTTATATTAAATTAATTGAATCACCATCTAGTTGCAGACCAAGTACGTTCCACCCAACCATAGACATTGTTGTTCCAAGTCTCAACAACAATGTCACCCCCGAGATAGGGTTATGAATCCACAAGAACGGTTCTAGAGTGTCACTCGACTTCCCAAACCAGACAATACTCAAGCTCTCACAGGTTTTTCAACACCCACAACAATCCAAGTACACCAAATCTCTTCTACCCAGCTTCCACAACCCAAGAGAATGGACCCCCTTCTCTGCCATGCAATCCCTTAGACTGTCCATATCCTTCCAGGGATTTAGTCTAGCTAGTCCAAAATCTCCATGCTAAGACTCTTAGGATTTGCAGCTGTGAGCATAACTCAACATAGGCTAAAGCATATCATACATGCATTCCTTAATTCATGGTTGTAATACACTACCAGTCTTCACAACCAAAAAACCATGAATCCTCTCAAACAATTTGTTTTCCATTACCAATCCAAACATGAATGGGGAAGGACGAGTGGGTGAAAGAATGAATGGAGAGAAAACATAATGAAAGGTGTGAACAATGAACAATGAGTGAGTGAGTGAATGAGTGAAGAAGAAGAAACCCCCGCCCCAGACCAAAGATGGATTTAAGTGATTCTTGGAAGTAAGGAACCACTTGGCCTTCCCCCCTATAAGCTCATGTAATTTTTATTATCCCTTAAAAAATTAATGGGTAAATAAAATATAAAATAAATACTTATCCCCTCAAGCCCCCTCTCTTGTGGAATCATAGCCTCTATACTTATTGTCCTTGTATGTCTAGCAACCAATGATGTATTTATTATTAATAATGATCAAACATTTACATTTCATAGGCACACTAGCCTCTTTCAATTTTTTGGGCACTATGGTCTTTATAGATTAACAAAATGCATTATTTAATATTGGGCTCAAACCCCAGGGTGTTACACCCCCTCCCCCTTATTTTGGTACTGTCCTTAGTGCATATACCAAATATAAAAAAAAAATCAAAATTTATTTAAAAAGTTGTGGGTTCTCTGCCTGCATGGCATCCTCATGCTCCCAAGTAGCATATTCAGGGCCATAGTAGGTCCACTATACTTTTACCATCTCTATAGCTCGATTCCAGAGCGTTTTGACTTTTCTGTCCAATATTCGCATTTGCTAGACCTGAAAGCCTTCTTCTGTCTCTACCTAAATTAGATGCTAATCAATAACATGGTTAGGACCATGTACATGTTTTTTTAGAAAAGAGACATTAAATACATTATCCACATTGATGGAAGAACGTAATGCAAACATGTATGCAACTAGCCCTATTCTGTCCAATATCTCAAATGGACCATAGAATCTGGTTGCTATCTTTGTACAACTACCCAAATTCAAAGAGCTCTTCTTGGGATTCAATTTCAAAATAACATGCTCCCCCACTTTAAATTCTCTAGTTGTCTTGTTCCTATCTGCTTAAATTTTCAGTATATCTCGAGCTGGCTTTAAATTTTGCTTAATTCTAACCATCTAGGCTTCCATATCCTTGAGAAAATCTCGCCCAGGTACCACTCTGTTTGCTGGGTTGTCCCAAATCACTGGACTATTGCATTTCTTACCATACAATGCTTCAAAATGGGATTATTTTCAATGAATCTTGATACCCATTATTATAGGCAAACTCAACCAAGTGCAAGTAATCTTCCCACTTAGATGGATTATCCATCACACACATTCTCAACATGTCTTCAATTACTCGGTTGACTCTCTCTATCTACCCATCTCACCGTGGATGGTATGTTGTGCTAAAGTTCATATTTGTACCAAATCCTTTAAACAATCCGCTCCAGAAATTTGAAGTAAACTTTGTATCTATGTCTGAGGCAATTCTCTTAGGTATCCCATGCAACCTGGCAATCTCCCTCATGTAAATTTATGCAATATTAGTTGTTGGATGAGTCATTTTTATAGGAAAAAAATGAGCAGCCTTTGTCAATGCTTCAACCACTACCATGATTGAATCATGTTGGCTTGTTGTCCTAGGCAATTTAGTTATAAAATCCATGGTCACCACTTCCCACTTCTTCTCTGGAATTGGTAATGGTTGTAGCATACCTGTTCAGTGCCTATGATCAACCTTCACTCTCTGGCATTCCATACATCTGGAAATGTAATAAAAAACATCGCTTTTCATCCCTAGCCAAAATAATTGGTGTCTTACTACTGCAATTTTTTTTTGGTAACCGAGATGTCTCGCATATGGAACATTATGCATTTCTTTTAATACCAAATTCCTAAGTTCTATGGAACTAGGAACATAAATTATATTTTTATGCAGAAGTAAGCCATCTTCCTTCATCTCATATTCTTTAATTTTCTGTTGTACATTTTCTTGTTGTAAGCTTTCTTTCACATGTAGGTAATGTTAATCTGTGACAACAACATATAAAATTATGCTCTTTAAATCTAAATGATGCATACTAATAGTTGTAGCATGCATGATATGTACTCTTCTACTAAGTGCATCAACAAATTTATTTTATTTTCCTTTGATATGCATAACCAATGACATTTCCATTTTGAGTGAGGACTCCACCAAGTACTTCCTTGCATGAATTTGTGCATACCACAAAACTTTCATTTGGGTCAACAATCTTTAAAATAGAAGCACTAGTAAGTAACTCTCTCAGCAGATTAAATTTCTCTTCACACTATGTTGTCCATTGATGGTGTGATGCTCCTACATACCCCGCAGGGTCTCGGCGCCTGACCTTCCGGTCTTTAAGGATTGTTCAAAGTTCACCTTTTGAGTCGGAGTGGCTCTTTGGACTCCCAATGGAATATCTGTGAAAAACCCGATCCACATGTCCTTCATTTACCCACACGACCTTCTGCACCTGACCGCGCTCTTCCCCGACTTAATCTTAGGTTTTAGGGTTTCGAGCTTTCTGCTGTCAAGAGTTTCTGTACTCTCGATTCCCCGATCGCTGATGAGATCTCTACCCAACCTTAGCCCCTCCTGGCTATGCCCTCTAGTCCATATGACTAGCCTCTTATATGACCGCAGCCATATATCCTTTTCATCGAGGTTTCCTCCTATCGGGGTTTTGACATTTGTGATGTCCAAACAACTTGGTTCACCAATCCCCGATTCTCGACACTCTCCTCTGCTGCCTTAGCCTCCCAGGTTGAGTCTTTATCCCACGTGACCACTACCCCATGACCGTAGTCAAACGTCTCATCGGGGTTTCAGAATTTCAAATGTCCAAATATATATGCCCTCAGAATTCTTGATTCCTCGAATACCGATAGGCTTCCAGTTGGCCCCACACAACAGAGCTTTCTGCCTTCTCTCCTCTACTGACAACTGGGACCCCACTATGGCTCCTTCCTCCTTTCGGGGTTTCGGGGTTCACGATTCTGAATGCAAAAGTTTCGTGTCCACGAAATCCCCAATATGTCGATGACCAAAACGTCGATCAATGAATTCTTGTCAGGACTTTCCCCGATGGCTCCGATTGTTGCCACAGCTCCTCCTCTGATGGACGGTCCGATCTCTTTGGGATTTCGATACTTGTGATGTCCTGATTCCTTCGACCTCAGGAAATTTGATTTCCCAAAGCCGAATATGCCGACTATCTCGAGATTTCTGACACCTGTCCCCCCAAACGGACAGCTCAGATTATGAGTCGGGGTTTTCACTATGGACTTACCCGATCTCTTGTCCACGTGCCTCCACCAATGGATAGATCTGATCTCGTCGAGATTTCGATACTTGTGATGTATCAGTTCTCACGACCTCAGGAATCCTGATTTCCCAAGTGACGATATCCCGATGGCTATGCCTCGTGCAGCTTCTGTCTGATCCGACGAATGACGGGAAATTTGCTTCAGATCTGATGGCTCAGATCACCTCTTCTCCTGTGCATCATCTAGACACTAAACTCTGATCATCTTCTCCCGATCCAATGGTTGACGAGATTTCTGAATGAGATCCAACGACTGTCGATCTCCTCTTCTGTGTGCTTCTCACGATGCCTTCCTGGACGTGAAAACCAACAGTCCATATCTTCTTCTCCGTCGATCCGACGGATGCTGTTCTCCCTCCTGAGCTTTACACTCTCTTCCTGAACTTGGAATGATTCCAAGTCTTCCAAAGGCCTCAACCTTTGTCCTCTTTTTTTTTTTTCTACGAGCTCCTCACTCTGAGCTTCGCTGCGCGTATAAAAATGTTGTTCCTCCTGAGCTCTTTTTCAAATCTTTGAAGATTTGACCTCTACCTCTTGTAGATTCTTCGTGCATACACCGTGCTGTCTCTCTTGAGCTCTTCCTGTAGCTTCGACCTCTCCCAAAACTTGTCCTTGTTCCTTTCTCCCACAGATGGAGAATATAATGCCTTCCTGGCTTCCTTCTCAAGCAACCTTTAGCTGAGCTTTTAGGGTGTTCAGTAACCCTGTGAAGATCCCTCAGTGGATTCTTCCTCTAAATTCTAGAACTCAAAGAGTTCTCTTCTCTTCCCTGTGCCTATCTGCACAATGACTCAAATGACCACCTGGCAGAGTTTCCCTTTCAAAGAACATTCAATATTTTTGTATTCTATCGTGCACTCCTTGCACCCGCTCAATGCCCACCTGGCAAAGCTTCTCAGAATCCTAAGTGATTCTGGCTTCTATCTGAACTCACAACAGGGTTCCTCCCTCAGCACCATTGTGCATATGCTCAATTCCCACTTGGCAGAGCTTTATAGAATTCACAACAGAATTCTATCTGCAACTGTGTCTCTCATACACAGCCTTGCCTCCAAGGTATTCATCAACCTTGAGGTCTTCTCCTGAGTTGTTAACTCCAGTTCCTGTGCCACAACATGTCTTTTTCTGAATCTGCAGTGTTCAGAAGTGCAACCTTTGTGCACTGGTATTCAGAGACCGCAACACTCTATCATGCCCTCCTGACATGAAACCTCAAAGAACCTCTCAAGCATGAAATCAAAAACAACCTGCAAAATGCATCAACATAACATACATCTACAACATACCTAGAGAACACACACAGACATCCACATAACACACAATAATGCAGGAAAAAATGCTCTTTTGTATTAAAATGGAAAAATGCCTATAATTACAAGGTGTTCTCGAGCTCTCTCTGGCTCTACTCATCTCAATCCTCACTCAGCAAAATGAGATCTGAAAATATCTTTTACCTGAAGGGGCTCTTCGAGCTCTTCCCTCCAACCTACCTACCCTATTCAATTGCATTGAATGGGATGTCTAGTCTAGAATCGGATCTAGATCTCAGCCATCCAAACATTAATGGCCGCTCTTATCTACAGCCTGCAAAAAGGCATGACTTCCCAACTCAACATATTTAAACATTAAATTACATTCAATTACAAATTAAAAGATGAGGGTTGTGCCTCTCCTTGTCTTGAATGCACGCGCTCGACGTGGATGGCTGGCTGACTGGCTGACGTGGAGAGATGCTCCTGCATCAAACTCCTCAGTTGCAAAATTTATGATCTCTTGCTCATGAGCTTCCCATCTCAGCTGTTGAAATCCTCCTGGATCCCAAATCATCCTTTGGAGTTGTTCATCTGCTCCATTCTGTTGCTGCTGCTGCTTCTGCGCTGCTGCTGCTGCTTCTTCCCTTCTGCCCAGTCTCTCCTCGCTGGCAGTTTTTGTTGATCGGATCATCAGCTCCATGATCTCTTCGATCACTACATCCAACTGCTCCCATGGTTGGCTCTGCTTTTGCAGTCTCCTCAGCTGCAAAAATTTTTGGCACATGAGAAGATCATTATGATCTCCCATGCCTCCTTCATCAGTCTCCAACTTCACCTGTTGGATGTACACGCCCTGCACTTTCACCCTTCTCTCCAGGGTTTCAACCTATTTCCATAGATCAGCAAAACAAATGTTTTCTACCTCTTCTCCTCCTTCTGCTGCAAACTCCCATGTTGCAGTCTCTTCAGCGTCTTGGCTGAAAATGTTGAGCCATTCCTCAGAATGCTCGTCTTCTCCTTCTGCTTCTTCTTTTGCTGTCAGCTTCAGTGCTACATCTTCCTCAACTTCCTGGCTGAAAGCGTTGAGACACTCCTCAGAATGCTCATCTTCTTCCTCTTATTGGGCAGCTTCCAAAGTCTGCTCCAATTCCTCCTTGACAATCTTAGCTGACTGTTCTGCTGCTGTTGTTGCATCATCTGCAACACAGAATTCCACCTCCTCCTGGGAAAATGGTAGGAATACTCCAATTCCCCTAATCATCAGAATATCTCTCAGCTCCTCCTCCTCTGCCGGTTGCACATGCTAATCCAACTCTATTTCTGAATTTATGAGACCCTTAGACAGTCTCATCTGCTCAATTATCTCCTTCAGCTGATTCCAACTCATTTGCTCATCCCTGCCCACCTGGTAATATGGGATGCTTCCGTTTCTCTCCTGGTAGAATATGAGATCAACCGATCCCATCTTCATCAACAACCCTTGCTAAATTGAACTCACTTCCGAGTCCATGAGACCTTCAGATAGTCTCGAATTCTCATCTATGCCCACCTGGCAATCTGAGATGCTTCCGCTGCACTCCTGGCAGTCTTCGAGATGTCGCAGCGATCTCCTTTCACTGCCCAGTTGGAAATGTAAAATTCCCTCGCTGTCCTCTTGACATTCCGTGAGATCCCGCAGTGATCTCAATCTGTTTCCCTCTTGGAAAATGAGAATTTCTACTTCTCTTCCCTCCTGGCAGTTCTTGAGATCATCAGCTGATCCCAATTCATTCTCTTCACCAAGAACATCCCCAGTCTCTGGTTCACATACCTAAACCATCTTCTTATCCTGCCATATCCGAAGTTTGAGCTTGTCTATTTCTTTCATTATATCAACGAGCTCTCTACTCATACCTTTTTTTCTCCATAACTCTGAGTTTTTCCTTCCATCATACCTACGACCTTCAGTAGCCATGTTGTTGTCTCTGTTTACTTTCCTAGAAAACTTGTTATCACTCTGCACTAAGAGTTCTACCAGCTTCATCCTACAGTCTCCCTGACTGCCCTTCTCAATTGCTGCCTAACTACGAATAATCACCACAGAGTCTCCAGCGCTCTGTCTTCCTCCCTCTGCTTGAAATATACAAACAAAGTTCTGGCTCTGATACCACTTGATGGCACGACGCTCCTACATACTCCGCAGGGTCTCTGCACCTGACCTCTCGGTCTTTAAGGATCGTTTAAAGTTCACCTTTTGAGACGGAGCGACTCTTTGGACTCCCAATGGAATCTCTATGAAAAACCCGATCCACAGGTCCTTCATTCACCCACATGGCCTTCTGCACCTGACCATGCTCTTCCCCGACTTAATCTCAGGTTTTGGGGTTTCGAGTTTTCTGCTGTCAAGAGTTTCTGTACTCTTGATTCCCCGATCGCCGATGAGCTCTTTGCCTGAACTTAACCCCTCCTGGCTCTGCCCTCTAGTCCATATGACTAGCCTCTTATATGACCGTAGCCATATATCCTTTTCATTGGGGTTTCCTCCTATCCGGGTTTTGACATTCGTGATGTCCAAACAACTTGGTTCACCGATCCCTGATTCTCGACATGCTCCTCTACTGCCTTAGCCTCCTAGGATGAGTCTTTAGCCCACGAGACCATTACCCCATGACCGTAGTCAAACCTCTCGTCAGGGTTTCGGACTTTCAAATGTCCAATTACATATGCCCCCGGTATTCCCGATTCCTCGAATCCTGATAGGCTTCCAGCTGGCCCCCCACTATGGCTCCTTCCTCCTTTCGAGGTTTCGGGGTTCGCGATTCCGAATGCAAATGTTTCGTGTCCACGAAATCCCCGATATGTCAATGACCAAAACACCGATCAATGACTTCTTGTCGGGACTTTCCCCGATGGCTCCGATTGTTTCCACACGTCCTCCTCTGATGGACGGTCTCGATCTCTCCAGGATTTTGAGACTTGTGATGTCTCGATTCTTTCGACCTTAGGAACTCCGATTTACCGATGCTGAATATGCCAACTATCTCCGTATTTCTGACACCTATCCCCCCAAACGGACAGCTCAGATTATGAGTCTGGGTTTTCACTATGGAATTACCCGATCTCCTATCCACGTGCCTCCACCAACGAATGGCTATGATATCGTTGGGATTTCGAGACTTGTGATGTCTCAGTTCTCATGACCTCAGGAATCCCAATTTCCCGAGTGTCGATATCGCGATGGCTACGCCTTGTGCAACTTCTGTCCGATCCGATGGCTGACGGGAAATTTGCTCCAGATCTGACGACTCATATCACCTCTTCTCTTGTGAATCCTCCAGAGACTAAACTCTGATCATCTTCTCCTGATCCAATGGTTGACGAGATTTCTGAATGAGATCCAACGGCTATCGATCTCCTCTTCTGTGCACTTCTCCTGACGCCTTCCTGGATGTGAAAACCAATGGTCCAGATCTTCTTCTCCGCTGATCCGACGACTACTGTGCTCCCTCCTGAGATTTACACTCTCTTCCTGCACATGGAAGAATTCCAAGTCTTCCAAATGCCTCAACCTTTGTCCTCTTTTTTTTTCTCTACGAGCTCCTCACTCTGAGCTTCACTGCGCGTATAAAAACGTTGTTCCTCCTGATCTCTTCTTCAAATATTTGAAGATTTGACCTCTACCTCCTGTAGAGTCTTCGTCCATTCACCGCGCTATCTCTCTTGATCTCTTCCTATAGATTTGACCTCCCTAGAAACTCGTCCTTGTTCCTTTCTCCCACATATGGAGAATATAATGCCTTCCTGGCTTCCTGCTCAAGCAACCTCTGGCTGAGCTTTTAGGGTGTTCAGTAACCCTGTGAATATCCCTCAATGGATTCTTCCTCTGAATTCCAGAACTCAAAGAGTTATCTTCTCTTCCCTGTGCCTATCTGCACAATGACTCAAATGCCCACCTGGCAGAGTTTCCCTTTCACAAAACGTTCAGTAGTTCTGTCTTCTATCGTGCACTCCTTGCACCTTCTCAATGCCCACCTGGCAGAGCTTCTCAGAATCCTCATTGATTCTAGCTTCTATCTAAACTCACAACAGGGTTCCTCCCTCAGCACCACTGTGCATATGCTCAATGCCCACTTGGCAAAGATTTACAAAATTCATAGCAGAATTCTGTCTGCAACTGTGTCTCTCATACACATCCTTGCCTCCAAGGTATTCAACAACCTTGAGGTCTTCTCCTGAGTTGTTGACTCCATCTCCTGTGCTGCAGCATGTCTTTGTCTGAACCCACAGTGTTCAGAAGTGCAACCTCTGTGCACTGGTATTCAGAGACCACAACACTCTGTCATGCCCTCCTGACATGAAACCTCAAAGAACCTCTCAAGCCTGAAATCAAAAACAACCTGCAAAATGCATCAACATAACATACATCTACAACATACCTAGAGAACACACACAGACATCCACATAACACACAATAATGCAGAAAAAACTGCTCTTTTGTATTAAAATGGCAAAATGCCTGTAATTACAAGGTGTTCTCGAGCTCTCTCTGGCTCTACTCATCTCAATCCTCACTCACCAAAATGAGATCTGAAAATATCTTTTACCTGAGGGGGCTCTTCGAGCTCTTCCCTCCAACCTACCTACCCTATTCAATTGCATTGAATGGGATGTCTAGTCCAGAATCGGATCTAGATCTTAGCCATCCAAACATTAATGATCGCTCTTATCTACAGCTTGCACAAAGGCACGACTTCCCAGCTCAACATCTTTAAACATTAAATTACATTCAATTACAAATTAAAAGATGAGGGTTGCGCCTCTCCTTGTCTTGAATGCACGCGCTCGATGTGGCTAGCTAGCTAGATGGCTGACATGGAGAGATGTTCTTGCATCATCCATTCAAATTTAATTCCCTTCTTTTGCAAAGAAGTGATGGGATGAGAAATCTTAGAGAACCCTGATATAAATCTTTTGTAGTAACCAACTAACCGCATAAAATATATGACATCTAAAAAACTCCTAGGTGTTGGCCATTCTCTAATGGCTTCGATCTTCTATGGATCTACTGCTATAGCTTGTTTTGAAATAATGTGCCACAAGTAATGGATATTTTCTTGGTAAAAATAAAACTTACTAAGCTTGGAATACAACTGATGTTCCCTCAGCACTTGCAATACCAATATTAGGTGATGTTCATGCTCTTCTTTTGAATTAGAATAAACAAGTATTTTGTCCAGGAATACTATGACAAACTTATCCAAATAGTTTTTGAATATGCCATTCATTAAGAACATAAAGACAACTGGTGCATTAGATAGTCCAAATGGCACCACTACAAATTCATAATGCCCATACATGGTTCTAAAGGTTGTCTTATGGATGTCTTCTTCCTTGATTCTTACCTTATGTTACCCTGATCTCAAGTATATCTTTGAAAATATATTTGCCCCTCTTAGCTGATCAAAGAGGTCATCAATTCTGGGTAGAGGGTACTTGTTCTTTACAGTGGATTTATTTAGTTGTTGAAAGTCAATACACAAACTCAAAGTTCCATCCTTTCTTTTGACAAAGAGTACTGGTGCTCCCCATGGTGAAACACTTGGATGTATGTACCCTTTATTCAACAATTTTCTCAACTGCATTTGTAATTATTTTAATTCTATTGTACTCATTTTGTAAGGTGTTTTTGATACCAGGGAAACTCTTCGCACTAAATAAATAAAGAAATATATCTCCCTCTTTGGTGGAAACCTTGGTATTTCTTGGAATACATCTTCAAATTCTTGTAGTACCTAAAATTATTCAAGGCTTGGCCACTTTGTCTTTTTTGTCTCCTCCACATGGGCTGCATACAATTGACATCCTTTTCTGAAACAAGTCTTTAGTTGTAAGGCTGAAATATCCCTTATAGAGACGGGTCTTGGAACTCCTTTCACAGTGCTTTGTTTTCCTTCTTCATCAAGACATGTAAATGTCTTCTTATGATAATCTAGGAAAGCATGAGGCTTGTCCAACCAATCCATTCCAATTAGAATATCATAATATCCCAATAGTATAACATTTAGATCAACATTAGTATTCACACAAATAAGACTTATGGAACAACATCTGACCATATCATGGATTCTCCTTTTGGTTCCAGTGGCTAGTTGAACCAAACTTGATTTTTCAAGCTTCCTTTCCTGTAAATGTAATCTATCCACTATTTTAGGATAAATGTAACAACGAATTGCTCCTGAATCAATTAAAATAGGAACATGTTGATTAATAATCTTACCTTCCACCTTGATCATATTGGATTGGTACTTTTCTTGTCGATCATCTAAGGATGAATAAATTATTCCCATGTCGTATACTATTGTATCCTCTCGGATGTTGTGCATGGTCTTCACTCTGTCCTTTTTGTGAGGGAAATCCTTGTATATGTGATCTTCTTTGCATCCCCAGGGATTGGTGGTCTTCCCATTTTTCCCAAGGGTTCTTCTCTCTTGGATTCATCCTTAGCATATTGGTCTTGATGACTTTTATTAGGGCTATTTCTATTGAAAAGAGGATTGAATCCTTTCTTTCTCTAATCAGAATTCTCCTTCTTCTTATCCCTTCAAAATTTATGCAAAGACTCTCTACCCTTTCCTTGCTTATACAAGGACTTATCCTTCCCGATGGTCTCAGTCAAAGTTTTTAGTTCATAATATTGTATATTCTCTTTATAAAAGGATGGAAATCCACTTAAAAACCTATGTACTTTCACCTTCTCATATTTTATGAACCCCACATACTTTAGCAGCCCCAAGAACTTATTTTCATACTTTTCCATGGTCATGCTTCCCAGCCTAATTTCAAATAAATCCTACATTTTCTTTTCATATAAGTGTTATGAAAGGTACTCCTAAAAATATTTCTTGAACTTCTTCCAAGTGAGTCTACTCTCATAAATGTTCTCAACTTGCTTCAACTGATCCCACCACATAGAAGCTTTCCCATGTAAATGGTATGTGACAATATTGGCTTCTAGGTTTGATGAGTAGTTATGAAATTGAAAATACCTACTGAGTTCAAGAAACAATGCCTCAACATCATATTCCCTTTCTCTTTCGCCATCAAAGGATGGTGGCTTAATCTTTCTTAATTATCTTTGCAAACTGTCCAATTCATGTCTTCTTCTTTGGTTCCTAAGATGAGACACCTCCGAACTACTTAGGGAATCTTCAAATGCATGAACTTTCCTTGTGGAATAGGGAGGTGAGTGATTCTTATGAGTTTTGATATAACTTCTTGAATAACCAATTCTCCTATGGTCATATCTTCTTTCATGACATCTTTCCTCATCCTCATGTTTTGAATTTGATCCATTATTTTTTTTCCACTGCAACTGATTTAAGCTCTGCATCATTTGAGCATTTATCTGATATTTTTCTCTTATCAGCCTCTCATTGTCTGCTTTGTAACTCTGCACTTCTATTTTCAGGATTGTCACAATCTCTATCAATGTTTCTTACTCCCCTCTAGCCTGATGTCCATTGGATTCCATCTTTGTATGACCAACAATAATATTCTGACCTCTGGCCTCCTTATCATGGCTGGAAGCTCCCTCTCCTTCTTCCATTTCGCGAATATGCATTCTGAAATGATACTTTTACACCCCGTTAATTTTGAAAAATGTGCGAGAAACCATTTTGTTAGAATTATGCATATTAAAAAAATCACCAACAATGTTGTTGGTCCTTTTTCTTCTCAATTCATGAATAATATATTATCATTCTCCATATTATAACAATTCCATGTTATCCTTTAGCTAATACAAAATTCAACTATGCATAAGCGCTTCCTTCAAACAACTTTCCATGTGGCCACGAATCAAAACCATAGGCTTATTCATTCTTTAGCACCTTCCTCTATATTCTTCTATACAAGATCTTGCTCGAACACAATGTCTGATAGCTTAGTCACTTCCATATCCTTTTTATCCTCTAATTGACTCCCATTAGCTTTTCATGAGACTGACACTAGGACCAATTCCTCCGGACTTCGGTTATTTTCTCTTTGAATAAATCTACTTAGAAGATCGGACGATCGAGACTTGATCTCATGTTGACTAGATGATCTTGGATCATCTGGAGGCTTCAACGAGATCGACGGTCATGACTTAATCAGACGTTGAGATGGACGAACTTAATCATTTCGGTACGTCGACGCTCCGGGGATCCAGAACATTACAATTCCCAAATCTCTCAATGCCCCTAGAGTGATACTCATCGAAGTTGTTACCCTATCTTTCCATTATTGATCCAATGATCATGACTTAATAAAACTTCGAGATGGATGATCCTTATTCATTTCGGGACTTCGGTGCTCCAAGACTCTGGAACATTACAACCCCTGATTTATTCCACTTCCCCATAGTGATAACCTCTAGAGTACTTACGCCATCCTTCCACTTCTCAATCTAATGGTTGAGAAAGGTCCCGAAGGGATCTTAGATTAACGGTTCGTGTGAATTCACTGCTTCAATATTCAACAATTTTGTTGGTAGAAACGTTGAATACCCCTGGGGGCCATACTCCCAGAGTTGAATTGACATGCTGACATCACCCATGGTGACGTGGATCCATGGCATGTGTTCCATGTGTCACTCAAAAATGAGTAGATTGGGGCCCAAACGCTATTGAATCCGGATGACACGTGTCCCCACATGGCACTCTTTCCACGTGGCCTATGACATGTCATCCATAAAATGAATTATCCACATTCATTACCCTAGATATGAATGTATGCATGATTTCACGATGAGGTATTTACACTTCGTGGTCTTGACACTTCAGGGCTTTGACACTTCAGAGATTTTCCCATTCTCTAGTAATCGTCAGAGTGGCAAAGTTCCGAAGCTCTGAAACTTGTCTATGCTTCCACCCTTTCTAGACCTAATGTTTGACATTACTTCTGAAGTCCTTCCCTCAATATAACGGTCGACGAGACTTCAAGACTTTGATGCTCCAGGACTCCGGGTTATAGTAGTTCTAAAGGGTTCAATTATCCTAGAGTTAAACTTCTCGAAGTGGTCAATACCGAAGGACCCTGACTAATGACTGATATTTCACCTAAGTCTCTTATCATATTGGACAACCAACAGGACTTCATGACTTCATCCTTTTTCATGCTTCTGCGTTGTCTCCCAAAACTCATTGAAGTGATGAAGTTCTAGAGTTTTCCATCTTCTTCTTGGCTTCGCTCGACGATTGACGATCAACATGCTCGCTCTGACGGTTGTGACTTAATCCCTCCCATCCTTTGATTTCACCTTTATCTTATGGTCCTTGTTCATTTGTCGTTTGATCTAATGATCCAAAACTCCTTGATTCCACGGTAGTGATTGCTCCCAAATTAAAAAGGGAATGGTCATGATTCTACGATCCTTTACATAGGATGCATGTCTGTACAATTCTCTAGATTCTACGTGATCTCTACAGTGCTATATCTCCTGAGATTTAAGATCTCGAAGACATACCATTCTTAACCACAACACCCTGTCCAATAGTTCTGGCCTATACCAATCTGATGTTTCAAACCTGGCCCTGATACCAATATGTAACATACCCAACCACCCATAGCTCGGGCTATGCCACTTCAATCTCGCTCTAGACTTATTTCGACTTCTTATATAACTTTTAACAATTAAATATTCATGAATTATTCACATGCATAGATCAAGATTCATGCTACAACATAAAATAAATGAACCATATGTCATACACAACAATAACCAACAAGTATGCATACTACGGATACAAAATTCATAGATAAATAAATACACAATGGAATAAATACACATGTAAATAAAACCATGACAGAGAGCATTTATCTTTAATGAAATGAATCACCAACTAGATGAAGACCAAGGAAATTCCACCCAACCGTAAACATTGTTTGTCCAAGTCTCAATAACAATTTCACCCCCAAGCCAGGGCTATGAATCCACAAGGATGATTCTATAGTGTCACTTGACTTCCCAAACCATTCAGCACTCAAGCTCTCATAGGATTTTCAACACCCACAACAATTCAAGTACACCATCTCTCTTCTACCCAGCCTTTACAACCCAAGAGAATGGAACACATTCTCTGCCTCCCAGTCCCTCAAACTGTCCATCTCCTTCTAGGGCTCCATTGCAACTAGTCCAAAATCTCCATGTTGGGACTCTCAGGATTCGTAGCTATGAGAAAAACTGAACATAGGCCAAAGCATATTAGACATGCAGGACTTAATTCATGGTTGGATTACATGAGAAATATTTATAGCCAATAAACCATGGATCCTCTCCAAAATTTCATTTTCCCTTCCCAAGCCAAACGCAAATGGGGAAGGACGAGTGGGTGAAAGAGTGAATGGAGAGAGAGTAGAATGAAAGGTGTAAACAATGAACAATGAGTGAGTGAGTGAATGAGTGAAGAAGAAGAAACCCCCACCCCAAACCAAATATGGTTTTAAGTAATTCTTGGAATTAAGGAACCATTGGGCCTTCCCCCCAAGAAGCTCATGTAACTATTATTCTCGATTAAAACAATAATGGGTAAATAAAATATAAAATAAATACGTATCCCCTTAATCCCCCTCTCTTATGGAATCATATCCCCCTATAACTCTTTTTGTTGTCCATCTAGCAGCCAACGATGTATTTATTATTAATAATGATCAAAACATTTCATTTCCTAGGCACACTGGCCTCTTTCAATTTTTGGGGCACTCTGGCCTTTCATAGATTAACAAAATACATTATTTAATACAGGGCTCAAAACCTAGGGTGTTACAACTACATTCCTCAATGGTTGTGTCAAAAAAGTGACATCAATCAAGTGTTATGTCACATTATGGTGTCATGTTCAGTGTGTTATGTTGAATTGCTTCATTCCTCAAAAGGTACATCGAGTTGCAATATTCATTAAGGGTCATGTCACCTTGTGACATTCCTTAAGTGTTATGTTTAGTGATGCAATGTTTCTGAATGGTCATGATGCATCATGATATTCATCTTACTTGGTTTATATGGAATTGATATGTTCCTCAATGGTTATTTCACTTTATGACATTTATCAAATGTTATATCACATTTGTGATATTCCTTAATAGTTATGTCACATTGTGACATTCATCTTGGTGGACATATGTTGAATTGTAATGTTTTTTAAGGGTTATGTCACATCATGATG
>ML781101.1:1486668-1519453 GCA_009831015.1 Picea engelmannii | reverse complement strand
ACCCAAATGCATGTTCTGTAATGTAACTTCATAATCAGCTGTTGTAGTAATGGAGAATGGAATGTACAGAAGATAGTCAATGTATTCAATGGATGATGATATATAATATGATGTGACAGTTGGTTACACTCATTTGACAATTTGGATTTAGTCTCCTTGACTAGTTGGTTACACTCACTAATCAAAATAATATCATATTATTTTGATATTATTATGTGGTAGTTGGTTACACTCATTGTGACAATTTGGATTTAGTCTCCTTGGTTATACTCACAAATCAAAATAATATTATCAACATATAGTGAAATTATTGGTTTGTTTCTTTTTTAAGTAAACATAATGGTTGCTTCACTCCTTATCGACCCTTCTCCCACAATATATTTATTAAACTATTGGTACCAATGTTATGGGGACGGCTTCAATCCATACAATTATCTCTTCAACCAACATATTCTGTCTTCTCTCCCTTTTACCCCAAATTATTTTAGTTGTTTCATGATTTTTTTTCATGAAGAAACATTTTCCAAATTATTTTAGTTGTTTCATGATTTTTTTTTTTTTAAATTTTCATGAAGAAACATTGTTTTCATGATCATTATTTCAACCTCCAAATCATAAATAACAATAAAGTCAACAACAACTTAATAGAAGTCATCTTGACCAATGAAAATAATGTCTCCTCATAATCAACACCCTCTACTTGAGAGTACTCATTTACTACCAAATGATTCTTATACCACTTTACATAAACATTTGCATTATACTTCTCCTTGAACACCCATTTACATCCAATTTCCTTCCTTCCTTCAACCAACTCTTGTAAATGTCAAGTTTGATTTTCTTTCAAGGCTTTCATTTCTTCCTCCATTGCTTTCTTCTAGTGAAGAGACTCATCACCATTAAGATCCTCTTTGACATTTCTTATCTCACCACCCATGGAAGATAACAAATTTTTTTAAAAATGAATGGGCTCATAGCCATACCTATCCATGTTTTTTTGTCCACAATTCTTCTCAAAATCTTCCCTTGGTCACAACTCACATTGATCATGTTCAAGGTGCACATTTTCACTAAGTATTAATGATATATTTTATTCATACTGATTTTGAATTCCTTATTCTAGAATTACTACATCTGGTTACTACATTTGGTCCCACAACCGTTCAACTTATCTTTGGTTCCACATTGGAAATATGGAACCACTACATGTTTTACCTTTTTCACCAGATTGATGATCTTCACAATATTTCTCCTTGAAGATCACATTCCAATTGTGGGTACCCCTTCACAATATTTCTCCTCCTTGAAGATCACATTCCAATTGTGGGTACCTCTATACTCAATGAAATCCACGACTTGTATCTCTTCACTCCTCCTAAATATCCAATAAATATATGCAATTGACTGATTTGTAGTCAAACTTTTCCTTGTTTAGCTTAGGTACATGCACGTAAGCCTCTCACCCAAAATTCTTGAGATGTGAAATTGAGGGCTTCTCTCCCAAAGCCTCTTGTTGTTTCTTATCACCCAATAGGTGATCTATTGGTTAAATAATTTTCTCTACCAACCTCTTTAGCACAAAACATTTTGTTGAAACCAACAACCACTTTAGCACAAAATATTTTGTTGAAACCAACAACCACTTTCATGCTTTGTGCTTTCTCATATTGGAGTGGTCATCTTCCTTGCAAAACCCCAAGATTTTCAAAATACCTCTAAATCATTAACAAAATACTAATAATCATTTTTTCTTCTCACATCCTTTACCTTCTTCCCACATTACCTTTCAACCAAGCAAACAAAGATCTTAAAAATTCCAAGCACATCACTTTTCTTCCTCATGAATTAAACTCTTGAATTTTGTGAGAAGTTATCAATAAAAGTGATAAAACAATGAGACCCTTCAATGGATATTGCATCAATAGACCCTCAAATATGAGAATGCACCAACTCAAAAACCTCTTTAGATTTGTTGTTATTCAAGGAAAACTAAATCATTTTCTTCTTTCTCAGTACATATGCCTCAAAACAACTCAAAAGAGTTATTTAGATCATCAATTACATGGATAATATTCTTAGTGCACAATTCTCGTAGGTTCTTTTCACCAATATGTCTCTTCCAATGGTGCCACATCATTATGCTTGATATCTCAATGTTGTCATTGATTTGGCCTTTTCCATGGACCTTGTATTACCAATACCCATGACTTGAGTAGTCACATTCAACTTGTACAAAATTCCAATCTAAACACCTTTAAACATCTTTGGTCAAAACCATAATTACTCGGACTAATCTACTACCTATTTTATAGTATCAAATTTTGCATCAACCATTTGTCTCACCTAAAGTAAGTTCCATTCCTATCCCCATTCCTATCCTAGAACATGGCACATATCGGGTATTTTCTTCATAGATTTATATTTGTATTGGACTTTTACACTACCATGTGTCATGTGGGATGTCAATCAAATTAAATGTACATATGATAATTACCTATAAGTGTTTTATGATTTCATGAGGGAGGAATATGTCTCTACCACACCCCATAATTGCATATACCCCCACTCTTACTTATGATGCTAAATAAAAACCTATGATTGTGAAGTCTAGTTTCATTGTCTTCCACTAGTTGGATAATGGGATGTTGGTTACCTTCACCTCCAATGTACAAAATATAGTCAATGTATTCAATGATGATATACAGTATTTGAAAATGGTATAGACTTATGTTAACATCAACGAGAAATCTGGTTCAATATATTGTATTGTAGTAAAATTTCCTAAATTTTTAATATATATGTAAAGATGAAAATCCATTTACTTTTTAATATATATGTGAAGATGATAACTCATTGAATTGAATTTTTAGAAGAGTCTTCTAATATTTACACACAATTAATAATTCAATATTCATTGATTAATATGACATCTACTTCTATTTTCAAATTCTCTTAAGAAGATTGCACACATAGTTTTAAGGCTTATTCTTTTAAGAGTTTTTTCCCAACCAAGCAATTGCATTATGAATGTCCCAATAAATAAAGGTACGGGTCCATGTTCAAGTTTAATATTTTTCATAATTATTAAAACTGAACAATATCCTTGGAAACCTTTAAAGTTGGAATGCACCTTGTTTAAGAATTAGAATGTGCAACCACTAGTTTCTTCTTACTCTGCCAACTCATAGTTGCTTCAAACATTGTAAATATATGTACGCACTAGTGGACTTTGCATTATCCACATCCCTTTCCCAGTAAGCGTCAATAAACCCATGCATTTGCAGATTTTTTGTTCCATCTTTTCTTTGTTCCATTTCCGTGATAGAAAATGTTGTAGTTACTCGTGCTTGGTAGGTATATAAAAAATTCTTTTTATATATGCAATGATCTCTTGTATTTTCCCTATACTTACTTACAATTCACATTGCATGTGCAATATTGGGCTTGTGCACACCATTACATGCATAAGGCTACACACCTCCCAAGCATATGGCACTTTTGTCATCTTTTTTTTTTCTTGTTTTCTCTTAGGACACATGTAGTCGAAAAACACACTCCCACTTGAGATGGAGTGCAATTCTGTTTAAATTTATCTATCCCAAAGAGCTCAAGTATGTATTTAACATACTTACTTTGGTTGATATACAATTTCCTATTTTGATAGTTTTTCTTCACTTCATTTCTCAATCAATAATGAAACTCACCTAAGTCCTTCTTGCCAAAATTATGTGGTAATTTGGATTTAGTATTCTTATATAAAACTCACTAATAAAAATAATATCATCAACATATAATACCATAATAATGAAATTATTAAGGTTTATTTCTTGAAGTAAACACAATGCTTGCTTCACTCCTTATGGACCCTTGTCCCACAATATATTTATCAAACTATTGGTGGCATTGTCATGGGGACTATTTCAATCCATACAATTATCTCTTCAACGAACAAACCATGTATTCTCACCCTTTTACCCCAAATCATTCTAGTTGTTTTGAATGATTTTTTTTTCTTTGAGCTTACCATGCAAAAACATTGTCTTCATAACCATTTTATCCACTTCCAAATTATAAACAACTATAATGCCAACAACAACCTAATAGAGGTCATCTTGGCCACTGAAGAGAAGGTCTCCTAATAATAAATTCCCTATACTTGAGAGCACCCATTTACTACCAAATGAGCCTTATACCACTCTACATAACTATTTGCATTATACTTCTCCTTGAACACCCATTTACATCCAATTTCCTTCCTTCAAGCAACTCTTATAAAGGTCAAGTTTGGTTTTGTTTCAAGGATTTCATTTCATCCTCCATTGCTTGCTTCTAGTGAGGAGAATCATCACCATTAAGAGCCTCTTTGACATTTCTTATCTCATCACCCATGGAAAGGAACAAAAAACAATTAAAATTAATGGGATCATATCCATACCTATCCATGTTTTTCTGTCCACAATTCTTCTCAAAATATGCCCTTGGTCACGAATCACATTGATCGTGTTCAAGATGCACATTTTCACTAAGTCTTAATGGTAGATTTTATTCATGCTGATTTTGAATTCCTTCTTATGGAATTTCTACATTTGGTCCCTCTAACATTCAACTTAATCTTTGGCTCCACATTGGAATTTTGGAACCACTACATGTTGTGCCTTTTCTACCAGTACAAATTTTTCATGATGATATTCACACCATTTCTCCTCCTTGAATATCACATTCTAATTGTGGGTATCTCGATGCTTAGAACATGTAACCCTTCACTCCTCCTAAATGTCCAATAAAGATGCAATTGATTGATTTGCAGCCAAACTTTTCTTTGTTTATCTTAGGTACATACATGTAAGCCTCACACCCAAAATGTTTGAGATGTGAAATAGAGGGATTCTCTACACTAAGCTTCTACTCAAACCACAAAAATAGTTTATGGAGGCCGTTGAACCAAGAAAATAAAGATCTTAAAAATTCCAAGCACATCACTTCTCTTGCTCATGAATTAAACTCTTGAATTTTGTGAGAAGTCGTCAATAAAAGTGATAAAACAATGAGGCCCTTCAATTTATATTTCATCCATAGGCCCAAAACTATCATAATGCACAAACTCAAGAAACTCTTAATATTTTCTATTACTCAAGGAAAACTAAATCATATTCTTCTTTTAGAGTACACATACCTCGAAAATATCAAAAGAGTTATTTAGGTCATCAATTCCATGGATACTATTCTTAGTGCACAATTCTCTCGATTTCTTTTCACCAATATATCTCATCCAATGATTCCACAACATTATGCTTGATATCTTCAATGTTGTCAATATTGATTTGGGTATTTTCCATGGACATTGTATTTACATTACCCATGACTTGAGTAGTCACATCCAAATTGTACAAAGTTCCAATCTAAACACCTTTTGTCAAAACCATAACACCTCATACCAATCTAATACCTATTTTAATGAATATTTTATCAACCTTTGCATCAACCATTTAGTTCATCAAAAATAACTTCCATTACAATCCTATAACATGCCACACATTGGATATTTGCTTCATGGAATTATGTTTGTATTGGACTTTCACACTACCATGTGTCATCTGGGTTGTCAACCAAATTAAGTGTACGTATAAAATTTAACTATAGGTGTTGTATCATTTCATTGGGGGGGAATATGTCCCTACCACACCCCATAATTCCATCTACCCCTAATATTAATTGTGACCCATATCCCACTTGTGATTTCAAATAATAACCTATGATTGTGAAAGATAGTATCATTTCCTTCCATTGGTTGGATACATTCACTATACTCTTCCTTTCATTTCTAATCCATTCCAAGAGAGTTCTCGGAGAAACCATATTTCTGTAAAAGAATCCTTTTACATAGGCTTTCCTTTGTGATGGCATTCCATAATGATTTTTATTCTAGATATTTACCAAATAAATGTATGTTCTTCAGCCCCCAACTCCCCATGTATTTTGGAGATGCAGTCCTCTAACCAGATGACTCCTTTTGTACTCATTGCTACCTTGCTACATAAAACTAAAACAAATATTTCTTATTTTTTGAAGCATACCTTTAGACATATGAGCTAGGGTGTGTTAGTTTACTAGAATAGCTTCTATTACTAACTTTATCAACACCAATCTACATCCCCTAGACAACCACCTATTGCACCAAAACAAGATTTTTTTTTCAATTTTAGACAATAGTAAATACCAATTATACTTTCCATAGAAATTTGGCTTAAGAGTAAATCCCATATTTTTATCCCCTTGTTACATTTCTAAGAGTTGAAAATAAAAACACTCTCCAATACCCAAGTCTTGGATACTCTTCAAACCGAAATGCAGAATTATTCTCATTTATTTCCATGTATGTAGCCTTATTGTTAATGTATAAAATGTTCTTGAAACATCGTGCCTCCCTTTCTAATCCAAAATAGAATAGCAGAATATCATCTATGAACAATGAGTGTGTGATAGCTTGAGATCCTATTCTCACACTTTTGATTCTCCTAGATTCACTAATGGCTCTACTTAATCCCTATGATACCAAAAGAAAGAGATAAGGTGAGAGTGGGAAGCCTTGTCTAATCTCCTTTTAATAATTAAATAAGTTTGATGTTGATCCATTAATCAATACTATAAAGGAGGAAATAGTCACACATCCCATAATTCACTTGATCAAAGGAAGTGAGAACCCTATGTGAATTTAGAGTAAGTGAATATACGACCATGAGACCCTATCATATGCCTTATAAAGATATAACTTAATCATTTATATTGCAATATGTGAGGTTTTGATAGTGTGAATTCTCTCCAACGTTGATCCTATAGCCTCATGTATCTAGCACCCTTCCAGGAAGACAAAATGTTTAGGAGAGATTACTTATGAGAGGACAATATTTAGTCTAACTGCAATGACCTTGGAAATGATTTTTTAAATGTAGTTGCATAGGGAGATAGGCCTAAATCCCTCAAAAGTATTAGGAAAATATTCTTTTTGGATGGGAGAAATACAAGTGGAATCAAAATATATAGGAACTCTCCTAGAAATTCTTTCTTCTTCAACAAATCTCCATAAGAATTCTCAGTTCTCCTACTTTCTATTGAAAAAAGAATCTCTCATCTTCATGTTATATGGGAATCCATCCTTATGATACAATGGATAAATGGCAATGTTGAATTTATAAATTTAATGTTACAATCCCTCTACCGAGACATCAAATAATTTCAACCTTCCTTGTATCACATCATTGTTTCTCATGTTTATAGGATAAATAACAAGGAAGAAGACATACTATCGAGGGACAACCTTGAAATGAAATAAGGAGCCTAGGAGATCAAAGAGTGCCAGTAAGGTAATTCTTATACTTATCTTCATGAATCATGGCTCTAGGATTTTGACTATCTTTGAGTTGAGGTTGTAAAAAATATCTCACCATCATAACCCATGGAATTATTGGAGCACTTCAAGAAGTAATGATTGGTTTATGAATTTTATTTTTTTCTATTAAATAATTTTTATGGATTATATCCATTGATAGGGAGGCGTGTAACCCCTCGATATGTAATAAATTCATGTATTTTTGTTTATTTTTTGTTCATATATGATATCTTGATCGGTCAGTCTTACATTGGACTCAAAGTAAATCTTTGGACTCAAAACTTTTAGTATTTTCATATTTTTCCCTATCATGGATGATGGGAATACCCTTACTAGTATTCTACTCATGTAATAATATTATCCTCTACTGAAATTACTAGGTGTATTTCCTCAGAAGAAAAATATCCTTGCCTAAAAGGTAAAAAAACTCAATATATAATTCCACATTCCAACCATTCTAGAATGTAATTTTATATTTCTTAAAGGAGTTAAGAACATAAACAATTTCCTCCCTTTTGACTACCCTATACATCCTCTCATTCTGCTCTTCTCCATCTAGTTTAGAGAAATATGATGCCACCTTGAAAAAATCGTATATGTTTTTTCTATCTCCTTCTTTGAACACCTCCTCAAAACGTTGCACTCCTAACTCAGTAAGATCCTAAAATGTGTTGAGGTTCTTCCCTTGTCTATTCATTAATTCCCAGATTGTATTAACACTCTTTCTTTAATTGGAAATTTTTTGAAAACATTTGGTGTTTTGACCCCCAACTCAATCCAGGTTGCCCTACTTTGATCCTCTGTTCCCTTTCCCTATCCTGTAGTAAATTTGCCTCTTTTTTTATTATTTAAAATCAAGTGACCTTATCATCATCATTGATTTGACATCCTAGATTAAATAAAAACATGATTCAAGATTCTTCTCCACATTGTTAAGCTTACCATCCATTTCTCTGTGTTTTTTTCCTCCAAGTCAGCCACCTTTTTCATAACTCTTTTCAAAGCCTTTACACATTTTTCACAAGTAGTGATCTACTATGAAGGCTTATGCCTCAACCAATTTACCTTCACAGGATCTTTAAAATCCTCCTTAGTGGCCTATCCTAGATTAAACTTGAAAGGAGCTCTTGGAGTTAGATCATTTCTATTCAATTCCATAACAATAGGAAAGTTATCTAAGAATTTATTGGGTCCTAGAAAAGATATATAACTTTCCACCTTATGTAGAAGGTCCCCATAAATCAAAAACATATAAATCCTCTTCAAAACACAATGTACCCTTGATCTATTATTGCTTCAAGTTAGCTTGAGCTTAATAGGATCAATGTCGACAACACTTGCCATATTAAACAGGTTATGGAAGAATATAGCTAATCTATATACTCTAGCACTAGACCCCCATATCTCCCTTATATTCAAAGTAATGTTTAAGTGCCTCCTAATAATGAGGTTATCAACTTTAATAGAATCAAAAGAAAACAAATTTTCCTAGAAAAATTGTTTACCCTCTTAAGGTCCATACACATTAAGTAAAGTCATAGTCAAGCCCAAGATTTTATTATATACTTATGTGAAAATCCTTAAATGAACACCGAAATAATTAATAAGAGAAACATTGTGATTGCAACCAGTGATGAAACCCATTGAAAAACCTTCTAAATCTAAAGAAAGAAAGTTTCATTCCCCCAAATATTTTTTGAGTTAAAAAGTTAACTTGCCTCCCTCTCCATTATCTCTTGTATTATAATTATATCTTGTTTGTCTAACTACACCAGTTTCTTGAGGTCCAATCTTTTGGCCTACCCCCTAGGCCTCTCATATTAACTAAATTTAATTTCATTAGGACACCGAGGAGGGGATTAATCCTAATCTAAGGGCCCCTATAATAATTCTATATTTACCTTGATCCACTTCTTTAATTACTCTCTCTTGAGCTATTTTTAAAGCTGACTTCCTCCCTATATGCAAAGGCCTAGGTATTTTGAGAAATTTGAACCTAGACCTACGAAAGCTAGTAAAACTCGTGGGGTCATCCCCCTGTTTGGACATAGAAGATAGGGCCCTCCCCCCCCTCATAGAGGCGTCTTAGTTGACCCGAAAATTATTGCCACCTATAAGATTTTCCTTATCTATAGAATGAACGGACTCACAAGATTCGACATCAGTAGTATCCATACTCTCACAACCCCTCCTCAAAAGTTCAAATCATCCAACAAAGAGACCATCCTTCCAGTACATATAACAGTATTTTTTTATTCCACAATAAATTTTTGTAGTCCCTACATCTTTTAAAAAAGAAAGGACTCCACAAACAGATTAAGAGGTAGTGTAGTAGACTTACCCAAAATATTGAGATCCTCCATTACTAGGTATTTCCTGTAATATTTCTTCTTTTCTAAGTATAGAGAATACCAATCCAAGACCAACTAGTGAGCCAATGCTTCATCTTGTCTCAACATTGATCGTGAACCCATAAGAAAAGGTATGGAAAGGTCCCCAACCCACAGGTCGAGCTCAACCTTGTCCACCTATTCTTAAACATTTACCTCTAATATATTGATTGAGCCATAAAATTTCAAAAAATGTTCCTCAACATCTTATCTTTGTATTAGATCCGCAAATTTAATCTCCCTACCACAATTTTCAGCTAAGATGTCATTTTTCATCCAAACCTTTTTGAAGAAAACCTTGTCATAGTCAATGTGCACGTGGCCATAGGAATGGAACCATTTGGATCTAAATGGGATGTTCTAATAATCAATAATCTAGGAATATTTTTGACCACCCATTAAAAAATCCACCGACTTATAAAGACTAAGTGTAATGAACCTCCTCGTTACGACGAGAAACCTCTATGACAAGTGCAATTTTTTTTATTTTTTTTTCTGTGTGTGCGTGTGTACAAGGATAATAAATACATTCGACTCTGTGTCACCATACGACGACGAACATGGCACATACAACTATACCAACAACATAACGAGCTAAGACGCACATCAAGTAATGACAAGCAAGGTACGACAATCAACCGACAAAATAAATAAGACTGACTAACCATCCGTCCTACCCTACAATGGTTAGGACCTCCAGGACACATAAGAAATGCTCAAGCCCAGGTTCTCATCGATTTTGACCATTTAAGGTCTCAGGGATGGAGACTATTCTGAGGAACAAGGGGATGTCTACGATTCCCCCCCCCCCCCGACACCAGCAAACCATGCACCATAAAAGTCTACAACCAATTACAACATTGATGGTAGTGGGCAACCACACCCTCCACGAGAAGCACAAGCTAATAATGACTTCATCTGCAACCAACCATTATTCATGTCTAAAATAGTCCAACTGATCCTTGTGTTTAACATCGGTTACTCATCCAAAGTGAATCAATTCAATTAGCCCATACATTACAATTCTAAAATGACATAAGAATTCAACAAGTCTGATTGCAATTAGGTCAATGCATGCCATTCTAGGTTAACATTTAGAGGTGTATCAAGTGAGCAAGTTAGTTCATAAATGCAAAAACATGTCTTCAAAGGATTTCAACTTCAATCTAAGTATGGAAATTGCTTAAGATTTTTGTTTTTGAAACGACCGCTAAGCATTGTAATATGAGGAGTATCATCAACCATTAAGAGATACATAAAACTGAATTGTCGTCTTTTAAACTTATTTTACACACTAAGACAAGTTCAATCACTTTTTGACCTATTGCTAGACCACATTTGACTTGATACGGAACCATAGACCACAAAAGTACTTTTAACTTAAAATATTAAATCCAATAATAATTCACTAAAAGATATATTCTAAATAGATATTATTTTTGAAATTCACTAAAATTTCAACTGATCCTATATCTCCTATCACACAATTATTACTTACTAAAGAACAACTCTAAAGAATATTTTTAGTATCTTCTTGTCCGCTCTAAGTCAAGGTTCAATGAATTCATAATTATTTGGTTATGAATTCGTAAAGAAGGGTGGTTCTAGAAAAGATTACAGTAGTGACTGTCTCGGAAAGAAACAAAAAACCTTAATATAATAAGAGGCTGGAAGGAACCGATTGTGATAGATGGTAGGAATGGGTAAGTTGGGTGTGCTAAGAAAAGTGAAAAAGTATAAACCTTAGAATAACAAGCCATTAGTGTTGGGGTTTTAGATTTAAGGAAAGGTATATGACATGTGGCTAAAACAAGATTGGATCAACAAGTTTAATACTCACAGAAATTTGTTCACTGCAACTAGAACATAGATGCCGTCATGATTAAACCCAAGCCAAAATAGGAAGCTGCCCAAAACTCAAGAAAGCTCTCCCCGTAACATTGTCCATTAAAAACTTACCAACGAAGAGTTGTATCTAAACTACACAGTTCAGCACAAGGATATAAAGTTATCCAACGCAGAACACCAACCAAGATTCAACTGTTAAAGGCAGTCAATCACTAAAAGAAAGAAGCACAAGTGTACACATCCTATCCAAACAACAAGGCGCACTGGTGGGACGAGTTGTCTGAAGGTTGAAGGTTCAGAAATTAAAAAAAGGATGTGGAGAGTAACACGGCTTCTAGGGTAACCTCGATAGTTAGCAAGGCGAAATCCATGTTGTCCATGGAAGGAACTCTCGGCAATGGATACTGATTTTTGATTGTATCCTTGTTCAGTTGATGGTAGTCAATGCACAACCTCCACGATCCATCCTTATTTCGTATGAAAATAATAGGTGAACCCCATGGTGACACACTAGGATGTATCATTCCTAGATCCAACAACTCCTTCAGTTGAATTTTCAACTCTTGTAACTCCAGGGTCGACATCTGATAAGGCATCCTTGCTATCGGTTTGGTCCCCAATTTCAGGTCTATGGTAAACAACAATTCCCTTTTCGGCAACATCCTAGGTAAATCCTTCGGGAACACATCTGCAAACTCTCTCACCACCGGAAGGTGTTCCAGACCTTCTGCTAATCCTTTCTCATTTAACGCAAGGATCCCATAAATCTTGCACCCCTTGCACATACTCTTCCGCAGTTGTAAGGAAGAGATGAACCTCAGGGAAACTCCCTGGTTTCAGCCTACAATCACACGTCTCTGTCCCTTGTCATCGACCAAGCTCAACCGTTTCATCTTACAATTGCGTATCACCTCATGCAATTCCAACCAATCCATACCAATCACGACATCATAAGATCCTAATATTGTGACATACAGGTTGGCCCTCATGAAAAACTCTCCCAGGTTAAGGGCACAACCCGTAACCTTTCCTCCAACCTTCTGTTTGGCTCCTGAAGCCATCTCTACGAAGCTAAACTTGTCATGTTCGACTACCTTTACCTTAATTATTTTTAGAACTGCATCAGAAATGAAAATCTCGGTAGCATCGGGATTTATCAAAATATTAAGGGTTTGTTCAGTGATGGTACCTCTCGTCTTGAGAACAATCGACTGATACTCAGCCTGGCAGTTATTCACCACTGCATGAATTCGATGGGACTTGCCCATATCTCCCACGGTAGTGGGTCCGGCTAATCTGGATGCTCTGGTCCTCTCCATAGGACAGTCACACTGGTAGTGTGGCTCCCCACATGTCTAACACCCCTTCCTCGGCACAGTAGTCCTGGTACCCGAAGTAGAAGATGACGGCCCACCGGCCTGGAACCCTGGTCTGTTCTGCTAAACATGCCTAATCTACTGATGTTGTGGGCGACATTTCTACTGATGTTGTGGTCCCTTATAAGGTGTCCACTACTGAGGCATCAGTCACTAGGGTGTAGTGAAAGTGGATCCCCTCTAGAAGCCACGATATCCCAGCGTATGTCTCGCTGGTGTCTGGTGCTTCCATGTTCCAGATGAAACCTGCCTTGCTGGTCTCGCTGGAGTCCTGGTCTGACCCCCACTAATAAGCTCCTCCTCTGCCATGAGGGCCTTTTGGATGGCATCGTGCAAGGTTTGGGGCATCAAAATCCTAACCTTTTCACGTAGACTACCGTTAAGGTCGAACCCGAACCTGTTGACCTTAAGTTTCTTCGTGTTAAGGTGCGGAGCATACCGGAGCAGCTCCATAAAACGGGCCTCGTACTCGGGTACCGTACGACCTCCTTGTCGTAAGGCATTGAACTCATTGAGCTGATGCTCAATGAATTCCTTTGAAAGGTACCTCTCTCGGAACCATTCCTCGAATAGTTCCCATGACACGTCTTTGATGGCCATGTTCAGTTGCAGTAGGAGCGTCTTCCACCATAGAAGAGCGCTCCCCTTTAGTTGAAAGACTGCCATGTAGACCTTCATGTTGGAGGTGTAATCGTGAAGTGAGAAGCACATCACCATATTCAAGAACCATGCCTCGGCGGCTGCGTCATCCAGGGCACCAAAGAACTTGGGAAATTTAACCTTCTCAAGTTCACAGTGAATGCTACCTATACCGACCGGAGTGCGTGGTGGAACCTCAGCAGGTGTCGGCGCCCTGACCTCATCTCTGTCCAAACGGCTGATCAGTGCCTCGGACATGCACTGAAAATATCTCATCATCGTGACTACATTGCCAACTTATATCTGCTTCTGTCCGAGAACTTGCTCGTCTCCCTAGGGGTTAGACCCCTCAGGTGTGGATGCTACTGGAGGCGTCGCGCCTCCTCCCCTAGCACCCCGTCATCTGCCTTCGCGGTGTCCTCTAACCATGATTACCTGCATCCACACAATCAACTCGATTAGCATCAATATAATCGAATCATGTCAATGAAAGCCATAGTGATCTGAAGTTGTGGGTTGAACCTGCTCTGATACCATATGTAATGAACCTCCTCGTTACGATGACAAACCACTATGACAAGTCCAAATATTTTTCCTTTTTTATTTTTTGTGTGTGCTCATGTGTACAAGGATAATAAATACATTCAAGTCTGCATCACCATATGGACGAACATGGCACATGCAACTGCAACAACAACATAACGAGCTAAGATGCACATCAAGTAACGGAAAGCAAGGTACAACAATCAACTGACAAAATAAATAAGACTGACTACCCATCCATCCTACCCTGCAATGGTTAGGACCTCCAGGACACATAAGAAATGCTCAAGCCCAGGTTCTCAACGATTTTGACCATTTAAGGTCTCAGGGCTAGCGATTGTTCTGAGGAACAAGGAGGTGTCTACGATTCACCCCCCGACACAAGCAGACCATGCACCATAAAAGTATACAACCAATTACAACATTGATGGTAGTGGGCAACCACACCCTCCATGGGAAGCACGAGCTAACAATGACTTCGTCTACAACCAACCATTATTCCTGTCTAAAATAGTGCAACTGACCCTTGTGTTTAACATTGGTTACTCATCAAAAGTGAATCAATTCAATTAGCCCATACATTACAATTCTAAAATGACATAAGAATTCAACAAGTCTGATTGCAATTAGGTCATTGTGTGCCATTCTAGGTTAACATTTAGAGGTGTATCAAGTGAGCAAGTTAATTCATAAATGAAAAAATAGGTCTTCAAAGGATTTCAACTTCAATCTAAGTATGGAAACTGCTTAAGATTTTTGTTTTTGCAACGGTCGCTAAGCATTGTAATATGAGGAGTATCATCAACGATTAAGAGTTACATAAAATTGAATTGTCATCTTTTAAACTCATTTTACACACTAAGACAAGTTCAATCACTTCGCATCTTGTTTCTAGACCACATTTGACATGATACAGAACCATAGACCACAAAAGTACTTTTAACTTAAAATATTAAATCCAATAATAATTCACTAAAAGATATATTCTAAATAGATATTATTTTTGAAATTCACTAAAATTTCAACCGATCCTATATCTCCTATCACACAATTATTACTTACTAAATAACAACTCTGAAGAATATTTTTAGTATCTTCTTGTCCGCTCTAAGTCAAGGTTCAATGAAGTCATAATTATTTGGTTATGAATTCGTAAAGAAGGGTGGTTCTAGAAAAGATTGGAGTACTGACTGTCTCGGCAAGCAACGAAAAACCTTAATATAATAAGAGGCTGGAAGGAACCGATTGTGGTAGATGGTAGGAATAGGTAAGTTGGGTGTGCTAAGAAAAGTGAAAAAGTGTAAACCTTAGAATAAAAATCCATTAGGGTTGGGGTTTTACATTTAAGGAAAGGTATATGACGTGTGGCTAAAACAAGATTGGATCAACAAGTTTAATACTCACAAAAATTTGTTCACTGCAGCTAGAACATAGTTGCCATCATGATTAAGCCCAGGCCAAAATAGGAAACTGCCCAAAACTAAAGTAATCTCTCCCCCTAACATTGTCCATTAAAAACTTACCAACGAAGAGTTGTATCTAAACTATGTAATTCAGCACAAGGATATAAAGTTACCCAACGCAGAACACCAACCAAGATTCAACTGTTAAAGGCAGTCAATCACTAAAAGTAAGAAGCACAAGTGTACACATCCTGTCCAAACAACAAGGCGCACAGGTGGGACCCGTTGTCTGAAGGTTGAAGGTTCAGAAATTAAAAAAAAAATGTGGAGAGTAACACGGCTGCCAGGGTAACCTCGGTAGTTAGCAAGGCAAAATCCACTCTGTCCATCGAAGGAAATTGTTGTCATTCCAAAAGAAAATTCCTTTGAAATTTATTTCAGAGATAGAAATGATGTACAATTTGCAGAGAAGCTAACCATTGAAGCAACAAAAAGCCAAAGTAGAACACAACAGGAAACATCATCCTCTTCACTGGATTAAAAAAAAATGAAAGGGCTGCGTGAGGACAGATGGGAACCAAGGATTCCATACTCTGAAAGCGGTTGGATCTCAAGACGTTTTCATCCCCGTCCCACATAGAAAGGCAGATAGGAAATTGACAACGTTTTTAATTTCACTTTGAGAGATATTACATGAAGCTGCAAGAGGTTAGTAGAGATAATGAGGATTCCCCTCGAAATTCCTCAGTAACCATCAGTACCAAATTTAAGGTAGCTCAACACTTGACCTGAGGTGACCCCAACAAACAGATGGCAGCATAGACCACGATGGGGAAAATAGAGATGTTATATTTCAGTCCAATGCAGAGGCACGTGGAGCAAGTCACCTAGTGCAGGGCACATGCAACTGTAGAGAAATAAAATACACAAGAAAAAGGACACTACGCTTCCAGTATACCGTGGTAAAGGAAGTTGCAGGCCTGAAATCGACCCCTTTTCATTAGCCAGAATACCATTAATTATGTGCAAAAACAGGCCTGGAACCAAAGGCGTTTTTATTTTCTATGACCCCAATATAGCACAAACCGAGGCAGGAGAAATCTAGAATCAAAATAGAAGGGTCACATGAAATGCTGAATCAAGGATTCTATCGGCAGTTTAAAAAAAAAGAAAAAAAAAAACAAACCTAAATGGAAACTCGGCTCAATACTAGTCATTGACATTGAAAATAGACTCTCATCCATTAAGATGCCTAGATGGGCTTCAGGCTACCAAATCGCCTCTTTATGACCATTCGGCCAAGAAGAGTGTAGGTGATGAATCCTCGGTAAAAGAAAAAAAAAAACAGTAGAAGAAAGAAGCAATGAACAAACTAATCGCAAGAGGGTGCAAACAACGATCAACCAAGGACAATTACAGTGGTAGACGTTTAATGATATAGATACAATAGGTTAAGTATAGATTATTTTTCCATAAATTACCGAATTACAACGGCTGAGTTAACGTTTTTACAACAATACAATTATAATTGCCGAAGTAAGTAAATATGCATTCTACTCTACCAAATAAAAGATCATACCATTGCCTTATCGCCCGCCTTGAATGACGTTCGCACACTTCATGCCTCTCCTTCTCGCCGACTGTCGAGACCTCACCGGTACCTCCCAACCAATGCTAGGGGTACTCTTCTCCCCCCTTAGCGCCTCATACTGCAAAGGGGCCACACACTTTCCAAAGGGTACATCTAGCTCCCAGCCCGCTTTGCAAGGCTGAGCTACCACTCCTCTCCAAGCTGGGAAATCCCAACTCCCACAAGTAAATTAGTCAAGTCACTAATCCGGCAGCGTAACATTAAGATAACAGTCGATCCCATTCTTCCTTCTCCTCCCTCTCTTTTATAGAGTTTTAGAACTTCCATTCTTTCCCTAAATCTCATTTAATTTTAAGTTTTAATAAAAATCTTCTAAAAATTCTCCTTCGTACAAGTGTCATCCATCCCCCACATTCCTCTGATAATTAATTTCTTTGATTTATTAATTGTCTTATTTCCCTCACCCACCTAGAGTTACTCCTAAATTTACTCCTAGGTGTCCCTAGATTCCCTTATAGGTTTTAAAGCATTTTCCTATTAAGAAGTTGCCAATTTACTTCAATTTAGAAGGTTATTTAATGCAGATTCTTTACTAAGTTGACCTCCCACTTTTTACCTTAAGTTCCCCATCTTTCCCTTTTTTATGTTACCTCCTTTCCCTAGTTTCCTAAATTTTATAATTTCCTCTTTCGCCTTTTTTTAAAAATGACAGTTGTGCAATTTAACCTCTTTTCCCTTTTATTATTATAATTTTAGTATCTTTTTAAACTATCAAAAGTTAAAATAATTAATTTCTTCTTTACTTTTTATATCCACCGATTTTATTTAATTTCTTACTCTCTTCATTTTACCAAAAAATTTATAACGACCAAAATTATTAGTGAAGTGGTTTTTATTTTAACTTTTTAATATTTTATTTTTATAAAGATATTTTCTTAAGGGTGTACAAAATTTTACCCCTAGCGATGTTTTAGACTTAGAACTTAGACTCTGAGTTGGGCGACATTTAACTAGGGAAATTGTTTAAAAATTTCTTAACGTGTTAATTGTCTTAGGTCCATCTAGGTTCATTCCTTTATCATCGTCAACACGACGTGCCCTTCAAGATGCACTACATGCTCCAAGGGTGCTACTCGCCTCTTTTGTTTCTTTTGCGCGACGTGCCCTTTAGGATGCACCACATGCTCCAAGGGTGCCACTCACCTCTTGACTGATTGGTAGACATCAATAACCCCTGGAGTCAACACTCCGCTAGGTGAACTTATCGGAGACTAAGGGCTTCTAAGGAATAAGGCCCTCGCCTTATTGTGAGCCCCTTAGAATCATCGCGAGCGACTGTCGCAGTCTTCCCTCACGGCATCGTGGGTCCTCTCGAACTAGGTAATCGTTAACCTACAGTTCGAGCCATGGCGAGAGTGCTAGAAGTCTATGGAAGGGTTGTTGTCCACACCTCTCCCTCAACCTCTCTGGTAGTCGTGTGTGGCCCCTTTACTCCATATTTGAGTCTGGTCGGCAAGCTATCGTTAGCCCACATCATCAACAAATCATGTCAAAACATGTCCACATCATATCATCTAATCAAATGTACTAATATCACAGTAAATCAATCAAACCCCATAGCACACTCCCTAACTCAATCCAGAGTCCAAGGGGTTCCATCGATGCCTCTGCATCCTCAAGGTCCAAAACCCTACACAGTCAGTAAAACCGAGTCAATAGCACCTGTCTATGTCAATGTAGTAAATAAACATGTCATGTACCCATGACGCATCATAATCAAAGACAAATTCTTTTAATATGATAAAAATACGGATCACTTGTGAGCAAGTGTCCTCAAAGAATAAGTTCGCTCAGTGCGCCAGAGTGGGACATTACATACATCCCCTCTTCGTCTAAACTTTGTCCTGAAGTTTCTCAGTAAAAATGTTGAAATAAGTGTATCACAGTATCATATGTCTATCTATCAAACAAAAATGGAAATTGTTGGTGCATATCATATGCGTCCTCCTAGGTCGCCAAGTGCGGACTATAATTGTCCCACTGAACTTTGAGCTGATCTACCGTTTGACGTCGTAACTATCGAACGCGATGATCTAAGATGCAGACCAGCTCATCTGTGAGTGCTCCCTCATCCGATACCTGGAAGGAACTCATGTCAATAACATGTGTAGGATTACTAATATAATGTCTCAAAAAAGATACATGAAAAACATCGTGCATACGCCTCAAGGAATCAGGCAAGGCTAGTCGATAGGCCACGAGCCCCTTTCTCTTCACAATCTCGAAGGGTCCCATGAACCTAGGAGAGAGTTTATCTCCCTTTCCAAACTTGATCGAACTCTTATGCAGTTTAACCTGCAAGAAGACTCGATCACCGACCTTGTAACTACGGTCGACTCGGTGCGCATCAACATAAATCTTCTGTCGATCCTATGCTCCTTTAATCCTTTATCTTATTGTTTTCATTTGTTCTTCCATCTCTTGGATCGCTTCGGGTCCCACCAGGACCCTATCCTCAAGCCGATCCCAACTCAAGGGTGTCTGACACAGTCACTCCTAAAGAAACTCGAAAGGCGCCATCTTAATGGTGCTCTGGTAACTGTTGTTGTAAGCAAACTCCACTAGTGGCAATAATTCTTCCCGTCGATTTTGTTGGTCCATCACGTACATGTGCAACATGTCCTCCAAGGTTTGGTTCATTCGTTTGGTCTATCCGTCAGTCTGTGGGTGATACGTAGTACTAAAGTTAAGTTGGGTTCCCAAGGCCTCTTGGAAACTCGTCCAAAATCGTCCGATAAACACCGATCCTCGATCGGATATAATCCTCTTAGGTACACCATGCAGCCTCACAATATCACTTATGAAAATTCTAGCTACGTCAGGTGCCCGATATGTCGTAGGAACATGAATAAAGTGGGCACTCTTCATTAGAGTGTCTACTACTATGAAAATCGAGTCATGTCTCCTTGCTGTCAGTGGCAATACAATAATAAAATCCATCAAAATAACTTTCCATTTCGATTCTGGAATGGCATGTGGTTGTGGTAATCCTGCTGGGTGTCTATGTTCAGCCTTTACCTGCTAACATTCTAGACATCTGGTCACATAGTTGACTATGTCGGCCTTCATTCCCTTCCAGAAGAATAAGGGTTTAAGGTCCGCCCTCATCTTTGTGACTCATGGGTGAGCCATGTAAACTGATCTATGAGCCTCGGTCAGGATCAACATCCTCAATTCATCATTTGGTGGTATGTAAATATGACCTTTAAACCTCAATAAACCATCGCTATCAAATGAAAATCCCTCAAATCATGGTACCATAGTTGTGTTTTGTCTGATAAAACCCTCGACCTCTTTGTACCAGTCATTGTCACACTGTAAAGTGAGAATCTTCTCACGTAGATCCATTTGAAGAGGCAACACCAAAAATATGCGTGGTCTCTGACTCAATGCATCCACCACTCGGTTCACTGTTTCGTTTATGTAAGTAATCTCAAAGTCATACTCGCTAAGTAATTGCGATCAATGTCATTGTCGTGCGTTTAGGTCACTTTACATAAAAATGCGTTGTAGTCCACAATAGTCAGTCGTTAGTTCAAATTTTCATCCAACAAGGTAGTGTCTCCAAACTTCCAAGCCATATATGATGGCTAATAACTCCAAATCATTCATCGCATAGTTCTCCTCATGCCTTCTTAGTTTCCTCAAAATGTAAGAAATCACTTGTCCGTCTTGCATCAAGACTCCACCTAAACCTTCCTTGGATGCGTCTGTGCATACCAAGAAGTCTGCGTCCATGTTAGGGACCTTTAGTATCGGTACTGTTGTCAACAACTCCTTAAGTCTCTGAAATTCTTCCACGCATTTCTCGGTCCAAACAAACTTCTTGTTTTTCTTCTGCAATTCTGTGATCGGATTTGCTATCTTTGAAAATCCCTCGACAAACCATCGATAGTATCCTGCTAAACCCATGAATCCACGTACTTCTGGAACATTTGTCGCCCTAGGCCATTCCATAATAGCCTCGACCTTTTCCAGATCCATGGCGATGCCTTCGCTGGAGATGACATGCCCTAAGTAGTGAATCCTCGATTGATAAAAGGAGCATTTGGACAATTTCCCATACAATTTGTGCTCTCGTAGACACTGTAGTACCAAGCGCAACTACTCGTCATGCTCCTCCTTCATATGAGAGTAAATCAAAATATCGTCAATGAACACTTGGACAAACTTGTCCAAGTACTCGCAGAACACCTCATTCATTAAACTCATAAATACACCTGGGGCGTTGGTCAGTCCAAATGGTAAAACAATAAACTCATAATGTCCAAACCTCATCTTAAAGGCGGTTTTAGGGACGTCATCATCCTTGATCCGCAACTGGTGATACCTTGATCACAAATCGATCTTGGAAAACACCATCACACCCTTCATTTGATCGAACAAACCATCAATTCTTGGCAATGGATATTGATTCTTGATCGTAGCCTTGTTCAGTTGACGATAGTCAATGTACAACCTCCACGATCCATCCTTCTTTCGTATGAAAATAACAGGTGCACCCCACGGTGACACACTAGGACGTATCAGTCCTAGATCCAACAACTCCTTCAGTTTCATTTTCAACACTTGTAACTCTGGGGTCGACATCTGATAAGGCATCCTGGCTATCGGTTTGGTCCCCGATTTCAGGTCTATGGTAAACTCCATTTCCCTTTCCAGCGGTATCCCAGGTAACTCCTCCGGGAAAACATCCACAAACTCTCTCACCATCGGAAGGTGTTCTAGATATTTCGCTACTCCTTTCTCATTTAACACAAGGATTGCATAAATCTTGCACCCATTGCACATACTCTTCCGCAACTGTAAGGAAGAGATGAACCTCAGGGAAACTCCCTGGTTCTAGCCTACAATCACACATCTTTGTCCCTCGTCATCGACCAAGCTCAACCGTTTCGTCTTACAGTTGAGTATTGCCTCATGCAATTCCAACCAATCCATACCAATCACGACATCATAATATCCTAATATCGTGACGTACAGGTTGGCCCTCATGAAAAACTCTCCCAGGTTAAGGGCATAGCCCGTAACCTTTCCTCCAACCTTCTGTTTGGCTCCCGAAGCCATATCTACAAAGATAAACTCATCCTGTTCGACTGCCTTTACCTTAATCCTTTTTAGCACTGCACCAAAAATGAAACTCTCGGTAGCACCGGGATCTGTCAAAATACTAAGGGTCTAGTTAGCGACAGTACCTATCGTCTCAAGCACAGTCGACTGATGCTTGGCCTGGCGGTTATTCACCACTATATGAATTCGATGGGCCTTGCCAATATCTACCACGGTAGTGGGTCCAGCTGATCCAGACACTCTGTTCCTCTCCACAGGACAATCGCGTTGGTAGTGTGGCTTCCCACACGTCCAACACCCCTTCTTCGGCCTAGTAGTCCTGGTACCCGAAGTAGAAGATGACGGCCCATCAGCCTGGAACCCTGGTCTATTCTGCTAAACAGGCCTAAACTACTACTGCTGCTGATGTTGTGGTCCCTGATAAGGTGTCCGTTGTTGAGGTGTCGGTCACCGGGGTGTAGTGAAAGTGGATCCCCTTTGGAAGCCACAATATCCGGCATATGTCTCACTGGTGTCTAGTGCTGCCATGTTCCAGATGAAACCTGCCCTGCTGGTCTCACTGGAGTCCTAGTCTGACCCCCATTGATAAGCTCCTCCTCTGCTATGAGAGCCTTATGGATGACATCATGCAAGGTTTGGGGCATCAAAATCCTAACCTTTACACGTAGGCTATCGTTAAGGTGGAACACGAACCTATTGACCTTAAGTTTCTTTGTGTTAAGGTGCGGAGCATACTAGAGAAGCTCCATAAAATGGGCCTCGTACTCAGGTACCGTACAACCTCCCTATTGTAAGGTGTTGAACTCATTGAGATGATGCTCAATGAAATCCTCTGAAAGGTACCTCTCTCGGAATCGTTCCTCGAACAGTTCCCATGACACATCTTCGATGACCATGTTTAGTTGTGGTAGGAGCGTCTTCCACCATAGAAGAGTGCACCCCTTCAGTTGAAAGACCTCCATGCAGAACTTCATGTTGGAGGAGTAATCGCGAAGTGCAAAGCACATTTCCATATTCTCCGACCATGCCTCGGTGGTTGTGCCATCCGGGGCACCAAAGAACTCAGGAAATTTGACCTTCTTGAGTTCACGGTGAATGCTACCTGTACCGACCAGAGTGCACGGTGGAACCTCAGTGGGTGCCGGTGCCCTGGCCTCATCTTTGTCCAAACAGTTGATCAGTGCCTCAGACATGTGCTGAGAAGATCTCATCATCCTGACTACATCGCCAACTTCTATCTGCTCCTGTCAGATAACTTGCTCATCTCTCTAGGGGTTAGACCCCTCAGGTGTGGATGCTATTGGAGGCGTCGCGCCTCCTCCCCTAGGACCTCGTCATCTACCTCTGCGGCGTCCTCTAACCATGATTACCTGCATGCACACAATCAACTCAATTAGCAACAGTATCATCGAATCATGTCAATGAAATTCGTAGCGATCCAAAGTCGCAGGTTGAACCTGCTCTAATACCATATGTAATGAACCTCTTCGTTACGACGACAAACCTCTATGACAAGTGAATTTTTTTTTCCTTTTGTTTTTTGTGTGTGCGTGTGTGTACAAGGATAATAAATACATTCGACTTTGCATCGCCATACGACGATGAACATAGCACATGCAACAGCAACAACAACATAACAAGCTAAGATGCACATCAATTAATGACAAGCAAGGTACGATAATCAACCAACAAAATAAATAAGACTGACTACCCATCCATCCTACCCTACAATGGTTAGGACCTCCAGGACACATAAGTAGCGCTCAAGCCCAGGTTCTCATCAATTTTGACCATTTAAGGTGTCAGGGTTGGCGACTGTTCTGAGGAACAAGGAGGTATCTACTATTCCCCCCCTGACACAAACATACCATGCACCGTAAAAGTCTATAACCAATTACAACATTGATGGTAGTTGGCAACCACACCATCCACGGGAAGCGCAAGCTAACAATGACTTCGTCTACAACCAACCATTATTCCTGTCTAAAATAGTCCATCTGACCCTTGTGTTTAACATCAGTTACTCATCCAAAGTGAATCAATTCAATTAGCCCATACATTACAATTCTAAAATGACATAAGAATTCAACAATTCTCATTGCAATTAGGTCAATGCATGCCATTCTAAGTTAACATTTAGAGGTGTGTCAAGTGAGAAAGTTAATTCATAAATGCAGAAACATGTCTTGAAAGGATTTCAGCTTCAATCTAAATATGGAAATTGCTTAAGATTTTTGTTTTTGCAACGGTCGCTAAACATTGTAATATGAGGAGTATCATCAACCATTAAGAGTTACATAAAACTGAATTGTCATCTTTTAAACTCATTTTACACACTAAGACAATTTCAATCACTTTGAGACCTATTTCTAGACCACATTTGACTTGATACAGAACCATAGACCACAAAGTACTTTTAACTTAAAATATTAAATCCAATAATAATTCACTAAAAGGTATATTCTAAATAATATTATTTTTGAAATTCACTAAAATTTCAACCGATCCTGTATCTCCTATCACACAATTATTACTTACTAAAGAACAACTCTGAAGAATATTTTTAGTATCTTCTTGTCCACTCTAAGTCAAGTTTCAATGAATTCATAATTATTTGGTTATGAATTCGTAAAGAAGGGTGGTTCTAGAAAAGATTACAGTAGTGACTGTCTCGGCAAGCAACGACAAACCTTAATATAATAAGAGGCTGGAAGGAACCAATTGTGATAGATGGTAGGAATAGGTAAGTTGGCTATGCTAAGAAAAGTGAAAATGTGTAAACCTTAGAATAACAAGCCATTAGGGTTGGGGTTTTACATTTAAGGAAAGGTATATGACATGTGGCTAAAACAAGATTGGATAAACAAGTTTAATACTCGTAGAAATTTGTTCATTGCAACTAGAACATAGCTGCCATCATGATTAAACCCAGGCCAAAATAGGAAACTGCCCAAAACTCAAGAAATCTCTCCCCCTAACATTGTCCATTACAAAATTACCAACGAAGAGCTGTATCTAAACTACGCAATTCAACACAAGGATATAAAGTTACCCAATGCAGAACACCAACCAAGATTCAATTGTTAAAGGCAGTCAATCACTAAAAGAAAAAAGCAAAAGTGTACACATCCTGTCCAAACAACAAGGCGCACAGGTGGGACCAGTTGTCTTAAGGTTGTAGGTTCAGAAATTAAAAAAAAACTGTGGAGAGTAACACGGCTGCCAAGGTAACCTCAATAGTTAGCAAGGTGAAATCCGCACTGTCCATGGAAGGAAATCATTGTCATTCCAGAAGAAAAGGCCTTTAAAATTTATTTTAGAGATAGCAATGTTGTACAATTTCCAGAGAAGCTAACCATTGAAGGAACATAAAGCCAAAGTAAAACGTAACAGGAAACGCCATCCTCTTCACTGGATAAAAAAAAATGAAATGGATGCATGAGGATAGATGGGAACCAAGGATGCCATACTCTGAAAGCGGTTGGATCTCAAGATGTTCTCGTTCCCCTCCCAAATAGAAAGGCAGACAAGAAATTGAAAATATTTTTAATTTCGCTTTGAGAGATATTACATGAAGTTGCGAGAGGTTAGTAGAGACAATGAGGATTCCCCTCGAAATTCCTTAGTAACCATCAGTACCGTATTTGAAGTAGCTCAACACTTGACCTGAGGTGACCCCGGAAATATGATGGCAGCATAGACCACGATGGTGAAAATAGAGATGTTAGATTTCAGGCCAATGCAAAGGCACGTGGAGCCGGTCACCCAGCGCAGGGCACAGGCAGTCGTAGAGAAATAAAAGACACAAGAAAAAGGACTCTATTCTTCCAGTATACAGTGGTGAAGGAAGTTGTAGGCCTGAAATCGACCCATTTTCATTAGCCAGAATACCATTAATTATGCGCAAAAACAGGCCTGTAACCAAAGGCATTTTTCTTTTCTATGACCCCAATATAGCGCATACCGAGGCGGGAGAACTCGAGAATCAAAACAGAAGGGTCACATGAAATGTTGAATCAAGGATTCTATCGACATTTTTTTTCAAAAAAATAAAAAAACCAAAACTAAATGGAAACTCGGCTCAATACTAGTCATTAACATTGAAAATGGACTCTCATCCATTAAGATGCCTACATGGGCTTCAGGCTACTAAAGCCCCTCTCTACGAACATTCGTCCAAGAAGAGTGTAGGCGATGACTCCTGGGTAAAAGAAAAACAAAAAGGTAGAAGAAAGAAACAATGAACAAACTAATCACAAGAGGGCACAAACAATGATCAACGAAGTACAATTACAGAGGTAGATGTTTAATGATATAGATACAATAGGTGAAGTATAGATTATTTTTCCATCAATTACTGAATTACAATAGCTGAGTTAATGTTTTTACAACAATACCATTATAATCTCCGAAGTAAGTAAATATGCATTCTACTCTACCAAATAAAAGAGCATATCGTTGCGTTATTGCCCGCCTCAAATGACGTCCGCATGCTCAGTGCCACTCTCGCTCTCCAACCGTCGAGACCTCACTGGTACCTCCCAGCCAACACTAGGGGTACTCTTCTTCCCACTTAGCCGCTTGAGCTGGAAAGGGGCCACACACTTTCCAAAGGGTATATCTAGTTCCCAGCTTGCCTCGCAAGGCCAAGCTACCACTCCTCTCCTAGCTGGGAAATCCCAACTCCCACAAGTAAATCAGTCAAGTCACTAATCCAACAGCGTAACGTTACACTAATAGTGGATCCCCTTCTTCCTTCTCCTCCCTCTCTTTTATAGAGTTTTAAAACTTCCATTCTTTCCCTAAATCTCATTTAATTTTAAGTTTTAATAAAAATCTTCTAAAAATTCTCCTTGGTACAAGTGTCATCCATCCCCCACATTCCTCCAATAACTAATTTCTTTGATTTATTAATTGTCTTATTTCCCTCACCCACCTAGAGTTACTCCTAAATTTACTCCTAGGTGTCCCTAGATTCCCTTACATGTTTTAAAGGCTTTCCCTATTAAGAAGTTGTCAATTTAGTTCAATTTAGAAGGTTCTTTAATGCAAATTCTTTACTAAGTTGACCTCCCGCTTTTTACCTTATGTTCCCCATCTTTCCCTTTTTATGTTACCTCCTTTCCCTAATTTCCTAAATTTTATAATTTCCTCTTTCCCCTTTTTTTAAAAATGACTGCCGTGCAATTTAACCTGTTTTCCCTTTTATTATTATAATTTTATTATCTTTTTAAACTATCAAAAGTTAAAATAATTAATTTCTTCTTTACTTTTTATATCCACCGATTTTATTTAATTTCTTACTCTCTTCATTTTGCCCAAAAATTTATAAACACCAAAATTATTACTCAAGTGGTTTTTATTTTAACTTTTTAATATTTTATTTTTATAAAGATATTTTCTTAAGGGTACACAAAATTTTACCCCTAGCGAAGTTTTAGACTTAGAACTTAGATTCTGAACTCGGCGACATTTAATTAGGGAATCTGTTTAAAAATTTCTTAACGTGTTAATTGTCTTAGGTCCATCTCGGTTCGTTCCTTCATCATCATCAACACGACGTGCCCTTTAGGATGCACTACGTGCTCCAAGGGTGCCGCTCTCCTTTTTTGTTTCTTTTGCACGATGTACCCTTCAGGATGCACCACGTGCTCCAAGGGTGCCACTCGCCTCTTGACTGATCGGTAGACATCAATAACCCCTGGAGTCAACACTCCACCAGGTGAACTTGTGGGAGACTAAGGGCTTCTAAGGAATAAGGCCCCTACCTTATTACGCACCCCTTAGAATCATCATGAGCGACTGTCGTAGTCTATCCTCACAGCATCGTGGGTCCTCTCAAACTAGGTAATCGTTAACGTATAGTTCGAGCCACGAAGAGAGTGCTAGTAGGTTGTGGTAGGGCTGTTGTCCACACCTCTCCCTCAACCTCTATGATATTCGTGTGTGGCCCCTTTACTCCATATGTGAGTCTGTTCGACAAGCTATCGCCAGCCTACATCATCAACAAATCATGTCAGAACATGTCCACATCATATCATCTAATCAAATGTACTAATATCATAGTAAATCAATCAAACCCCATAGCACACTCCCTCACCCAATCCAGAGTCCAAGGGGTTCCATCGATGCCTCTGCATCCTCAAGGTCCAAAACCATGCACACTCAGTAAAATCGAGTCAATAGCACTTGTCTATGTCAATGTAGTAAAGCAACATATCATCTACCCATGACACATCATAATCAAAGACAAATGTTTTTAATATGATAGAAATCTGGATCAGCTACGAGCAAGTGTCCTCAAAGAATAAGTTGGCTCAGTGCAGCAGAGTGGGATGTTACACTAAGACTCACACCTATCTCAATTAGAAATCTCGCCATAGACCTCACATTACTAGTCAAAAAGGTATCATCAATTAGAAGTGTCTTACCAAACAAATCACCAATAACTATAAGGGCTTGTATTGTCCATAGCTCCATGGGTAAGGAAGGAAACTTCACTTAGACTAGAGTTTTATTTCTAAACTCATCTTTAGCATCAAATAAAGGTTGTTGTCACTTCATGGAGAGGAAACAACTATCCATGAACGATGCTCTTTTAAGAATGAACATAGTTTCTTCCTCATAAATGAATAAGAACCCCAACCAACCATGAAAGAGAACATGAAATGATGGATAATAACCAAGAATGAGACCCTAAGCCTCTTGAATCCAATTTCCAAGTTGTTCCAACGTCACCCTCTGACCCTTGAATGTCCCTACCAAAGAATTTCCTGCCAAATTAAGTATTATTTTTACACCCACATCTTCGCCAACCACCAATGAAACTCCACTCCCCCAACTCTTCACCACCTTTCGCCTCTTCTTTCCCTTCATCTTATTCACTCATGCCTCTTCTTATGAATGTTTTAATTCCAACTTACCACTTATGAAACCAAATTATTTCCATCATCCATCTTAGGAAACAAAAACTCAGAATATAGAGGATGCTTCATAGATTCAGGAATTACATCTTCAAAAACCTCGAAACTAGATGTCTTTGTTCTTTGTGCATCAGAATCATTCTCTCCTTCCAAAGAGATCTATTGTCCATCCTCACAAAACCTCACAATAGGCCTACAAAAAGGTGCCACCCACTATAACCTCTGCCAAACCTTAACTCCTATATATATCAGGTAATATATCTTTTCTATTTTTTAGAATTTTAAACTTCCATTATAAATTTACTTAATATATTATTTCCTTCTAACGTGATTGAATGCTGAAATTGTAATTTAATTTATGCATCTCATCTCCATGTCATTTCAACTGTATGCAATTGATTTGTCGAGGCGTACTTATTTGGTAACAGTCGTCCATGAAAGGAAGAGAAGAAAATGAAGAAAAATTGAAATTGGACAAAATAGATGTTCGTTTTGGAAAACGTTGGAAATATTTTCATCCAATGAGGATAGATGGAGCCTTTCGAAGGACGTTGAACTAAGCTTCTACCCAAACCACAAACATAGTTTATGGAGGCTATGTTGGTATTAACAATGTTGGTATTTTTCAACCGGATTTTTATTTTGGCTATGTTGGTATTAACAATTTAAAAAAAATAGTACTAAATTTTTTAATGACTTTTTTTTTTTCATTAACCAAAAGAATGATTTAATTTATTTCATGATAAAGGTTGTTGTTTTTGTTATAAATAATAATAAAAAATAAAAAATAAACATTAAAGGTTTTCATATTTGAATTTTTCAATTAGATAATTGTATGCACCATTATACCATTTGGGGAGTAAGAGCACGCGTGGATTAGGTAATTTTTATCTAGAAATTATCATATATATTTATAGTTACACTTATTAATATTATTGTGATATTCAATAATTTGTAGAAATATGTTTGTGTATTTCTTTTCCAATAAGAATTATGGTTAGTATTTTTTCTAAAAAATATGGGAGCAATATGTAAGGTGTTTTCTTATGTCAAATTTGATATTTTAATTGGAATAGATTGTCCTTGCATGAGTATTTTTTGAAACATCATTTATTGATATGAATTGATGAGTGTTGAAGAATTTCTATAAACTATTGGGTATCAATAATGAAAGAGATGAGCCCCGGATGGGGTGTCACTCAGCTCATCGGGACAGTTGGCGGTTGAAGGTACAGGGAGCCGTAGCATGGCCACGCATGCCAGGCATGTGCCAGGGCCCGTCACCCTGCCCTGTATTTAATCGCTCCACTTCGGCCTTGAATGGCATTTACATCGACGTCCTTTTGATGCACTTGCAAACGGGTTGGGATATAATGGAGCTCCTCATGCTATTCGGGCTCATTCCGCAGAGGCACAGCAGTCACCCCTGGTGCGAGCAAGAGCTCTTTCCTCCCTGTCATTCTTTGCTCCACGTTCCCTTTGCAATTCTCTTCGCCTGTTCCATGCCGAGGTAGCGAGGAAAACCTTGGCGAGGCGCGCCGTGGAAGCCCCGACGTCCTTCGCTCTCCTCACCAGACACCTCCTCAGACGACTCTCAGCCCAGCTCTCAAATTGCTTCATCTCCGGTAAATCTGTAGCCTCCGCATTTCGGCTCCATGGCCATTATCCCGACTCCTTCCGCCACTCTGCATCGGCTTCACCCCGACCCCGGCCCCTCCCAACCTTTAGCCAACAACTTGGGCCATGGCCAAACCTCTCCGAGTCATTTCAGTCCGCCAGCGACACGTAGCCCGGCTCCCTTTGACAAAGAACAACTCCGGGACAACTTGGCCACTCTGTACACCCTGGTATTCGAGCTGCGGCAGGAGGTTGCCGACTTGCACTTTCGGGTGGAGGTCACGGAGATTAAGGTGGCCGACTGTCTCCAGATCCTGGCTTCCCTGCGCGATGCTTTGTTTTCGAATTCAGACATAGAGGCCGAAGCTGAAGACCCCGGGATCTTCAGGCAGCAAGGAGGAGGCGATGCGGGAGGATAGTGTCACTGCAGCTGCTTGCACTCAGGAGCATGACGAGACTGGGCACTCTGCGTATGAACCCGTGAATCTTCCAGCCACATGGCCGACCTATCAGCCAGGTGTCTAGTAATTCTGTACTTAGTCTCCAGGTGTCTTAGTCTCCAGATGTCTAGTAATTCTGTACTTAGTCTTTAGACAAGTTATGTCCTATATGTTTTGTTTATGGCTTAATAGCCCAACTCTAACGGGCCGGCCGGACTGGTTTCCTCCATGATGGGGCAGTCCGGTAACTGCGGCCTATATGACTTGGCATTGTTGACCTGGTTTTTTTGGAAGCTCTTAATATAATACTACTTTTATTTACAAAAAAAAAATAATGAAAGAGATGAGATATTTGGAAAGTTCTACATTATTTAACTTAAATGCCATGGTCATTTTAGGTTTAGGATGATTAGGGTCATTTTTATTAGGAGAAATTATAATCATGCACATCACATGAACACGAGTAAAAATATATTGAAAATAACTATAATGCCATGAAGCTTTCATGAGATTATTTTGGAGGATAGAAGCATGGTGCACTCTACAACCCATGTGAATGAGATGTGTCACGCTCATCCAATATTAGATGGCATAAGAAAAGTACACTCTATAGCCTAGATGAATGAGAGGCCTCAAATATACCCATTCATGTGTAATATCCCTTGTATACTAAAAAAGGGAACTCTATAATTTAAAAAAGAAACTAAAAAGGACCATTATTACCATGATGTTAAAAAATTTGTATGTAATACTAAAATAACTAGCATACATAAAATTTAAATCCATATCTTTTAGCACTTACAAGCCTTGACTTCTTTTTTATTCTTCTTACTATTTAATATATTTGGGGTTAGGATGGAATAATGCTAATTACATACATCATAGAGGGTGAAAGAGAATGAAAAAATGCGGGAAATGTGAACATTAAAATATACAAAAATAACATTAAATTTGCAAAAATGGCTACTTCTATGTGGAATTACATGATGTGCAACCATGACATAGTTTGGATGAAAATAAGTCTCTCGATGTTGGTCTTCAATTTTATTGTTGCATTCATTTTTCACTTGCATGATGAGAGGAATTCTAGCAAATAATTGTTTTTCCACTTTAAATGATAGGCTACAAACAACTAAACTAAGCAAACAATGTTGTACTTAATATTTATGAGAAGAGGTTAAAGTTAACTAAATAGAAAATTAAGACATAAATAAGTTGTACACATTTCCCATATTAGAAATGGAATTAATAAAGTGCCAAGTGATATCACAATTTTCACAATTCCATCCTCAATATTTTTTATTTAATTTAGAATGATTCTTAATATTTTTCATTTAATTTAAAATGATTATTGAAAATGCAAGCATTGAATATGATACTTTAGGAATTATAATTATTGAATATAATATTATGGGAATTATAATTCTGGTTAATATTTTATAATTCTATCTTCTTAAGATGGAAATTATTGTCTCAATTTTATTAAAATAGAATATTC
>ML781101.1:1420963-1467769 GCA_009831015.1 Picea engelmannii | reverse complement strand
GTGTATATTTCTTTGGTTCATGATTCAACTTTTAAATCTAGAGTGTTATCTAAATTACACTCCTCTACCATAGTGGGTTATTTTTTGGGTTTCAAAAAACATATGAATGGATTAATCTTTCATTCTTTTGGGAATACATGAAGGACATCTGCATCGTTGTAGCTAAATGTTAAAATTGACAATGGCGCAATGGGGAACAATAAAGCCACTATTAGCATTACAACCCTTACCCATTCCAACCACCATCTAGATTTACATTTATATGGATTTCATTGTGGGGTTACCAAAGTTTGAAAAAAAAATTATTGATCAAGTTAGTGTTGATCACCTTTCTAAATATGCTCAATTATGTGTCTTACAACACCCATCCAAGGCCTCCATAATGGCGCTAATATTCATGGAAAATATTTTTGAATTCCATGGCATGCCTAAATTAATTGTTATGGATCATTATCCCACCTTCACTAACAAGTTATGGAAAGAGTTATTTTGACTTCAAGGTACCCAATGAAATCTCAATAAAACATATCACCCCTAAAAAATGGACATATAGAAGTAGTTGGCAAGTATTGGGAAGAATATTTACTTTTTTGCCCTCAAATTGAAATTCCTAATGGGTGCATTGGTTATAGAATTGTTGTACAATACCACTTATCATGGTTATACTAAAATGACCCCTTTTGAGGCAGTATATGGAAAATAGTCCTTGTCAGTGATATTGTACTTACCAAAGACCAAAGCCTAGCCTCTTGTGTTGATATTCTTTGTACCCTCAAGGATAATTTGGTGTCGGCCCATTACTACATGAAGAAATAGGTTAATCAACATTTCTTTGAATTCCACTTTGAAGATGTGGATCTAGTGTTCTTGTGTCTCCAACCCCATAAGCATACATTGCTCAAGGAGAAGAGCCACTAGAAGTTATCCCCTAAGTTATATGGACCCTCTAACATACTCAAATGTATAATTGTAGTTTCTTGCAAATTGATCTTGCCTAACCATTCTAAGATTCACCTTACTTTTCATGTGTTCTACTTGAATATTTAAGTGGTCATGTTCAACTATAAAGTTCAAAACTTCCTTCTTGAACAATATTAGGAGGGTTCCATCTGGTTGCAACTTGAGCCCATTTTGGACAAACTTGTACTTCATTTCCGCCGACACACTATCTAGGAAGTTTTGATCCAATGGAAGGATATATAGCTCAAATATGGCACATGGGAACCAACATAGATTCTCTACCATTTTCCTCATCTCTAGGCTTGAGGATAATGTTTGTCAAGGGAAGGGCATGCTAGAGTCCCACCCTAACTCCCCTAGTTAAATAATAGGTAGTTACTTACTATATTGGGGTCTCTTTTATTAAATAAGGCCCACGAGGTAGTAAAGTGTGATATCAATAAATGTAAGTGGTCACGTTAAATAACTTCCACTAATTAGTGTTTGAGGCATCATTAATGGAGGTCCACTAGATGGTTAGGGTTTTGGTTAGTTAGAAACTATATATAGTAATAGAAGTTGTGTTTGTGAAGTGAACTTTATTATGTTTGAAGCTCAACTAAAAGGCATCTGAATATTGAACTTTGTTCTTAATATCAACAAAGGTTTGCTTATTGTTTTTATTTCCATATTTTGATTTTATTTATTTGCTTTTCATAAATATATTTATGTCTATCATACTTTGAACATTTTGTTTCAACTATATAAAAAAGTCATGCCCATAATAATAAAATTATAATAATAATATACTTTTAAGTGAAATATCATAATACATAATTACACATTATAAATTAAATCTAAAAAAAATTCTTAATTATTTTCAACATAATTATAATAATTTTACACAAAAAATTCAAATGAAAAAAAAAATTGTTATTAATTATTTTAAACATAATTATGATAAAATAAAATTATATTTTTTTCAACATAATACCATGTTATAATTTGAGATTAAAAAGAAATATTAAGCATTTTTTTAGATTACATCTAAGAGAAAAGAAAAAATACACATTGAAATTATATTAAATATAGTGATTGTTTGAAGCTTTTTTGATTCGACAAACTTTTTACAATTTTTTTGATTGGACAATATTTTTAATTTTTTGGATTGATTATGTTTCCTATGTAAAAAAATCATAACTTCAAATCCATAAAAGAATAATATATGTAGGAGTATAATATGTAGGATATGTATACTTTACAAATATATATAATTAATTAATTTTATTAATGTTTATAATTAAATTTTTTTTATTAATTTTTATAATTAAACAAATTTATTTTATTGTTTCATTTTAATAATTAATATTTTTTTTTAATCCAATTTTTTAATTATGTTAATTTATTGTTAACAAAATGTAAAATCCTAAAAATTTATAAATATATTTTAAATTATTATTACATATAAACATATTATTAATAAATTGTTTAATAAATCATACAATTTGCATTCCCATTGATTAACCAAGTATACATATCTAAAGAAATTAATATAAGCATATTCCAACCATAACTAATAAAATATAATATATACAGAATTTACAATAATTTTATTCCAGCCATAAATAATAGAATATAATATATTAATTCGTTCAACATGATATATGAATGCACGAGGATATCACTCTAATGTTTAAGGATTAGGATAGAGAACTCTGCATAGTATCAATTTTCACTCAATTTTATAGATTTATATAAGTTTATTTTAAAATTTACACTTATATTTAAAAAGACATAAAATATTAAAATATACTTATATTTAAAAACACAAAATATCAAAATATACAACGTTGATATCCCCCCACCCACATATGTGGGTGGGGGGGGCATTAATATAAAAATCTTATTAAGATTTTTATATTAATGCCCCNTAAAATATACTTATATTTAAAAACACAAAATATCAAAATATACAACGTTGATATCCCCCCACCCACATATGTGGGTGGGGGGGGCATTAATATAAAAATCTTAATAAGATTTTTATATTAATGCCCCCCCACCCACATATAATTATAATATTTAAAAATGGATTATTATATTTTTATATTTATTTTATTTATATATTTTTATAATAAAATATACAACGTTGATATTTGAGAATATAATTATAATATTTAAAAATGGATTATTATATTTTTATATTTATTTTATTATTATATTTTTATACTTATTTCATTTTATGAATTTAAATGAAATTATTTTAAATATATATATTTAAATTTTATATAATTATTTTAAAATATATATTTAAATTTAAAAATAAAATATTAAATAATAAAATATGATATATTTAATATTAGAAAAAAAATATATTAACTTGAGACTAGATTTGATGTATCACAATTTAAGAAGGTAAGAGATTACTCCTAATTTTTTAAAATTGTATTTATATGCTCAAAAAACATTTAGAGAAGCATTCTAAGATTAATATAGTTTTGATAAGTGAGGAGGTTAGAAAGGTTTGTATAGTGAAAAATATTTTTAATTTGGGTATAGATATGGAAATCTAACACTAAGTGTTTTCCTTCTACTCTCTTAGTGTCACATAGATGGTAGATTCTTTCATCCCACATTGTTTTGGGAATTGATAATATTTGTAATATTATTGGTATTCTACATGATGTTTTTTTATTGTATTCCCTAATGATTTAGCAAAGATTTGACATCTTTATGTCATCTCCACTTGAATTGTTGCTTCTAGGAGGAGGATAAGATAGGGTGTATAAGTTATAAGATTCTTTTGGATCTATTCTACCTTTGGCCAATATTCTCTAGAGATAGTACAACCCCAAATCTCACATCTATATAAGATAACCTTGGTGAGGAGAGTGTTAAATATGTGTTTTTTTTAATTTCCCAAATTCAAAGGTATTTTGATTTACAATTGTTTTGAAACCCATAATAAAATTTCCACCTTCCATTTATCTTTTTTCTCAACGTTGTAGTTCCAATTAAGCTTGTGGTGAATATCAATTCCAAGATATTTGTATGAAGTTAGTTCCTCCAAGCTGGTGTTGTCATATACAAAATTATCTTATGTCATCCTTTTTTATTTAATTATCATAACCTTTGTTTTTTCGGTGTTCAAAGTGATGCCCATGTTAGACCAAAATTTCTTGAGGATTATTAGTTGATTACCTAAGTCATAAACACTCTTAACCATAAAAAAATATCATCAATTTAAAGAAAGATAATGACTATACTAGCCACATAAATTAAAGATAAATTAGTGCGTAAATATTCAATATTTATTTAGTTATATATATTTAAACAAAATTATTTTAAAATGTACATTTAAATTTAATAACAAATTACAAAAAAAAAAAAAAATACTATATTAATGTTAGAGAATATCATTTTAATATTTAAAAATGAATGATTACACAAATTTTCAATACTTACTCTACTTTATACTAAATAAATTTATTTTAAAATGCACATTTAGCAACAAAATATTAAATAATAATATATGATACATTAATTAATTAATGTGAGAGAATATCATTTTATTTTTTATTGATTTATGGATCTTTATTATTATATTTATTTTAAGAACGATGTGTTTGACTTAGTTGGTTGTTGCACCTCTATTAATGTTTTCCTTTAATTTTCAAAGTTATCTCAACTACCATTTAGCTATCTTATCATATAAATCTATTATTTTCCATACTCTTTTCTTATTATTGAGTTTTACAACAATTATGATTAATTGTGAAAACATACATACTCATCTCATTATAATATTTAAAAATGAATCATTATCTAAATTTTCTATATTTATTTTATATTATATGTATCTATACAAACTTATTTCAAAATTCACATCAAATTTAACAATAAAACATTAAATAACAAAATAATAAAATATGATATGTCAAAGTTTGGTTAGTGCACTTCCATTAACGTTTTTCTTTAATTTTCAAAGTTTTCTCAATTACTATCTAGCATCTTATCCTATAAATTTATTATTTTCCATACTCTTTTCTTATTATTGAGTTTTACAACAATTATGACTAATTGTGAAAACATACACACCCATATCATTATAATATGTACAAATGAATCATCATCTAAATTTTTAATATTTATTTTGTATTATATATATCTATAAAAACTTATTTCAAAATTCACATCAAATTTACCATTAAAACATTAAATAATAAAATATAATATATCAAAGTTAAAAAATTCCATTACACTATTTAAAACTTACAAAACTTACAAGAATTGAAGCTGTATAAATTGATACTTTGTTTTATATATTAAAAATAAATTAACTTGAAACCAAATTCAATTTTTTTTATATAAAATCCAAGACACAAAGTATTCATCTTTCCTCGTACAAACCTATTTCAAAATAAATATAAACTCAACAACAAAACACTATCTTTTATCTGAATAATCTTAGAAAGATTTTTGAAAGTGCAAGAGAGTTCAAACCATGCATGGAAAGGTTAGAGGAGAGATGCCGGGTTTGTCCAGCGTTTCAACAACTCTGAATGGATAGGGTTGGTGAAAGATAGCACGCTAATATTTTCTTTCGACAGTTACACGACATGTGCATCGCACATTCTCTTTACTTTTTCTCACATGCTGACTGGAACGAGATACAGGTCAGGCTACCAAATATAGTTGAATTGAATTGAGTCAACAGTATTGTTCAATTTTTTATTTCAGTGACGAATGCAAGTTGTTTGCTTCATAGTGGCTTTCTTAGAGTGCTGTGCTGGTTAATGTCAACTTTGGAATATCCCTGAATTGGTATATTACATCTGCCTGACTCGCATAAGTCCAGTCTGTAGATTAATCCAAGCTGAAGACCCACAGAGAGAATGAGCGAGGCGACGAAAGTATGTTCTATTAATGTTTGTAAGGTTTTGAATGCTTGGATTCAATGCAATCAAGGTTTTGAATGCTTGGATTCACAGGACTTCGTGTTATTGAATTCGGCAAGGTTTTGGTTTTTGTAGGAGCGGAATGAGAAGGACTCCAAAACAGTAATACTGAAGGTATATATGCACTGTCAAGCTTGTGCCATGAAAACTGAAAAGGCTATAAAGGGATATGAAGGTGATTTCACTGTGTTTTTTTAAGATCCAGCGATAGAAATCATAATTATGTAGGTTTTTTATGTTTTTTTCAGAAATGGTATTGAAATTTTGGATTTGGACCAGGGGTGGAAATAGTGATAGCCGATTTGAAGAATAATAATGTTACAGTAAAGGGGAAGGTGGATCCTGAGAAACTTTGTAAATTAGTCGAGAAGAAATTAGGGAAAAAGAAAATGGAGCTGGTGTACACTGGGGACGAGAAGAAAACAGATCAGAAGAGTTCAGCTGAAAAGAAAACCRAAGACAACAAACAACTGGAAAATACAAGTGAAAAGAAGGTATGTCTACTGTTTCATTTTGCAGATTACAGTTTRCTTGCGACAMTGGATTAAGCAAACTGAACWAGAAGGATGAGATRATCTCAGAGAGTCAAGAACTGAGAGAAMCTGATTCGGAGGATGAGAAAGATATCGATTCAAAAATHCATTCGACTTTCAATTAAAAAAAGAGAGATGGAATTTGGAAAAGATCTTTCTGTGAAGATTYATGAGCAACAAATTGCATGATGCCTCTTTATCTTTGGTTAGATAACCTAGGAAAATGGATTACACTTTTTTGGATAATGTATGAAAATGGATTACCACTCTTCTAAAGCTACACAGATCTCAACAATATTTGGGGTTTTATTAAAAATATTTCTGTATTATGGTATCCAATTAAAACATTCTGATTCTGCAAAAGTATAACCAGTCTTCATAAGTTAAGACTTAAAATGGTTTGTAACCAATCTTCAAAAATTAAGACTTTAAATGGTTTGTCCTCAGACAACTGTAGCGATCGTTGTGATGAAGGTTCAAATGCATTGCGAAGCGTGTGCTAGACATCTGAAAAAAACTATTCTGAAAATATGGTATCCCATTGATTTCTGTGAATGAAACTGATTCACATTTTCCTGTTCCAAACAATGATGGTGGCTTAAATTGAAGGTGTAGAGAGCGCAGAGGCAGATTTTAAAAACCAAAAATGATTTACAGGTGTAGAGAGCGCAGAGGCAGATTTTAAAAACCAAAAATGTACAGTAAGGAGAACGATGGATCCAAAGGACTTGGTGGATCACAAGAAGGCACGCAAACGCGCCCAAGTTATATCGCAGAAGAAATTAGAAAAGGAAGATGAACAGAAAGGAGACGGCGATGGCAATAAGACCGATGGAGGTGCTTCGAGTCTTCCCAGATATGTCGTCCAGAATTGCCATCCTCCGCAATTGTTCAGTGACGAGAACCCAAATGCATGTTCTGTAATGTAACTTCATAATCAGCTTGGATTTAGTCTCCTTGCTTATACTCACTAATCAAAATAATATCATCAACATATAATGAAATTATTGGTTTTTTTTTAAAAGTAAACATAATGCTTGCTTTACTCCTTATCCACTTTTTTTCTACAATATATTTATGTGGAAAGGCGTACACCTATTGACAATGGGCACAATTAATGATTTTTTAATCTTATTTAATTTTAAACCCTAATCTGATGGCTACGCATTAAAGATGTTGACATATTCTTAGTCGTCCTCCAAAATCAATGAGCTAGATTTGTTGCTCATAACTTCTTTGCATTTATGAAGACATCCGTTAACATGTTTACTTTTTTACATTTAACATGTTTACTTACTTTTTTACATTTATTTTGTAAATGAAAGCGTTTATTTTGTAAATGAAATAGACCAAAAAAATTAGGATTTGTTTTGTAAATGAAATAGGATAAAAAAGAATTAGGGTTTGTTTTGTAAATAAAATAAACAAAAAAAGAATTAAAGTTTGTTCTGTAAATAAAATAAGCAATAAAAGAATTAGTTAAGATTTGTTTGCAAATAAAATATGCCTTTCGACGTTGATGAGCCACAATTATGTGGCTGTGCTAGTTATTAAACTATTGGTATCAATGTTATGGGGATGGCTTCAATCCATACAATTATCTCTTCAATCAACATACTGTGTCTTCTCTCCCTTTTACCCCAAATTATTTTAGTTGTTTCATGATTTTTTTTCTTTGAGATTTTTATGAAGAAACATTTTCCAAATTATTTTAGTTATTTCATGATTTTTTTTCTTTGAGATTTTCATGAAGAAACATTGTTTTCGTGATCATTATTTCAACCTCCAAATCATAAATAACAATAAAGCCAACAACAACTTAATAGAGGTCATCTTGATCAATGAAAATAATCTCTCTTCATAATCAACACCCTCTACTTGAAAGTACTCATTTACTACCAAATGATCTTTATACCACTTTACATAAACATTTGCATTATACTTCTCCTTGAACACCCATTTACATCCAATTTCCTTCCTTCCTTCAACCAACTCTTGTAAATGTCAAGTTTGGTTTTCTTTCAAGGCTTTCATTTCTTCCTCCATTGTTTTCTTCTAGTGAAGAGACTCATCACCATTAAGATCCTCTTTGACATTTCTTATCTCACCACCCACGGAAGATAATTAAATTTTTTAAAAATGAATGGGCCCATAGCCATACCTATCCTTGTTTTTTTTTCCACAATTCTTCTCAAAATCTGCCCTTGGTCACAACTCACATTGATCATGTTCAAGATGCACATTTTCACTAAGTATTAATGGTATATTTTATTCATGCTGATTTTGAATTCCTTATTCTGGAATTACTACATTTGGTCCCACCACTGTTCAACTTATCTTTGGTTCCACATTGGAAATATGAAACCACTACATGTTTTACCTTTTTTACCAGTACAAATTGATTATCTTCACATATTTCTCCTCCTTGAAGATCACATTCCAATTGTGGGTACCTCTATGCTCATATGAAATCCACAACTTGTATCTCTTCACTCCTCCTAAATATCCAATAAATATGCAATTGACTTATTTGTAGTCAAACTTTTCCTTGTTTATCTTAGGTACATGCACGTAAGCCTCTCACCCAAAATTATTGAGATGTGAAATTGAGGGCTTCGCTCCCCTCAAAACCTCTTGTTGTTTCTTATCAAAATATTTTGTTGAAACCAACAATCACTTTAGCACAAAATATTTTGTTGAAACCAACAACCACTTTCATGCTTTGTGCTTTCTCATATTGGAGTGGTCCTCTTCCTTGCAAAACCCCAAGATTTTCAAAATACCTCTAAATCATTAACAAAATACTAATCATCATTTTTTCTTCTCACATCCTTTACCTTCTTCCCACATTACCTTTCAACCCAGCAAACAAAGATCTTAAAAATTCCAAGCACGTCACTTTTCTTCCTCATGAATTAAACTCTTGATTTTTGTGAGAAGTTATCAATAAAAGTGATAAAACAATGAGGCCCTTCAATGGATATTTCATTCATAGGCCCTCAAATATGAGAATGCACCAACTCAAGAACCTCTTTAGATTTGTTGTTATTCAAGGAAAACTAAATCGTTTTCTTCTTTCTCAATACATATGCCTCAAAAAAACTCAAAAGAGTTATTTAGATCATCAATTACATGGATAATATTCTTAGTGCACAATTCTCGTAGGTTTTTTTCCCCAAGATGTCTCTTCCAATGGTGCCACAACATTATGCTTGATATCTCAATGTTGTTATTGATTTGACCTTTTCCATGAACCTTGTATTATGATTCAGACCCCTATCCCTCCTTAGGGCTGCATGACCTCCCGGTCAGGATCTTCTGGTTCCGGAGCCAAAATGGCTCTTCTGGTTCTAAACTGGAACCCTTCAAAACGAACACACAGGTCCACTCCACAAACGCTCAGTTGACTTTTCCAAGCGCCAAGCATGAGCTCCCACAGTGGACGACCAAGGGTTGTGACCGCACCCTTATCCTTCCTGACTTTTTCTATTTTGCGATTCGGGACTTGGGAAACAAGGACCTTTGTCCTTCCAACTTGCGATACCTGAAATCGCGATGTGGGCCAACGGTCTAGATTTTCCTGTGATCAATGATTCAGGTCGAATGTGACCTCACGACTCGAGTTTTTTAAGCACAAAGAACTCTGCCTCCCAGCTCGCGATAATCGAGTTCGCGAGATGGACCAACCTCGTTGTTTCGTGATCTCACAACTCAGGGTTTTGAAATGCAAAAAAGTCCACCTCCCAACTAGCGATAACCTAGTTCGCGAAATGGACCGACCTCGTTGTCTCTCGATCTCGCAACTCGGGGGTTTGAAGCGCAAAGAGCTCCACCTCCTAGCTCGTGATACCCGAGTTCGTGAAATGGACCAACGATCCAGATCTGTCTGAGATCGATGGTCACTATTCCTCCTGAGCTTTGGATGTCAAGAATCTCTCGCCGCTAACCTCCTTGCAGTTCCACCTTATCCAACGACTCACGGGACTTTGGCGTTTCTCCTCAAGGACTCTCCACCGTCCGTTTAGGTCTTTGAGATCTCCCCTCCTGGATCTATGCAGAGTTAAAGTCTGCGCTCCTACCTCAAATCGAACGATCCACAAGATTCTCCACCGCGATCCTACGCTTGACGTCGTTCTTCCTCCTGAGATTTTACTCACTTCGGACTTAGAAGATTTTCAAAGTCTTCGAAGACTCAGTCTTCGCTTCTCCAAGGAATGAGTTCCTGGATCTTGATAACACTTTTCGAAGTGTTGTTCCTCCTAAGCCTTGCCTTGTGTAGGCCTCGAATTCCCATGCACTCCTTGTGTCTAAGGGATTTCGATAGCTCGGATGCAAGGGGTTTCTCATAGAGAGATTCCTCCTGATCTCCTGGTGTTCTCTCCTCGCTCGATGCACACCTTGCAGAGCTTCAATGAAGAGAAACAATTGAAACTCGAAAAAACTCACAGTTCCATTCACTTGTTCATGTAAACAGAAATGACAGGAAAATGCACACAGTACACACACCATACATTTGGATCAATTTTCCATTCTATTATATTCACAAGTTCCCAATGGCTACATAATACATTCAAAATTACAGTAACTCAAAAAACTGAGATCTCATGCTAACTCGCAGTTCTTTCTCACAACTAATTTCTTTCTATATTGCCATCTCTGTATCTCAGCTCTCTGTATTACAACCCTCTCTTTAACTGACGTACAAACTTCTACTTAACTCAAAAAACTTTTGCATGGTTACCCCTCGGCTACTTGCCTACTCTAAAATTCATCCTATGCTAACTTAGTCCAGTCGCCTTCCAGAGCTGAAGTGGAAACTCCTGCTCTGTTTACAATTTCAAAACGTGCCTCAAAGGGTAAAATTCGACACCTGTTCAAGCATGCCTCCAAAGGTGAATTCTGGCACTGAGTGAAGGCAGATTTCAAAATCGGCTGCAATTGTCAACATTGAATTTCTGGGAAGGACTCTCACATGTTGAGTGGTCCTGCCTTTGTGCGCTCGCCAACGATGCTCCTGCATCATACTCCCCTTGACAAAAATTCATGGACTCCTGTCCATGAGCTCCTCTACTGACTTTCCCTACTTCTGGATAGCAATTTTGTTTTCCCAACTGGCATCTTCTATTGGGCGTCCCTTCCATTTGACTAGATACTCAAAGTAAGTCTTCCTCCTAGTCTTCTTGCTAATCCTCTGATCCAAAATCTTTTCCATATGTAGCTTCTCCGCCAGAGGCATCTGCTTCTCCCACTGAATTTTTGCTTGAGCTACTGAACTTTCTGTGTCATCTTTCCTATACGGATACAGGTCTGAAACATTGAATATGGGTGAAATGCCCACACCATCTGGCAGCTCAATCTCATAGGTGTTTGCATCAAACTTCCTCAAGATCTTACAAGGTCCTATCTTTTTCATCTCCAACTTGTTGTATGTTCCCCTAGGGAACCTTTTCTTCCTGAGATATGCTAAAACCTGATCTCCCACTTCAAATTGAAGTTACCTACGATGCTGATCAACTCTATGCTTGTATTTATGGTTGGAACTCTGTAATTGTTCATTGATCCGACTATAGAGTTTGTATATTTCAACAGCAAAATCCTCTGCTCCAATGCTTTTGATCTCTCCCTGTTCCAAGTCTCTCAACTCAGACACTCCCCTGGGTTGCATTCCATATAGTATTTGGAATGGGCTCCTTCCAGTGCTCCGGTTTGGTGAGTCATTGTATGCAAATTCTACTTGTGGCAGAATCTAATCCCACTGGTTATGGTGTTTAGTAGCTAGACTTATTAATAAGTTCCCCCAAACTTCTATTTACCACTTTAGTCTACCCATCTGTCTGAGGGTGATAAGGTGATCTAAAGGACAAATCTATCCCCATCTTCTTCCACAACGTCCTCCAAAAGTGACCAACAAATTTTGTGTCTTTGTCTAAGACAATGCTCCTGGGTAGACTGTGAAGTCTCAATCCATGCTTATTGCATCCCAAGGCCTCTCTGGTATTGGCAATGGTTGATACAATCTAGTGTTCTATCTTTTCCCCTTTGCATGTTGATAGATCCTACATCTGTTCACAAATTTTATCACCTCTGTTCTCATACCTGGCCAATAGTATGAACTGCTCAACTATGTAAAAGTTTTATCATGGACGAAATGTCCAGCCAATCCTCCACTATGCTTCTCCTTCAGAAGATTGTCCCTCATTGAGCATCTTGTTATGCACAATTGATTCCCTCTGAACAACAATCCTTCCTGAACCATATACTCTGTCCACTAACTTCTATCTCTCAATACAGGGCTTGTACATGCTTCGTAGGCCTCCTTGAAATCTATATCATCACAATACATATCCTTAAGGTGTTCAAACCCCAAGGTCTCCACCTAGAATTTATGAATAATTAAACATCTCCTGCTTAATGCATCAACAACTTTGTTAGCATTCCTAGCAATATGTTTTATGACAAAAGTAAAATTTTGCATAAATTCAACCCATTTTGCATGCCTCTGATTTAGTTTTTCTTGTCGGGTTATGAATTGTAAATCTTGGTTATCATTGTACAAGACAAACTCTTGCGGGACAAGATAATGCCTCCATTTCTTCAATGCTTGAATTATGGCATAGCACTCCTTGTCATATGTGGAGTATTGCCTCTTGGTCTCATTCAGTTTCTCTCTGAAATAGGCAACAGGTCGATTGTCCTAACTCATAATTTCTCCTATTGCAACTCCACTTGTGTCACATCTTACCTGGAATGTCTTCCCAAAATTCGGTAAGACCAGAATTGGTCATTCTGTTATCTTCTCCTTTAGTATATTGAAGCTCTTTTCGGCCTCCTCTGTCCATTTAAAATACTTGTGTCGCTTCTTTACTGTATCCATCATGGGTGCACAAATCCCACTGATGTCTTTAATGAACTTTCTGTAGAAACTTGCTAAACCATGAAAGCTCCTTACCTCAAACATGCTCCTTGGTGACGATCATTCTCTGATCGCTTTCACCTTTTCTGGATCCATCTTCAATTCATTCGAAGATATCACAAAACCCAAGTAAATGTTCTCCGTATTCATAAAAGAGGAATTCTTCAGATTGATCAACAACTTTTCCTACTGTAGCCTCCTCATTACTAGCATTAGGTGCCTCAAATGCTCCTCTTTAGTCCTGCTAAAGATCAGTATATTGTCCAGATATAAAACCATGAACTTACCAATGAAATCTTTTAGAATTTCATTCATCAGCCTCATAAAAGTTCTTGGGGAGTTCATTAAGACAAATGTCATAACTAGCCACTCATACAGACCTTCATTTGTCTTAAAGGTTGTTTTTTGTTCATCACCTTCTCTCATCCTGATTTGGTGATATCCACTTTTCAAATCTATTTTAGAAAAGAAATTTGCTCCACTTAAAAAATCCATTAAATCATCCACTCTTGGTAAAGAAAATATGTACCTGATGGTGATCTTGTTGATGGCTCTTGAGTCTATGCACATTCTCCATCCTCCATCTTTCTTTGGGATTAACACAATTGGTACTACGCATGGGCTCAAACTTTCTCTAACCAAACCCTTATCCAACAATTCTTGGACTTGGTTCTTCACCTTCTCATTTTCTCGAGGTGTTAATCTGTATGATTCCTTGTTTGGTAGGCTTGCTCCTGGTATCAAGTCGATATGATGACTGATACTCTTGATGAGTGGCAATGAGTTTGGCAGCTCATCCACCACTATATCAGCAAAATTATCTAGCATCTCCTGAACTTCTTCAGGCAAATCATCCATTGACGTACTCGTAAGGATGACTCTAGGCTTCCTCACCACAATGAACTGCATCTCCTGTTATTCCTTGACTTCTTTCAGGAGTTCCTTCCCACTCATGAGAAGTATGTTGGTGCTGGCTTCCTCCTTTGCTCTCTTCTCCTCCATTGGCAACAACATATGCGTCCTACCATTCTTCTCCAATGTATATGTATTCTTCCTTCCATCATGAATGCCATTTTTTTCAAACTACCATGGTCTTCCCAAAAAAATTTGGCATACATCCATGGGAATTACATCACATAGGATTTCATCTTTATATCCTCCTGTTTTAATTTCGACCAGGCATTGTTTAGCGATCGTTACCTGGTGTCTTTTTTGCAGCCATGAGACTTTGTATGGCCTTGGATGTGCAGTTGTCTTCATCTCCAATTTCTCCATCATATCTATGGATACTAGGTTGTCAGTACTCCCACTGTCAATGATCACCTTGCATACTTTATCCTTAGTCTTGCAAGTTGTCCTGAAGAGACTGTTTCTCTGCACTAGTTTTTCAATTTCTGCCTCTAGTTCTAAGAGAACTTTTCTCAACATCAGGGATGCTCCATCCTCTACTCCTTCTGCTTCAACATCTCTTCGTTGTGCTTCTGAAATGTGAGATTCTCCTCCCTTCTTATTCTCGGGACATTCCCAAGACATGTGCCCTATTTTTCCATAGTTATAGCACCTTACTCATCCTCGACCTCTTCCTCTAGAAGAGTTGCTTCCACCATTATGTCTGCCTCGTGAACTTCCTCCTCGTTTTGAGTGATTGTGTGGTTTCTTAGCCTCATCCTTAGACTGATGTGCTATGTCACAATTAAATCCCTTGCTTTTGCTTGGGACTGAGCTTTTACCTCTTCCTCACTGGTTCTATTTTCTGGCCGGCTTCTCTTCTGCCTTCAGCGCAAATTGATAAGCATCTTCCACAGTCCTGACTGACACCATGATGAGCTTGTCCTAGATCTCATATCTCAAGCCATTTATATATCTGGAAACTTTCTCTTCGTCTCTCTCCATTTTTCCAGTTATGATGTTCAACCGATAGAACTCCTCGGTGTACACCTTGACTATCATCCCTTTCTGTCTCAGGTTTTGTAGCTTCCTAAATAGATTGATCTGGTAATCTTTGGGTATGAACTTAGCCTTCATTTTGGCTATCATCCTGTCCCAAATCTTTATCCTCTGTTTGCCTTTACTTCTCCTCTCAGCTTGCAGTTCATCCCACCACAGTACTGCATGCCCTTTTAGCCTGGTGACTGCCAGCTTCACCTCATTCTCCTCATCGACATATTCATATTCGAAGTGCTTGTCCATGGACCTTATTCAGTCCAACAGTTCTTTAGCATCTATATTTCCCTCATACATGGGGACCTCTATCTTAGCTATGCTTCCCAATCTGACAACTGCTCTCAACAAATGTTATTGTGCAACATCCTCTCCTGCAGCTTCTTCAACCTAAACCTCTTCACTTTCTACATCACTGACATCCCCAATGTCAGGTTCTCTTCTCTATGATTCTTCCATTATTTCCAATCGGGTGTGAAGCTCTCGCATCTCCCTCTCTACAGCACGGTTGGCTAAAGGCAACTCTCATCTTCTTGGCGACATTATGTTGACTATCTGTCACACACAGAGTATAGCTTTGAGTTCTCTGTCTCCTTCTCTTCCTCCTTCACTTGAAGTCTACAGAAGAAAATATTAGGCTTTGATACCACCTGATACAGACCCCCTATCCCTCCTCAGGGCTGCGCGACCTCTCGATCAGGATCTTCTGGTTCGGGAGCCGAAATGGCTCTTCTGGTTCCAAACTGGAACCCTTTGAAATGAGCACACAGGTCCACTCCACAAATGCTCAATTGACTTTTCCAAGCACCAAACGTGAGCTCCCACAGTGCACGACCAAGGGCTATGACCGAACCCTTATCCTTCCTGCCTTTCGCTATTTCGCGATTCAGGGCTTGGGAAACAAATACCTTTGCCCTTCTAACTTGCGATACCCGAAATCGCGATGTGGGCCAATGATCCAAATTTGCTTGCGATCGACGGTTCGGGTCAAATCGCAACCTTATGACTTGAGGTTTTGAAGCACAAATAACTCTGTGTCCCAGCTCGTGATAATCGATTTCGCGAGATGGATCGACCTTGCTGTTTCACGATCTTGCAACTTGGGGTTTTGAAACGCAAAAAAGTCTCGCTCCCAACACGCGATAACCAAGTTCACGAAATGGACCAACCTCACTGTCTCACGATCTCGTGACTCAGGGTTTTGAAGCGCAAAGAGCTCCACCTCCCAGCTCACGATACCTGAGTTTAAGAAATGGACCAACAGTCCAGATCTGTCTGAGATCGATGGTCAAGAATCTCTCACCGCTAACCTCCTTGCAGCTCCACCTTATCCAACGACTCGCGAGACTTCAACGTTTCTCCTCGAGGACTCTCCACCATCTGTTTAGGTCTTTGAGATCTCCCCTCTTGGATCTACACAGGGTTAAAGTCTGCGCTCCTACCTCAAATCGAACGATCTGCAGGATTCTCCACCGCGATCCTACGCTCGACGACATTCTTCCTCCTAAGATTTTACTCGCTTCGGACTTAGAAGAATCTCTATGTCTTCAAAGACTCAGTCTTCGCTTCTCCAAGGAATGAACACTTTTCGAAGTGTTGTTCCTCCTAAGATTCGCCTTGTGTAGGCCTCGAATTCCCGTGCACTCCTTGCTTCTAAGGGATTTCGATAGCTTGGATCCAAGGGATTTCTCACCGAGAGATTCCTCCTGATCTCCTAGTGTTCTCTCCTTTCTCGATGCACACCTTGCAGAGCTTCAATGAAGAGAAACAATTGAAACTGGAAAAAAATCACAGTTCCATTCACTTGTTCATGTAAACAGAAATGACGGGAAAATGCACATAGTCCACACACCATACATTTTGATCAATTTTTCATTTTGTTATATTCACAAGTGCCCAATGGCTACATAATACATTCAAAATTACAGTAACTCAAAAAACTGAGATCTCCTGCTAAGTCGCAGTTCTCTCTTACAGCTAATTTCTTTCTGTATTGCCCTCTCTATATCTCAGCTCTCTGTATAACAACCCTCTCTTTAACTGACGTACAAACTTCTACTTAACTCAAAAAAACTGTTCTAGGGTTCCCCCCCGGCTACTTGCCTACTCTAAAATTCATCCTATGCTAACTTAGTCCAATCGCCTTCCAGATCCGAAGTGGAAACTCTTTCTCTATTTACAATTTCAAAACGTGCCTCAAAGGGTAAAATTAGGCACCAGTTCAAGCATGCCTCCAAAGGTGAATTTCGACGCTAAGTGAAGGCAGATTTCGAAATCGGCTGCAACTGTCAACGTTGAATTTTTGGGAAGGACTCTCATGTGTTCAGTGGTCCTGCCTTTGTGTGCTCGCCAACGATGCTCCTGTATCATATTACCATTACCCATGACTTGAGTAGTGACATCTAACTTGTACAAAATTCCAATCTAAACACCTTTAAACAACTTTGGTCAAAACCATAATTCCTCGGACTAATCTACTACCTATTTTAAAGAAGATAGTATCAAATTTTGCATCAACCATTTGGCTCACCTAAAGTAAGTTCCATTCCTATCCCCATTCCTATCCTAGAACATGGCACATATCGTGTATTTTCTTCATAGATTTATATTTGTATTGGACTTTTACACTACCATGTGTCATGTGGGATGTCAATCAAATTAAATGTACATATTCCAATTACCTATAGGTGTTGTATGATTTCATGAGGGAGGAATATGTCTCTACCACACCCCATAATTGCATATACCTCCACTCTTATTTGTGATCCATCTCCCACTTATGATTCCAAATAAGAGCCTATGATTGTGAAGTCTAGTTTCATTGTCTTCCACTAGTTGGATAATGGGATGTTGGTTATCTTCACCTCCAATGTACAAAAGATAGTCAATGTATTCAATGATGATATACAATATTTGACAATGGTATAGACTTATGCTAACATCAACGAGAAATCTTGTTCAATGTATTGTGTTGTAGTAAAATTTCCTGAATTTTTAATATACATGTAAAGATGAGAATCCATTAAGTTTTTAATATATATGTGTGAAGATGATAACTCACTGAATTGAATTTTTAGAAGAGTCTTCTAATATTTACACACAATTAATAACTCAATATTCATTGATTAATATAACATCTACTTCGCCCCCCGGGGGGAAGATCAATTGGCAAGTGCCGTCAAAATGAAGTTCCATGAGGTTTCGAGTTCAATTCCCCCTGTCTTACTTTGTGTGTCGCGTAAGGGGCATTGTGGGCACACCTGGAGGTTATAGTGGTAGAGGTTGGATAACATGGCCACGTGTAATGCAAGCACGTTCCCAACTAGTTGTTGATTCCTCCAAACAAATAAATAAATAAATAAATAAAAATCTACTTCTATTTTCAAATTCTCTTAAGAAGAGTGCAAACATAGTTTTAAGGCTTATTCTTTTAAGAGTTTTTTTCCCAGCTAAGCAATTGCATTAGGAATGTCCCATTAAATAATGGGATGGGTCCATGTTCAAGATTAATATATTTTTCATAACTATTAAAACTGAACAATATCCTTGGAAACCTTTAAAGTTGCAATGCACATTGTTTAAGAATTAGAATGTGCAACCACTAGTTTCTTCTTACTCTACCAACTCATAGTTGCTTCAAACATTCTAATATATCTATGCACTAGTGGACTTTTCATTATCCACTTCCCTTTCCCAGTAAGCGTCAATAAACCCATGCATTTGCAGTTTTTTTGTTCCATTTCCGTGATAGAAAATGTTGTAGTTCCTCGTGCTTGGTAGGTACATAAAAAATTCTTTATATATATCCAATGATCTCTTGTGTTTTCCCTATACCTACTTACAACTCACATTTCATGTGCAATATTGGGCTTGTGCACACCATTACATACATAAGGTTACACACCTCCCAATCATATGGCACTTTTGTCATCCCTTTTTTTTCTTGTAATCATATGGCACTTTTGTCATCCCTTTTTTTTCTTGTTTTCTCTTAGGACACATGTAGTCGAAAAACACACTCCCACTTGAGATGGAGTGCAATTCATCTTAAATTTATCCATCCCAAAGAGCTAAGTATGTATTTAACATACTTACTTTAGTTGATATACAATTTCCTATTTTGATAGCTTCTCTTCACCTCATTTCCCAATCAATAATGCAACTCACCTAAGTCCTTCTTGCCAAACTTATGTGGCAGTTTGGATTTAGTATTCTTGACTAAAACTCACTAATCAAAATAATATCATCAACATATAATACCATAATAATGAAATTATTAAAGTTTATTTCTTGAAGTAAACACAATGCTTGCTTCATTCCTTATGGACCCTTGTCCCACAATATATTTATCAAACTATTGGTAGCATTGTCATGGGGACTATTTCAATCCATACAATTATCTCTTCAACAAACACACCATGCATTCTCTCCCTTTTACCCCAAATCATTCTAGTTGTTTTGAATTTTTTCTTTTTTCTTTGAGCTTACCATGGAGAAACATTGTCTTCACAACCATTTTATCCAATTCCAAATTATAAACAACTATAATGCCAACAACAACCTAATAGAGGTCATCTTGGCCACTGAAGAGAAGGTCTCCTAATAATAAATTCCCTATACTTGAGAGAACCCATTTACTACCAAATGAGCCTTATACCACTCTACATTTTGCATTACACTTCTCCTTGAACACCCATTTATGTCCAATTTCCTTCCTTCCTTCAATCAACTCTTGTAAAGGGCAAGTTTGGTTTTGTTTCAAGGATTTCATTTCTTCCTCCATTGCTTGCTTCTAGTGAGGAGAATCATCACCATTAAGAGCCTCTTTGATATTTCTTATCTCATCACCCATGGAAAGTAACAACAAACAATTAAAATGAATGGGATCATAGCCATACCTATCCATGTTTTTTTGTCCACAATTCTTCTCAAAATATGCCCTTGGTCACGAATCACAGTGATCGTGTTCAAGATGCACATTTTCACTAAGTCTTAATGGTAGATTTTATTCATGCTGATTTTGAATTCCTTCTTATGGAATTTCTACATTTGGTCCCTCTAACATTCAACTTAATCTTTGGCTCCACATTGGAATTTTGGAACCACTACATGTTGTACCTTTTCTACCAATACAAATTCTTCATCATGATGTTCACACCATTTCTCCTCCTTGAATATCACATTCCAATTGTGGGTATCTCAATGATTAGATGGAATATACAACTTGTAACCCTTCACTCCTCCTAAATATCCAATATATATGCAATTGATTGATTTGTAGTCAAACTTTTCTTTGTTTAGCTTAGGTACATTCATTTAAGCCTCACTCCCAGAATGCTTGAGATGTGAAATAGAGGGATTCTCTCCACTAAAATTATACACAAACCACAAACATAGTTTATGGAGGCCGTTAAACCAAGAAAACAAAGATCTTAAAAATTCCAAGCACATCACTTCTGTTCCTCATGAATTAAACTCTTGAATTTTGTGAGAAGGCATCAATGCAAGTGATAAAAAAATGAGGCCCTTCAATGGATATTGCATCCATAGGCCCAAAACTATCATACTGCACAAACTCAAGAACTTCTTAATATTTTCTATTACTCAAGGAAAACTAAATCATATTCTTATTTTCGAGTACACATACCTCAACAATATGAAAAGAGTTATTTAGGTCATCAATTCCATGGATACTATTCTTAGTTCACAATTATCTTGGGTTCTGTTCACCAAGATATCTCATACAATGATGCCATAACATTATGCTTGATATCTTCAATGTTGTCAATATTGATTTGGCCCTTTTCCATGGACGTTGTATTTACATTACCCATGAATTGAGTAGTCACATACAAATTGTACAAAGTTCCAATCTAAACACCTTCTGTCAAAACCATAACACCTCATACCAATCTAATACCTATTTTAAACAATATTGTATCAACCTTTGCATCAACCATTTAGTTATTGGACTTTCACACTACCATGTATCATCTAGGTTGTCAACCAAATTAAGTGTATGTATACAATTTACGTATAGGTGTTGTATCATTTCATCAGGGAGGAATATGTCCCTACCACACACCATAATTGCATCTACCCCTAATATTACTTGTGATCCATCTCCCACTTGTGATTTCAAATAATAACCTATGATTGTGAAGGATAATATCATTTCCTTCTATTGGTTGGATACATTCACTATATTCTTCCTTTCCTTTCTAATCCACTCCAAGAGAGTTTTTGGAGAAATGTATTTATGAATAAGAATCCTTTTCCATAGGCTTTTCTTTGTGATGAAATTTGATAATGATTTTTATTCTAGAGATTTACCAAATAAATGTATGTTCTTTAGCCCCCAACCCCCTATGTATTTTGGAGATGCAATCCTCTGCCACTTAACCAAATGACTCCTTTTGTACTCATTTCTCCCTTTCTACATAAAACGAAAAAAAATCTTTCTTATTTTTTCAAGAATACCTTTAAGTATATGAGCTAGGGTGTGTTAGTTTACTAGAATATCTTCTAGTACTAACTTTATCAAAACCAATCTACATCCCCTAGACAACCACCTATTGCACCAAAACAAGATGTTTTTTTCCAATTTTAGACAATAGTCAATACCAATTTTAATTTCCATAGAAATTTGGCTTAAGATTAAATCCCATATTTTTAACCCCTTCTTACATTTCTAAGTGTTGAAAATAAAAATACTCTTCAATACCCAAATCTTGGATATCATTCAAACCAACTGTATGAACTGCAAAATTATTCTCATTTTTTCCCATGACTGTAGCCTTGTTGTTAATCTATAAAATGTTCTTGCAACATAGTGCCTCCCTTTCTAATCCAAAATATAATAGAGGAACATCATCTATGAACAATGAGTGTGTGTAGCTTATCCTATTCTCACACTTTTGATTCTCCTAGCTTCACTAATGGCTCTACTTAATCCCTCTGATACCAAAAGAAAGAGGTAGGGTAAGAGTGGGCAGCCCTTTCTAATCTCCTTTTAATACTTAAATACGTTTGATGTTGATCCATTAATGAATACTATAAGGGAGGAAATAGTCACACATCCCATAATTCACTTGACCAAAGGAAGTGAGAACCCTATGTGAATTAAGAGTAAGTGAAGATACAACCATGAGACCCTCATATGCCTTAGAAAGATATAACTTGATCATTTCTACTGGAATATGTGAGGTTTTGATAGTGTGCATTTCCTCCAATGATGATCCTATAGCCTCATGTATCTAGCACCCTTCAAGGAAGACAAATTGTTTAGGAGATATTACTTATGAGAGGATGGTATTTAGTCTAACTGCAATGACATTGGAAATGATTTTGTAAATGTAGTTGCATAGGGAGATAGGCCTAAATCCCTCAAAAATCTTAGGAAAATCTATTTTTGGGATGAGAGCAATAAAAGTGGAATTAAAATATATAGGAACTCTCCTAGAAATTCTCACTTATTCAACAAATCTGATTAAGAATTCTCACTTCTCCTACTTACTATTGAAAAAGGAATCTCTCATATTCATGTTATAGGGGAATCCCTCCTTATGATACAATGGATAAATTACAATGTTGAATTTAGAAATTTAATGTTACAATCCCTCTACGGAGACAACAAATAATTGCAACCTTCCTTGTCTGACATCATTTTTTCTCATGTTTATAGGGAAAATAACAAGGAAGAAGATATACTATCCAAAGACGTCCTTGAAATGAAACAAGGAGCCTAAGAGATCAAAAAGTTCCAATAAGGAAATTCTTATACTTATCTTCATGAATCATGGCTCTAGGATTTTGACTATCTTTGAATTGAGATTCTAAAAAATATCTCACTATCATAACCCATGTAATTTTTGGAGCACTTGAAGAAGTAATCATTGGTTTATGAAGGTTTTTTTTTCTATTAAATAATGCTTATGGATTATAGCTGTTGATAGGGAGGCATGTAACCCCTCGATATGTAATAACTTCATGTATTTTTTTGTTTATTTTTGGTTCCTCGATGATATCTTGATCGATGAGTATTACATTGGACTCAAAGTCTTTCTTTAGACTTAGAACTTTCAGTCTTTTCAGATTTTTCCCTAGTAGGGATGATGGAAATACCCTTAGTTGTATTCTACTCATGTAATATTATTATCCTCTACTAAAATTACTAGGTGTATTTCTTCCTATATTAATTCGGAAGAAAACGATCCTCACCTAAAATAAGTAAAAAAACTCAATATATAATCCCACTATCCAACCATTTGAGAATGTACTTCTATATAAAAGAATTAAGAACATAAACAATTTCCTCCCTTTTGACTACCCTATACATCCTCTCATTCTCCTCTTCTCCAACTAGTTTAGGGAAATATGATGCTACCTTGAAAAAATCTTCTATGTTTTCGCTATCTGGTTCTTTGAACACCTCCTCAATAAGTTGCACTCCTAACTTAGTTAGAACCCAAAATGTGTTGAGATTCTTCCCTTCTCTATTTATTAATTTCGAGATTATATTAACACTCTTTCTTTAATTGGCAATTTTTTGAAAAAAATTGGTGTTTTGATCCCCCAACACAATCCAAGTTTCTCTACTCTTGATCCTTTGTTCCCTTTCCCTATCCTGTAGTAACTTTGCATTTTTTTATTTCAAATCACTTGACCTTATCATCATCATTGAGTTGACATCCTAGATTAAATAAAAAAGTGATTCGAGATTCTTCTCCACTTTGTTTAGCTTACCATCCATTTCTCTATGATTTTTTCCTCTCACACACCCACCTTTTTCTTAACTCTTTTCAAAGCCTTTACATATTGTTCACAAGTAATGTTCTCCTATGAAGGTTCACACCTCAACCAATTTACCTTCACAAGATCTTGAAAATCCTCCTCACTGGCCTATCCTAGATTAAACTTGAAAGGAGCTCTTGGATTTAGATCATTTCTATCCAATTCCAAAACAATAGGAAAGTTATCTAAGAATCTATTGGGTCCTAGAAAAGATATATAACTTTCCACCTTATGTAGAAGGAACCCATAAATCAAAAAAATATAAATCCTCTTGGAAACACAATGTACCCCTTATCTATTATTGCTCCAAGTTGGCTTGATCTTAATAGGATCAATGTCGACAACACTGGTTATGGAAGAATATGGCTAATCTATATACTCTAGCACTAGACCCCCACACCTCCCTTATATTCAAAGTAATATTTAAGTGCCTCCTAATAATGAGGTTATCAACTTTAATAAACTCAAAAGAAAACAATTTTTCCTAGAAAATTTGTTTACCCTCTTAATGTCCATAAACATTTAGTAAAGTCATAGTAAAGCCCAAGATTTTATTATATACTTATGTGAAAATCCCTAAATGAACACCGAAATAATTAATAAGGGACACATTGTGATTCCAACGAGTAATGAAACCCATTGAAAACCCTTCTAAATCTAAAGAAGGAAAGTCTCACTCCCGCAAATATTTTTTGAGTTAAAAAATTAACTCGCATCCCTTTCCATTTTCTCTTGTATTATAATTATATCTTCTTTGTCTAACTCCACCAGTTTCTTGAGGGCCAGTCTCTTGGCCTACCCCCTAGGCCTCTCATATTAACTGAAAGTGATTTCATTAGGACGTCAAGGAGGGGTTTAATCCTACTCTAAGGGCCCCTATAATCAACCTCTATTTACTTTGATCCACTTCTTTAATTTCTCTCTCTTGAGATATTTTCGAAGTTGACTTCCTCCCTTAGGTATTTTGGGAAATTTGAACCTAGACCTCTGAAAATTACTACCACCTATAAGATTTTCCTTGTCTATAGAATGAATAGACTCACAATATTGGACATCAGTAGTATCCCTACTCACAACCCCTCCGAATAAATTCAAATAATCTAACAAGGAGACCATCCTTCCACTACATATAACCTTCTTCTTTGATTCCACAAGAAATTTGTCTAGTCCCTACATCTTTTAAAAAATAAAGGACTCCACAAATGGATTAAGAGGTAGTGTAGTAGACTTACCCAAAATCTTGAGATCCTCCATTACTAGATATTTCGTGTAATATTTCTTCTTTTCCAAGGACAGAGCATACCAATCCAATACCAACTACTGAGTCAATGCTTGATCTTGTATCAAGATTGATCGTGAACCCATAAGAAAGGGTATGGAAAGGTCCCAAACTCACATCCAACTCCACCTTGTCCCCCAATTCTTAAATAGTTCCCTTTAAGATATTGATTGAGCCATGAACTTTCAAACGTTGTTCCTCCACATATTCTCTTTAGATCGGATCCACAAGTTTACTCTCCCTACCACAATTTTCAGCCGAGATCTCATTTTTCAGCCAAACCTTTTGGAAGAAAACCTTGTCACAGTCATTGTGCATGTGGCCATAGGCATGGAACCATTTGCATCTAAATGGGATGTTCTAATAATCAATAATCTAAGAATATTTTTGACCATCCATTACAAAATCCACGACTTATAAAGACTAAGACTGACACCTATCTCAATTATAAATATCGCCATAGACCTCACATTACTAGTCAAAAAGGTATCATCGATTAGAAGTGTCTTACCAAACAAATTACCAATAACTATAAGGGCTTGTATTTTTCATAGCTCCATGGGTAAGGAAGGAAACTTCACTTAAACTAGAGTTGTATATGTAAACTCATCTTTAGCATCAAATAAAGGATGTTGTCACTTCATGGATAGGAAAGAACTATCCATGAACCATGCTCTTTTAAGAATGAACGTATTTTCTTTCTCAAAATTAAATAAGAACCCGAACCAACCACTAAAGAGAACATGAAATGATGGACAATAACCAAGAATGAGACCCTAAGCCTCTTCTTTCCGTTCATCTACTTCACTCATGCCTATTTTTAGGAATGTTTTAATTCCAACTTCCCACCTATAAAACTGCCATCTCCCAACTATGAAACTGGATTCTTTCCATCATCCAGCTTAGGAAACAAAAACTCAAAGTATAGAGAGTGCTTCATAGACTTAAGAATTACTTCTTCAAAAACCTTGAAACTAGATGTCTTCGTTCTTTGTGCATTATAACTATCCTCTCCTTCCAAAGAGATCTATTGTCAATCCTGACAAAACCTCACAACAGGCGTACAAAAAGGTACCACCCACTGGAACCACAATAATACCTTCTGCCAATTATTAACTCCTATATATATATCAAGTTACAGGACGTTCGTTTTGGAAAACGTTGGAAATATTTTCTTCAAGTGATGAGAGATGGAGCCTTCGGAAGGCTGTTGAACTAAGCTGTTGGACTAACCGCCGCATCTTTCGTGAACTAGGGGTGTTGGACTAACCGCCATGCTGAGAATATGGAACTAACAGCCTACTCAAGATGATATTTCTGATTTAGAAGTTTACTAATATCTATGGATTTTGGTGTAATAACAAATCTTAATATAGTATCAGATCCTTGGCCCAAATTCAATTTCCTCAAATTACATCCAAAGAAAATGTTAGACTAACCGCCGCACCTCTCAGAAACACGGCAGGCCACTGGATGCCCCCGTTATTCTTCTTCCAGCGATGCCCTTTTTTGGCTCTCATGTGCCTCATTCTCGGCTCGATTCCCCTCAGCACCACCTCAACTGAAAATACATCTATCTGATCACCAATGCAACCACAGCCAATGGAACAAGAATCCCCAAGGTTTCTCCCCGCGATTCGATTCGCGGGCTCTTTCTCGCTATCCTATTGCCATAGCAACCGCAACGATATGCAAATTTATCCTTCAGTGGATTCTTCTCTCGCACCGCAATTTCAATGCAGTGCAGCAATTCCACGAGCAGCTCAACGATTCCGCAAATCCATGGTCGATGAACCCTTTACCAATGTTTATTTTATTTCGGCTTTGCCCTTTTTCTCGTTGTGTTAACTCACTGCGCCATTTTCCATGCAATGACCTACAATCCGCACCAGTCTGGTGATATTTCTGGCTACTGGCTCAAACCTCCACGCAGGCTCACTGTCCACAGTCACACGGACGCCTCCAATACACAGAGTCACGGCTCCTTTACACTGTCACAAATCCCTACTTGCTTATAGTACTCCTTTTCAACCGGATTTTCACTTGCTTATAGTACTCATTTTCAACCGGTTTTTTATTTTTTTATGTGGGTATCAACAATTTTAAAAAAATAGTATTAAATTTTTTAATATGACTTCTTTTTTTTTCATTAACCAAAAGAATGATTTAACTTATTTCATTATAAAGGTGGTTGTTATCTTCTTAAATAAGAAAAAAAAAAATTTATATTAGAAGTTTTTAATTAGATAATTGCATGCACCATTATATCATTTGGAGGGAGTAAGAGCAATTGTGGATTAGCTACTTGTTATTTAAGAATTATTATATCTATTTATAGTTACACTTATTAATATTATTGTGATAGTCAATCATTTTTAGAAATATATTTGTGTATTTCTTTGCCATTAAAAGTTAGGGTTAGTATTTTTTCTCAAAAATATGGGGGCAATATGTAAGGGGTTTGCTTATGTCAAATTTGATATTTTAATTGGAATAGATTGTCCTTGTATGAGCTTTTTTTGAAACATTATTGGTTGATATGAAATTGATGAGGGTTGAAAATTTTCTATAATTTATTGGGTATCAATAATGAAAGAGAGGAGAAACTTGGAAAGTTCTACATTCATTTAACTTGAATGCCATTGTCATTTTAGGTTTAGGATGATTAGGGTCATTTCTATTAGAAGAAATTATAATCATGCACATCACATGAACACCATTAAAAATATATTGAAAGTAATTTTAATGCCATGAATCCTTCATGAAATTATTGTGCATGAGAGAAGCATGGTGCACTCTACAACCCATGTGAATGAAATGTGTCATGCTCATCCAATATTAGGTTGCATAAAAAAAGTACACTTTATAGCCTAAGTAAATGAAAGGCCTCAAATATACCCATTCACATGTAATATCCCTTATATACTAAAAAAGAGAACTCTATAATTTGAAAAAAAAACTAAAAAGGACCATTATTACCATGATGTAATTTTTTTTTATATTATAATAAAATAACTAACATACATAAAATTTAAATCCATATCTTTTAACATTTACAAGCTTTGATTTCTTTTTTATTTCTTTTACTACTTAATATATTTAAAATTAAAATGAAATTATGTTAATTATATACATCATAGAGGGTGAAAAAAAAATGAAAAATGTGGAAGATGAGCCTAAAAATTTAATTGTATGCACTACTTATTAAACATACTATTTTCTTGTATGTTTAATTGTATGCACTTCTTGGAATTATGCTATTTTCATTAAACATACAAGCAATGCATAGAATTAAACATACTATTTTCCTTCATTCATACTATTTAGTGCATATTATTTTTTTTTTATATATAATTTTTTTTTAAACATATTTATCAACCGTGCATACAACTTAATCTTTATTACTTAGTGAATGATATTTGCTAACATAAATAAATTGAAATTTCATTTAAAATTTAATATATTATTAATTAATATGTTTGTACCATTATTATGATTTAATATAAAATTTTATTATTATTATTAACATTTATTAGTAACATAAATCTAATATTATATTTAAAAGTTTGAAATTAAAAAAAAATAAATTATTTTAATTTTTTCCATAAAATTTAAATTGTAAAATCATTTTAATAGAATTAATGAATCTATTTAGATGAATCGATTTAATTCATTTATATTATTTTTTAAGTATTTTTTATCCTCAACAAATTTTTAAATATATTTTGTTAACAAATTAATATGATTAAATTTATATATATATATATAATTTTTTTAATTATTTTTTAAACATTTTAATAAACTGAAAGAAACATGTGCAATTTTTATTATCTTCAAATATAATTTGAAGTAAATAATATGTAAGTTACATTATCTTCAAATTGTATTTTTTAAACATTTTAATAAACTAAAAGAAACATGTGCAATTTTTATTATCTTCAAATATAATTTGAAGTAAATAATATGTAAGTTTCATTATCTTCAAATACAATTTGAAGTAACAATTTTAGTACATATATTTTTTAATATAAACTTAATTTACCTAGAAATATTATCCTCAACTTATCCTCAACTTATAGTTGCAAACAAAATTATCCTAAGTTTAATTGTTGATACAATTATTTGGTGATACCATCTTGGATATAACAAGTAGAAATCAATGTGAAGAGAGTTGAATCAAGAAGATGGAAGATTGTAGAATATTACCATGAGTGTATTATGGAGACTTGAATTCTTATAACCTACTAGCCAAATCAGTAAATTGTAGGCCAATTTTGAGATCAATGGTTGGTGCACTAACTTATTTAGAATGAGTTAATGTATTTTTCTTTTTGTGTTTCTTTGAAATTATATTACAAAATTGAAAGACCATCAAAGTGGCATAGAAAAAGTACAATGGGCCCACAACCAATATGCCCAGTTTCAAATCATGTCTCATAAATTTAACCATAAACACTCATTAAGAACATGCATCTCACTATTTCTCCCACATAGTCTCCCTCAAGTTGGTTTGGGGTGCAAAAATGTTTTTTTTGTCATTTTGTGCCCAAGGTTTCTCAAAAAAGTGCTCTTTCATTTAGGCTCGCCTTGTATTAGTGAATTTCAATCTTTCTAGGCTTATCCATGGGGTAATAAGATTTTAATATATGAATCCATTGCTTTTTCTATGTATTATATAGGAAATTTGTGTGTGTTAGGCAAGTATATTTGGCATGCTTGATGTCAATATATGCTTAAGAAAACCAATAATGGTGGAAATGCATTATATTATAACTTAAAGTAACTTAAGTTTACTATTAAAAAAATACCTTGTAATGCTTTAAATTGATCATGACTAATTAGGTTCTATCATCATCAATTGTGACAATGCATTCTACAAACTAGTTAAGGTCAATAATCTCCATTGTCAATGTCTTTGGGAGGACATCATTGAATGAATCTATAAGGTGTTTGTATAATGGAGTTGGAGGACATCATTGAATGAATCTATAAGGTGTTTGTACAATGGAGTTGAGTTTCTTAAGTAAAATTAATCATAAAAATTCTTGTAAATCCATAAAATCTTGGACATGTTTGTACAATGAAGTTGGTTTTATTAAGTAAAATTAATTATAAAAATTCTTATAAATACATAGAAACTTGGATATATCAATTATCATGCTTGTGTACAAATAGAATAAATTATATTAATGAATAATATTTTAAATTAAATTTTTGTCTCCACTTGTCAAACAAATGAAATAACTAATTTTTTAAAACTAAATTTGTGTTTCCACTTCTTCTCAAACAAATGAAGTAAATGTTATTCTTAGAACTTTTTTAAGGCTAACCATTTGTCTTGTATGCATTTATTTTCCATATTTTGAAAATAATCATCAAAAAAATAGATTAGATAATATTATTGGGATCAATCTTTTCTGGTTTAATTATGAGTCTTGTTTGCATAACTTTATCATCTTTTGAAGATAATCAAACTATTATTTTAACATGGCATGCTTTTGATAAGTTCCACCCCTACCTCTATAAGATGATAAATACACATAAAACTATATATATTAAGCTATTGCACCAAAGGAAATGAAATGCAAGTATACAAATATAGTAGAATAAAATAGATGTGAAAACTCACAGATTGGCAGAGGTTCACAATTATAGTCATGCTTATGTATCACAAACCTACCACAACATGAGATTAGTAATTTATAGAATATTATAACATTTTACCAAGATTTATAGTAATTTATAACACTTTTTACTTAAAGAGTAGTATAAACAATTATTTAAATTTTATTCAATATTATTTTTAATGTTTTTAAATGTAAATTTGGAATTTTGGAAATTTGAATTTGTTTTGATAGAATGTCTAAATGCATTTTAATGGAGAATTTTTAGTGTGGAGAGGGATCAAATCTTTCAAGGTATAAACCTCATTTATAATACAAAACTTGAATAAAGGTTTGCACCTAGAAATTGATCCTTCTTGACTCTAGAGTTAAAATGAATATATACTTGTATATACTATTTTATATTAATATTAATAAATAGACTATAAAGTAAAATTAATGATATCTATCATATAATATTAATATTAAATATCATATTCATTATTAATATGTGATAATGTTTTTTTAAATTTTATTCAATTAATTATTCAAATTTATTTTTATTTTTCATTTTATTTATGAATACACTTAGACAATTATAAAATTACAATGATTTTCTCTTTTGCAAACTTCATGTTTAGAACAACTCACACTAAGTAACAACTAGACTCGTCCAACATATACAAGAGCCTATTAAGGTCCATATTAATATTAAATATCATATTTATTATGAATATGTAATAATTTTTTGTTAAACTCTAATAATAAATATAAATCTAATAGATGTGACACGGTGACAGGGTTGACAGACTGTACAAATAGAATAAATTACAATAGTGAATAATTTTTGAAATTAATTTTTTGTCTCTACATAACTAATTTTTTAAAACTAAATTTGTGTCTCCACTTTAAAAATATTTAATTTTTTAAATGTCATTGTTAGAACTTTTTTAAGTCTAACCATTTGTCTTGTATGCATTTATTTTCCATATTTTGAAAATAATCATCAAAAAAATAGATTAGATGATATTATTGGGACCATTCTTTTCTAGTTTAATTTTGAGTCTTGTTTGCATAACTTTATGATCTTTTGAATATAATGAAACTATTATTTTAACATGGCATACTTTTGATAAGTTCCACCTCTGCCTTTATAAGATTATAAATATACATAAAACTATATATATTAAGCTATTGCACCAAAGGAAATGAAATGCACATATAAAAATATAGTAGAATAATTGGTTGACTTGCGAGTTGGACTCACAGGTTCACATTTATAGTCATTCTTATGTATCACAAGTACAATGGACCACAACATGAGATTTAGTAATTTATAGAATATTATAACATTTACCAAGATTTATGGTAATTTATATAATGCTATAACACTTTTTACTTAAAAAATATTATCAACAATTATTTACATTTTATTCAATATTATTTTTAATTTTTTTAAATGTAAATTTGGAATTTTGATTTTGTTTTGATAGAATTTCTAAATGCATTTTAATGGGGGATTTTTCAAGTGTGGAGAGGGATCAAATCTTTCAAGGTATAAATCTCCTTTATAATACAAAACTTGAATAAATCTTTGTACCTAGAAATTGATCCTTCTTGACTCTAGAGTTAAAATGGATATATACTTGTATATACTATTTTATATTAATAATAATAAATAAAATATAAAGTAAAATTAATGATTTCTATCATATAATATTAATATTAAATATCATATTCATTATTAATATATGATAATGTTTTGTTAAATTTTTTTCAATTAATTATTCATATTTATTTTTATTTTTCATGTTTATTTATGAATAAACTAAGACAATTATAAAATCATAATTATTTTATCTTTTTCTTAGTATTCCTCTCTCTTTCATTTATCAAACTCTTTCTTTACAATTATAGAAAATCAATCTTGCAGAGCAACCTTCATGTTTAGAGCAACAAACACTAAGTAACAACTAGACTCGTCCAACATATAGGAGAGCCTATTAAGGTCCATGTTGATATTAAATATCATATTTCTTATTAATATGTAATAATGTTTTGTTAAACTCTCATAATAAATATAAATCTAAATTTATATATTTTCTCTATTAATATCCCCCACTAGCTTTATCATCTTTTGAAGATAATAAAACTATTATTTAAAAATGGCATGCTTTTGATAAGTTCCACCCCTACCTTTATAAGATGATATATATATATATATATATATATATATATATATATATTGCACCAAAGGAAATGAAATGCACGTATAAAAATATAGTAGAATGTAACGACCCAATCATTACGACTACAAGTGACACAAGCAAGTGCAATTTTTTTTTGTGTTTTAGGAAGGAAGGAAAAAATGAAAACAATTAAACCTCACAACTTGATGGTGAACACAATGCATGAAGATGAGGCAACAAACACCAATGACTCAACACACAAGCACTTCATGCAACTGGGCGAAACACGCGATAATCAATAGACAGATAAAAATGACTACCCACCCGACATAAGCAAGACAACGCCTACACTCTAAAGGACAACATCAACAACCTGACACAATGTCTTCGACAAACAGTAACTAGAAACCTATATGGTGCACAAATAAAACACATTGAGGCGTTGCATAATCAAGTACCAACATCAATTAAAAAGAAAAAAATGCCTACATTGGGAAGCACAAGACTTCGGCCAGGTTATCATTCACATCTATTCATTAGGAACACAATGATCCTGTCATTAGGAATCATGTCCTCACAAGGTGATAGGCATGATAGTAACTATGGTGCAACATAACATATTTAGACCCTTAACCCAAGCTAAATCCCTCGCACTAGGAGACTGAATTAAATGTCAAGAACATGAATACTAAACCCAAGAACCCAACAAGAAGTCGACAAGACGCGACGTAAGGGAAATCTGACTACTATAACACTCATACATCACCTTAAATTCCAAGAAATACTACATCAACATGGTTAATGGCGCCTAAGAATATAATCTTTAACCAATCATATCTCACATTAATTTCCTGAATCCACATAATTCATACATTCCTTAAACTGATCCTTGTTTACTGTTTATCGAATAACTACTTGTTTTCCTTTTTGCATTGAAAAAGAGAATTAGAATATGCACTTAACATAATCAATACTAATGCTAGTGTAATGAAGAATGTATTGATGAATTACACCATGTTTGCATAGTAAGAAGTATATTCTCTTATAGGTATTAGTTATTCCATGGTGTGATGCTTGACTACATCAATCTGTACACATTAAAAATAATTATATTCAACAAATAGTTCATTTAATAATCTATCTATGAAACATGTCTTTAAAATTTGAATTCACTATCTTTTAAAACTGAACCAATATATCATTGTCCTTTAAACATTATAATTCACTGTCTTTGAAATTGAAACAAATATAATTCGCTATCTATTAAATGCATGATTTTACTGTCTATCAATATATATGCTATTGTTGTCTATTTAAGGTGTGAATTGTTGTCTAGTAAATACATGTTATTATTGTCTATTAAACATATTCCCTTGTTGTCTATTAAGAGTATGAAATCACTATATAGTAGTATATGTTATTACTGTCTATTAAAAATACGCCCTTTTATTCTATTAAGAGTATGGAATCATTGTCTAGTAATATAAAATATAATATAGAATAGAATCGTTGTCATATACAAAATTGAATATAAAATTCAATATAAAATAGAATTGTTTTCATATAGAATCGATATCATATAGGATTTCTATCATATAGAATCGCTATCATATAGAATATAATCACTATCATATAGAATCATTGTCATATAGAATTGTTGTCACATAGAATCGTTGAGTATAGAATCGTTGTCTATACAAATAGAATTGTTGTATATCGTATATTTAAAAGGTGCATATAGAATCACTATCATATAGAATTGCTATCATATAGAATCGTTGTCATATTGAATTGTTATTACATAGAATTGCTATCATATAGAATCAATGAGTATAGAATAACTGTCTATACAAAATAAAATTGTTGTATATCATATATTTAAAAGGTGTTGTCTATCATAAATTTCAAATCGCAGTCATTCCATATTTAAAGCGCAGTTATGTATGCAATCATATTAAAACGTAGTCATATTTAAAATCATTATCATAAACAAACAATAGCTATATAAAATCGATGTCATACACAGTTATAAAGAAAATAAATCATTTTCTATTAGATATGGGTAAATGGCTTAGAAATTCGTGGGGTACATGATGTGTAAAATGTCAGGAGAAACAGGGTGTGAATGTTGTGATATAACAATCAAATGTAGAGGTTTAGAATTTCAAATGATGGAATCATCATAAAGAAAACACAGAGAATTACCATTCCTCAATGCTAGACATCATAAAAAAAACCCAGAGATTCTCCATTAATTAAAATGCTCGGAATTATCATTAAAAATATGCATAAATTGGGCCTTCAAAACTCAGAGGTTATCATTCAAAAAAATAGAGTCTTATCAATCCAAAACATAAAGATTTACCAAATTTTAAGAAATTAAAAATGAAGAGAAAATCAGAGTTTTAATCAATCAAGATGTGGAGATACTCATTCACAAGAAGGCACAAAGATCAGGGGTTAATCATAAGAGAAAAACACAGATATAAGTAAGGGTTCGATAACTGGGCGAAATTTATCCTTCACTTATTATCCATGCACACGAAAGTAGGGAATTTGAATCTATAGGTCTTTAAGAACTGGAGTGACGACCGTCGATTCGGCTCCTAGTCGACTACTCAAGCACGAACTAATAACTAAAGGGTAAGGGATAGAAGATAAAAACTCATTTTTTCTTCGTACTAATCAATAAAAACAAACGCAGAGAAGTCATTGCAATCAGAGGTTGGGTTTACCATGGGAAATCAATTCAGAATACAACGAGCAAGGGGGTTACAAATACCATATGAAAGTAGGTGCAAGGAAGCTCAAGGAAATGTAATATTCAATCGAGCACACAAAAAAACATTTGTAAATTAAATTTCATTGCAAGTAAAAACTTAACAGGCGTACCTTAGTCAAACGTGAATGCTCTGAAGTTGTTTTCCCACGCGTGCTCCATCCAGCTCCCGCTTGCCAACCAATGTGATCTCACAGGTACCTCCCAGCCAACACTAGGGGTACTATTCTTCCCTCTGAGCCCCCCGATCCATAAAGGGGCCAGCACACAATACCACAGAATGATAGCACCCAACTCACCTCACAAGGTTGAGCTACCACTCGTTACCCGAGTTGGGTATCCCAACTCCCATAAGAGAAAGTTCAGTCAAGTAAAATTCTAGTAGCATAACGTTACACAAAATTATGAGATCCATACTCCTCCTCCATCCTTTTTATAGAGTTTTTAAGTAATTAGTTTCCAAAATTCTCATTAATTCCTTTTTCAGCTAATTAATTTTGAAACACCTCCCCCATACACATGTCGCCCAATCCCCTAGTTGCACTAGAAAATCATTTTTATTAATTAATTAAATATTCCTATTTCCCTCATCCACCTAAAATCATTCCTAAAAATGCTCCGCTGTGTCCCAAAATTCCCCTACACTTCTTAAATGAGTTACATCTTACTTAATTCCTAGTTGAGTTCATAATTAGAAAGTTCCAAAGGCAGTATTCCTTACTAAGTTAGACATTCAACTTTTTCTTTATGTTTCCCCTTTTCTTCAAGTTTCCTATTTCTTTTAAGTTTCCCCCTTTTTTCCTTTTAACTAAAAATCAATTCAGAAAGTGTAGATAAAACAACCATTTACCCTTTTTCTTTTTTAATTAAAAATTAATTTATCAAGTGTAGATAAAACAACCATTTACCCTTTTTTCCTTTTTAATTAAAAATTAATTTAGCAAGTGTAGATAAAAAAAACAACCATTACCCCTTTTTAAAAATTTAATCCTCCATTATAATTTTGAATTTAATAAATAAGTTTGAATTTCTTACCCCCCTTCTTGTTACATGTTTATTCATTATTATTATTTTTTTTTGACGGCATGTTCTACTTAGACCTAGGTTTTAATTTCTAGGCGACATTTTTTTAGGGAAAAAAAATTGTTTTTAAACCTTACTTATCACATCATTCATTTTAAGGTCGACTTGGTTTATTCACTTACCCATTAAAATTGCAGCGTTCCCTTCAAGATGCACTCTGTTCTCCAAGGGTTTCACTTGCCTCTTTCTATTTTCCTTATGCGACATGCCCTTCAGGACACACTATGTGCTCCAATGGTGCCACTCACCTCTTTTTGTTTTCCTTGCACAACGTTCCCTTCAGGATGCACTACGTGCCTCAATGGTGCCACTTGCCTCTTGAATGAATTTGGTAGACGTCAAACCCATGGATTCAATACTCCACCAGGTGATCTTTTAGGAGACTAAGGGCCTCTAAGGAATAAGGCCCCTACCTTATTGCGCACCCCTTAGAATCATCGTGAGTGATTCTCATAGTCTTCCCTCATGACATCGTGGGTCTTCTCAAGCTAGGTAATTATTAACCTATAATTCGATCCATGATGAAAGTGTTAGTAGGTTGTGGCAGGGTTGTTGCCACACCTTTCCCTCAATGTATTTGGTTGTCCTACATGACCCCTCTACTCCACATGTGAGTATGATTGGAAATCTATCGTCAGCCTGCATCCATCAACAAATCATGTCAGCAATAATAGTCAATCATCATAACATATAATCATATGTACATATGTCACATCAACAACATTGAAAACCCAATAGTCCATTCCCTAACTCGATCCAGAGTCCAAAGGGTTTCATCAAGACCTCCACATCCTCAATGTCAAAAGTCCTGCACACTTAGGAGGACCCAGTGAATAGCACCTATCTATGTAAATACAAGAAAATAAAATATCATCATATCCATAATATCTCATGATCATAATCAAATGGCCAATAGTCTAATAATCTGGATCACTTGCAAGAAAGTGTCCTCAAAGAATAAGTTCGGTCAGTGCGTGCAAGAGTGGGATGTTACATACACCCCCTCTTGGTTTAAACTTTGTCTCGAAGTTTCACAGTATATAGGTGCCGAAATAAAGTGTATCACAGTATCATAATTCTATCTATCAAACAAAAATGGAAATTGTTGGCGCATATCATATGCGTCTTCACAGGTCGTCAAGTGCAGACTATAGTTGTCCCAGTGGACCTTGACCTTATCTAGTGTTTGATGTCATAGCTATCGAATGTGATGGTCCAGGATGAAAATTGGATCAGCCATGAGTGCACCCTCATCATAAAACTGTAAGGAACTCATGTCAATAACTTGTGTAGGATAACTTATATAATGCCTCAGAACAGATACATGAAAAATATTGTGCAAAAGCCTCAAAGAATCAGGAAAGGCTAGTCGATAGGCCATGAGGCCCTTATTTTACACAATATCAAAAGGTGCCATGAGCCTAGGAGAGATTTTATCACCCTTTATAGACTTGGTTGAACTTTTATGCAGTTTCACCTGCAAGAATACTCGATCACCAACATCATAACTACGGTCGACATGATGCGCATAGGCATAACTCTTCTGTCGATCATGCGCTTCCTTGATCCTTTGACTTATAGTTTGCATTTGATATTCCATTTATTGGTTTGCTTCTGGTCCCACTCGGACCCTATCCTCAAGCCGATCCCATCTTAAAGGCGTCTGACATGGTCGCCCATAAAGAAAATCGAAAGGTACCATCTTAATGGCGCTTGATAATTGTTATTATACAAAAATTCTACCAGTGGAAATAATTATTCCCAGTGCTTTTGTTGGTCCATCACATACATGCACAACATATCCTCCAAGATTTTTTTTGTTTGTTCGGTCTTCCCTTCTATATCTGGGTGATACATGGTACTATTGTTAAGTTGGGTTCCCAAGGCCTCTTGTAAAATAGTCCAAAATCGTCCAGTAAACACCAATCCTTGATTGGATATAATCCTCTTAGGCATGCCATGCAGCCCCATGGTCGCGTTGATGAATATTGTATCTATGTTAGGTGCCTGATACGTCATATGCATAGGAATAAAATGAGCACTCTTTGTTAGAGTGTTGACTACCAAAAAAATTGAGTCGTGTCTCCTTGCCCTCAGTGGCACTCCAACAATGAAATCCATTTAAATGACCTACTATTTTGATTTTGGAATAGCATGTGACTGTAGTAATCCTGCTAGATGTCTATGTTCAGCCTTCACCTGCTGACATTCTAGACATCTTGCAAGGTAGTTCACTATGTCTGCCCTCATTAATTTCCGGAATAATAAGGGTTTAAGGTCTTCCCTCATCTTTCTGACTCCCGGGTGATATATGTATGCTACTCTATGAGCCTTGTTTAGGATCAAACTCCTTAACTCGTCATTGGGTGGTCCATAAATTCGACCTTTAAATCTAAATAATCCATTGTTGTCCATAGAAAATCCTTCAAATTTTGGTACCATCATTGTGTTTTGTCTGATAAAATCCTTGACCTCCTTGTACTAGTCATCATCGCACTGTAAAGTTATAATATTCTCATGTAGATTCATATGAAGAGGCATCACTAAAAAGATGCATGGTCTTCAACTCAACACATCTGCCACTCTATTCATTGTTCCCTTTATGTAAGTAATCTCGAAATCGTACTCGATAAGTAATTCCTACCAATGTCGTTGTCGCGCGTTCAAGTCGCCTTGTGTAAAGATGTGTGTAGTCCATAGTGATCCTTTTTTAGTTCTAATTTTCATCCAATAAGTTAGTGCCTCCAAACTATCAAGGCATAAAAAATGTCTAATAACTCAAAATCGTGCGTTGCATAGTTCTCCTCATGCCTTCTCGTCTTTCTCGATATGTAAGTGATCACTCAACCGTCTTGCATCAAGACTCCACCTAAGCCTTCCTTGGATGTGTCAGTGCATACAAAGAAGTCTGCATCCATGTCAGGGACCTTTAGTATTGGTGTTTTTGTCAACAACTCCTTGAGCTTATGAAATTCCTTGGTGCATTTATCGATCCAAACAAACTTCTTTCTCTTCTTTTGCAATTTTGTAATTAGATTTCCTATCTTTGAAAAACCCTTGAGGAAATGTTGATAGTATCCTACTAAACCCATGAAGCTATGCACTTTGGGGACATTCGTCGATGCAGACCATTCCATAATAGCCTTGAAATTTTTTGGATCCATGATGATACCTTCGTTGGAGATGACATGCCCTAAGTAGTGAATCTTCGATTAATAAAACGATCATTTAGACAATTTCCCATAAAATGTGTTCCTTCTCAGACACTGTAGTATCGATCGCAGGTGTTCTTCATGCTCTTCTAATGTCCAAGAGTAACTCAAAATATCGTCAATGAATACTTGGACAAACTTGTCCAAGTATTCACAAAACACCACGTTCATCAAACTCATAAATACCCCAGGGGCATTTGTCAATAAAAAAGGTAAAACAATAAATTCGTAATGTCCAAACCTCATCTTAAAGGAGGTCTTAGGGGATTCATCCTCCTTGATCCATAACTAGTGATACCCCGATCTCAAGTCGATCTTTGAAAACAGTGTTGCACCTTTCATCTGATCAAACCAATCATCAATCCTTGGCAACAGATACTGATTCTTTATCGTTTCCTTGTTCAATTGACGGTAGTCAATGTAGAGTCTCCACAACCCAACCTTCTTTCATATGAAAATAACAAGTGCACACCATGGTGACACACTTGGACATATGAGTCCTAGGTCTAGCAACTCCTTGAGTTTCATTATCAACTTCTGTAACTCCGAGGTCGACATCCGATAAGGCGTTCTTGCTATCAGTTTAGTCCCTAGTTTTAGGTCTATGGTAAATTCCAATTCCCTCTCTAATGGAATCTCAGGTAACTCCTCAGGGAAGACGTCCTCAAACTCTCTCACCATCGGAAGGTGTTCTAGACCTTCCGCTGCTCCATTCTCATTTAACGAAAGGATTGCATAAATATTACATCCCTTGAGCATGCTCTTCCATAGCTACAAAGAAGAGATGAATCATCAGGTAAAATCCCTAGTTCTGACCTACAATCACACGTCTTTTCCCCTCATCATCTACCAAGCTCAATCGTTTCATCTTACAATTGGGTATTGTCTCATGCGATTCCAACCAGTCCATATCGATAATGACATCATAATATCCTAAGATTTTGATGTATAGGCTGGCCCTGGTGATAAAATACCCCAAGTTAAGGCTACAACCTGTAACCTTTCCCCCAACCTTTTGTTTGGCTCCTGAAGCCATTTGTACAAGGCTAAACTCATCATGTTCGACTACCTTTACCTTAAGTATTTTTAGCGCTGCACCAGAAATGAAATTCTCGGTATCACCGGGATGTATCAAAATACTAAGGGTCTGGTCAATGATAGTACCTGATGTCTCGAGCACAGTCAACTGGTGCTCTGCCTGATAGTTATTCACCACTGCAAGAATCCAATGTGCCTTTCACCATTCTCCTATGGTAGTGGGTCCGACTGATCCAGATACTCTAGTCCTCTCTATTGGGTAGTCATGCTAGTAATGTGGCTCCCCACATTCCGAGACACTTTCTTTGGTCCAGCATCCCTGGTACCCAAAGTAGAAGTTGAATCCTAACATTAAGGATAAACATGAACTTGATGACCTTAATTTTCTTTGTAATTTGGTGTGGAGCATACCGAAGAAGCTCTGAAAATGGGCCTCGTACTCGGGCATAGTACGACCACCCTGCCGTAAGGCGTTGAACTTGTTGAGCTGATGCTCAATGAATTCCTCAGAAATATACCTCTTTTGGAATTGTTCCTTGAACAATTCCTATGACACATCTTCGACGACCATGTTCAATTGCGGTAAGAGCATATTCCATCATAGAAGAGCGCTCCCCTTTAGTTGAAATACCACCATGCGGACCTTCATGTTGGAGGTATCGTTGCGAAGTGAAAATCACATTTCCATATTGTCCAACCATGCCTCAACGACTGCATCGTCCGGGGCACCAAAGAACTCGAGAAATTTGACCTTATCGATTTCGTGGTGAATACTAATGGTACTGGCTGGGTGCGCTGTGGACCCCTAGGGGTACAAGCACCTTGGTCTCATCTCAGTACAAATGGTGAATCCAGGCCTATGGAAATCTTTGGAATGAACCTAGTAAGACCATCATCATCCCTTACAAAAATAAAATCTAGCTCAAGGGATTGTTCTTCCCCCTTGGGGGTTAGACTCCAAGGGCGCAGGAACTTCTCAAAGCATCACACCTCCTTCCACGACACCACATTGTGAACCTCTGTCGTGCTCTCTAATCGATATCAATGCATGGACACGTTAAAGTTTTAATTAGCATTAGGTTATTACTCAACGGTTTACTGCAATGGAAATCATGGAGATCCACAGTTTCAGGGTTGAACCCGTTCTGATACCATATGTAATGACCCATTCGTTATGACTACAAGCAACACAAGAAAGTGAATTTTTTTTTGTGTTTTAGGCAGGAAGGCAACAATGACAACATTTAAACCTCACAACTTGATGACAAACACAATGCACACATATTAGGAAACAGACAACAAAGACTCAACAAACTAGCACATCATGCAACTGGGAGAAACATGCAATAATCAATAAACAGATAAAAATGACTACCCGCCTGACACAATCAAGACAATGCCTACAAGCTAAAGGACAACATCAACAACCCTACACGACGGCTTCAACAAACAATAACTAGAAACCTCTACAGAACGCAAACCAAACGCATTGAGGAATTATAGAATCATGTACCAACATCAATTACAATGAACAAAATCCCACAATGGGAAGCACAAGACTCCGACCAGGTTATCATTCACATCTATTCATCATGGTGCACAATGATCCCCTCATTAGGAATCATGCCGTAATAAGGCAATAGGATTGATGGTAACCATGGCACAACATAACATATTTAGACCCTTAACCTAATCTAAATCCCTCGTGCTAGGAGACCGAATTAACTGTCAAAAGAATGAAGACTAAACCCAAGCACCCAACAACAATTCGACAAGACACAAGGAAAATTCGACTACTATAACAATCATACATCACCTTAAATTCCAAGCAATCCTACATAAAAATGGTTAATGGCGCTTAGGAATATAATCTTTAACCAATCATATGTCACATTAATTTTTTGAATCCACATAAGTCATACATTCCTTAAAATGATCCTTATTTACTGTTTATGGAATAACTACTTGTTTTCCTTTTTTCATTGAAAAAGAGAATTAGAATATGCACTTAACATAATCAATACTAATGCTAGTTTAATGGGGAATGCAATGATGAATTACACCATGTTTGCATAGTACGAAGTATATTCTCTTATAGGTACTAGTTATTCCATGGTGACGCTTGACTATATCAATCTGTTCACATTAAAAATAATCATATTCAACAAATAGTTCATTTAATAATCTATATATGAAACATGTCTTTTAAAACTGAATTCTCTATCTATTAAAAATGAACCAATATATCGCTATCCTTTAAACATTATAATTCGTTGTCTTTGAAACCGAAACAAATATAATTTGCTATCTATTAAATACATGATTTTACTATCTATTAGTATATATGCTATTTTTGTCTAGTAAATACATGCTATTACTGTCTATTCAACATATGCCCTTGTTGTATATTAAGAGTATGAAATCATTGTCTATTAGTATATGCTATTACTGTCTATTAAACATATGCCCTTTCTGTCTATTAGTATGAATTCATTGTCTAGTAATACAAAATGGAACATAGAATAGAATCGTTGTCGTATACAAAATAGAATATAAAATAGAATTTTTGTCATATAGAATCGCTATCATATAGGATTGCTATCATATAGAATCGCTATCATATAGAATAGAATCGCTATCATATAGAATTGTTGTCATATAGAATTGCTATCACATAGAATTTCTATCATATAAAATCATTGATTATAGAATCGTTGTCTATACAAATAGAATTGTTGTATATCATATATTTAAAAGGTGCATATAGAATCACTATCATATAGAATTGATGTCATATAGAATCGTTGTCATATAGAATTGTTTTCACATAGAATTGCTATCATATAGAATCACTGAGTATAGAATATATGTATATACAAAATAGAATTGTTGTATATCATATATTTAAAAGGTGTTGTCTACCATAAATTTCAAATAGCGCTCATTCCATATTTAAAGAACAATTATGTACGTAATCATATTAAAATGCAGTCATATTTAAAATGTTAGGATATTTAGACACTTGGGAGTTAGTTAAGATCTACTTGGTCTAATATGGCGTTAGGTAAAAGTGTGTTTCTTTAGTATGCATTAGTATGCATTTGTAGTTAGGAAATTCGATGGTCACGATATGTTCCCGACATAGAGTGATCCGGCGGTTCATACTCTCCTTGATCCTAACGGCCATTGATTCGTGGCTTAACACCTGATTGGTCCATGATCTCTATTTAAAGAGCATGGAGAGTTATTTTCCAATGATTGATTGTGAGAAAATCTCTTGTAAAATCTCTCTGTAATCTTTTTCTTTCCATTAATAAACTGCTCCAAGTGGTCGCGTTGGCTGGGCCGTGGATGTTTCCCCATAGGGGTTTTACCACGTGAAAACATCGGTGTGTTGATATTTGATCTGGTTATGTGAGTGGTTACTGAAGGTGTTCTTCCTTTATTGGAATACCTATATTGTCGAACATGGTATCAGAGCCTATTTGAAGACCCGCTCCTATTGTAGATCGAGACCGTGAAGCCGATTTTCCTCATCTCCATTTTCTAACATTTTCATACATTTTTGGGCTGAGAGAACTGTTCCATTGCGTCCGGAGTAGTCATTTCATTCAGGAACACTTTTCATTTCACTCTAAAAGGTTTCCGTTTTCCCAAGATACGACCATTATAGTCAGATCCGAAGGTATAAAGTTTGAATACACATTTTTTTTTAAATTTATGCAAAGTCTTGATTTTATTTCGGTTTGTATTTTTTATTTTCGGGCTGCTACTCTTTTAAATCTGCATATTCTCTTTGCCCCGTGCCTTGTACGATCTTGGAAAATCAGAAACAGATAGGAAAAGGTGCATCTTCCGGGTAAGCTAACCGAGATCTAAGCCTTGTTGTCATCGAGAAGCGAAATTTTTTTCTTGTGTGAAAAGAGTTTTTTTGGAGCATGCTCTCCAAGGCCTTCAACAACAACAACAACAACAACCTCAATCCTCCTTCTGAACATTACAATATGTTTTGCTAGACCATTTGGTTAAAACTTGCCTTATTAAGTAAGAGGTCTTGAGTTCAAGTCTCTCTTTTGTTACCTTTTTTGAAAAAGTTCATTCTATAAATTGTAAAGTGCATTTCACTTCAAGTATAAAAGTGAATCACTATAAGTAGCTTTATATTTTATTTTAGAGTTATTTTGCATGCAACTTTTCTGTTATAAGGTAACCTCATTGTAAAAGTGATCCCCACTTCTCTTTATAAAAGTGGGTCACTTCATAAAGTACCTTACACTATCACGTGGTTATTTGGTTACCATTTATGCTTTTTTTAAAAGGGTCATAACTCTCACATCGGAAGTCCGTTTTCAGTGCCGTTTTTTTTTAAACCGCACAACTTTTCGAGATCTTTCCATCCAGATCATTAGTTTCAGTTTTTAAATCTACATTATCTACATGTTTAATATGGTTTCTACAAGTACTGTCATGATTACCAACAACAACTACTTCCAATGGAGATCCCATATGGAAGATTTATTAAGAGGTAAAGGCCTGTATCAGATTACCATGGGAACAGAAACAACCCCCACTAATGATGATAAGAAAGACAAATGGGATAATAGGAATGACGAAGCACGTGAACTAATTGGAATCTCCATCTCTCCTAATCTAAGGTACCACCTTCAACGAATTGATGACCTCGAAGTAGCTTGGGACAAGATTGAATCTATGTTTGGTAAACTCAATATTATTCGAGAACAACAGTTAGAATATCAAATACTGACCTTGAGTCCAAGTGATTTTTATTGCCTTGGAGATTATCTATCTAATTTTAAAACACTCAGAATTTTATGTGAAGAATGTAAGATAAAAATGGAGGAAGAGAGTTGCATATATCTTATTCTTTATAAGCTAGGTAGTAAATATTATGTGTTTGTATATACCTTCTATGCCATGAAAGAGGCTGTAGGGAAAGCTTATGTAAAACCCACTCTTGAGTCCTTTTGTACTTCCTTGATTAGAGAGGAAGATAAGCTTGCACAACTTGGAGTGATCAACACTGCAGGTACCTCAAACAAAGCCTTACTTGCCCAGCAGAAAGATAAACCCAAGTATCCCAAGAAGCAACATCCTCACTACAAAAACAAACAACCTAAGGGTCCCAAACCCGCTCAGATAACTTCAGCTCCTAATGGTGACAAAGGATCAAAATATAAACAGAATCCTAACAGACATTGCAACTTTTGTAATAAAGATGGTCATGATGAGTCCAAATGTTTCAAGAAGATGGAAACCTTAGAAGCAGCGATGAAGAAGCACAACATCAGTATTGATTCTTCTTCTTCTTCTCATGGGCATGCACTTTCTACTTCTAGTTTTACCTTCAATACACCTTCTACTACTACTTCTTCTTCCGATGAGTGGCTTATTGATTCAGGAGAATCTTATCATATGGATAAGGATAAAGCCATATTTTCTGCTCTAAATGAATGTAACACCAAGGAAATATTTGTTGGTGATGATAGATCTCTTAGTGTTGTAGGATCTGGAACAATTCAGGTAGA
>ML781101.1:1392054-1402369 GCA_009831015.1 Picea engelmannii | reverse complement strand
GGTTTTTAGGGTAGTTTAGTTCGATTTGAAGGAAGAAGTTGATTAATTGTAATTCTTATTGATTTTGATAATGAGATTATTGTTATTAATGTTTTGGTTTTGTTAATTATTAATGTAATGGTTTTTAGGGTAGTTTAGTTCTACTTGAAGGAAGAAGTTGAAACTTGGGGTAATTTTAGCATTGGGATAACACATAAAATATAAGGTGATGTCATTTTGCAAAGTTAATGGCGTATAAGTGTAACATGTTCATTATGTCAGGACAGTATTATCCTACTTTTAGTGGTTATTGATAAACTTATGTGGTGTAATGTCCTTGAACAAGCACAAAGATTATTATGATTTAGTAAAAGGGTTTCTTGTCCATTTATATAATGCTGAACTGGGTGGGTCGTTGTCTAACTCCTTCTGCCTAGCGCCTTCCATAGAGGTTGCGGTCATGTGTTTACTTACTGTTGTACTTGGAGGGGTCATTTAATTACTGGGTCAGTTGTGTTGGGTGGGATGTAAACACCTGCATGTAGCCTAGTGTGTAAGGGTGGGTGTGTGATTATTTTACTGTCTAAGGAATACAGTGTCGTATCAAGAGTCTCGGGCCCTTTAAAGGCAGGGTTTCCACTCTTGCGACACACATGACAGAGATTACTAGTTTCTGCCTGAGCAGTCAGCCAGGAGCCTATCTGACCTTCTCTCTCTTCGGAGCAGAGGACTAAGATTAAACGCCCTGCTTTCCTATGTAGAAATAGTAAAATCTATTATTATGGATTCTTCCTTATGTCTATGTCATTTATATGATTGCAGTTGCCTGTTGTAGGTCGTATGTCGTCTTGTTGTGTTCATCTTGCTTGTGTCTTGTTAGTCGTCGGGTGGTGACGTAGATTCAAGTGTGTCTGTCTCTTTTTACACGCGCACACACACGTCACGTCTAATAATAAAAAAAAATTCACACTTGTTATATGAGTTGTGGTCGTAACGAAGAGGTTCGTTAGACAATATTATACACAAAAACACTAAGTTTATACACCATGCAAAATTTCTAAATTTATGAGACATCAAGATTATACACCTTGAAAAGTTTTCTGAATTTATGAAACAACACCTAAAAAACTTTTAAATTTTTTGAAATAATTTCTGAAACACCTCAAACTTTTTAATTTTTTAAACACTAAGATAAAACACCATGAAAGTTTTCTAAATTTCCGAGGCACCAAGATTATACATGGAAACACTAAGTTCATACACCATTTAAAACTTCTAAATTTTTGAGACACCAAGATTATACACCTTGAAAAAAATTCTGAATTTATGAACAAATTTCTGAAACAACACCTAAAAAACTTTTAAATTTTTGAAACACTAAGATTATACACCATGAAAAATTTCTAAATTTCCAAGGCACCAATATTATACACCTTGAAAAAATTATTTTACACCAATATTATACACACCCAACAACTCAAATATGCAATTACACTATTTTCAAATCTATAATTTCAGTTAGTAATTTCCTAAATTTCAGTTGAAGTAAACTTGATTAAAAAATGTGCCCTGATAAAAACCAAGGTAGGGAATTTACAATACTTCTTTAAATACTATTACATTTATATAACCTGCTTACTTTTAAAAATGGAAGTAACTAAGTCCACCAAACCCTCATTCTAAAAAAATCATATCTCTTCTAGTGGTTAACCAAAACAACTCCAAAAGAAGAGGTGGTGTTAATAAAACACCATTTATTGTATTTGAACAACCCGAAGAAGACGAGGAATGAATAACTTTTTTACTTCAACTTGGGGGATTTTGGTGCAGAACACTTCTCCACTTTCTCAGTGGTCTTCTTGGGGAGGATAACTTGATGAATATTTGGCAGAACTGCACCACTAGCGATGGTCACCTTCCTCAATTCATCATTGGTACATAGCCACCGTACACTACTTTAGCTGAAACATTGGCTAAGAGATTCTCAACAGTCGTGTTAAAGGCATCAGGGTTGGAGACATTAGACTTACCGGAAATATACATTCCATTAGTGTCCAATTTTCCTATGAAACTATAGTTTTCATAGAGTATGAAGCATATAAAATCCCAAGTTCTACCACCAACGAAATTCTCACATTTTTGTGGGACGATAATTGTTGTATGTTGTGATACAGAACAATAGGTCCAACTACGGATGGAGGAAACCAACCTTTCAAAGTTGAAGCAAACAAGGGTGTAGTATCTCAACCCTGCAAACTGCAAGAACGAGTCTAATTGCCTAAATTCACTACAGACAAGATTGTATCCAAAAATCGGAGGAAAATGTATTGTAACACGCATGTTAAGTAAACATTTAACGCTATGAGGCTTGTTAGATAAACATTTAAGGCTGTCAAAACCATCCAAGGGCCTCACGTTGTGTAAACATTTAAGAAATAATGCATGTGGCAGACCTGTTTATGTACGCTAAGTACTTAATTATAATAAAAAGTAATAATAATAATAATAATAATAACAATAGTACAACAAACATAAAAATATTTATAATTAACGAAACTTAAGATAAGCTTAGCTAGCAGAAAATGCTAAGACAAACATTCCAACTAATGCTAGCATTAATCCACCTTTGAGCAATGCATAAGAAAATATATCCGTGTTTATCTTGTGTTAAAACATGAATTAAAACATTGGCAATAATGAAGCTCACAATAAGACTTTGAATCTATTCTCCAATGAGATGATGACATACAACATTTTTTTTATTATAAAAAAAATAATGTTTTTAGTTCTATAGTACGAACAATAGAAATGATGTGAAAATTTATAGTCAAAGGACATATTAATATGAAGTCAATTAATTATCCATTGCTATAGTCCCTCTATGCATATTTATTATTAATATGTAATATGTTTTGTTAAACTCTGATAATAAATATAAATCTAAATTTATATATTTTCTCTATTAATGTCCCCCACTAGCTTTAACATCTTTTGAAGATAATCAAACTATTATTTCAACATGACATTCTTTTGATAAGTTCCAACCCTACCTTTATAAGATCATAAACACACATAAAACTATATATATTAATCTATTGCACCAAAAGGAAATGAAATGCACATATACAAATATAGTAGAATAAAACAGATGTGACAAGGTGTGTGGGTTTGCAAACTCATGGGTTCACATTTATAGTCATGATTATGTATCACTAGTCCGACCGACCGCTTCCTCATTCCATTCTTGTGTACAAATAGAATAAATTACATTAGTGGATAATTTTTGAAATTAATTTTTTTTCTCCACTTGTCAAACAAATAAAATAACTATTTTTTTCAAACTAAAGTTGAGTCTCCACTTTAAAAATATATATTTTTTTAAATTTCATTGTTAGAATTTTTTTAAGGCTAACCATTTGTCTTGTATGCATTTATTTTCCATATTTTTAAAATAATGATAAAAAAAATAGATTAGATGATATTATTAGGACCATTATTTTTTAGTTTAATTATGAGTCTTGTTTGCATAGCTTTATCATCTTTTGAAGATAATCAAACTATTATTTTAGCATGGCATGCATTTGATATGTTCCACCCCTACCTTTATAAGATGATAAATACACATAAAACGATATATATTAAGCTATTGCACCAAAGGAAATGAAATGCATGTATAAGTAGAATAAAATAGATGTGACACAGTGCTTGGTTGGTGGACTCACGGGTTCACATTTATAGTCATGCTTATGTATCACGAGTCCAACCGACCACAACATGAGATTTAGTAATTTATAGAATATTATAACATTTTACCAAGATGTATAGTAATTTATATAATGTTATATCACTAGTTTCTTAAAGAATAGTATACACAATTATTTAAACTTTATTCAATATTATTTTTAATGTTTTTAAATTTAAATTTGGAATTTTGGAATTTTGATTTTGTTTTGATAGAATGTCTAAATGAAACTTTTAAATTTTTGAAACACTAAGAATATACAACATGAAAAAAATATAAATTTCTTAGGCACCAAGATTATACACGAAAACACTAAGTTTATACACCATGAAAAAATTCTAAATTTCTGAGACACCAAGATTACACACCTTGAAAAATTTCCGAATTTGTGAAATAATTTCTGAAACAACACCTAAAAACCTTTTAAAATTTTTGAAATAATTTCTAAAACACCAACACCTAAAACTTTAAAATTTTTGAAACAGTAAGATTATACACCATGAAAATTTTCTAAATTTCTGAGGCACCAAGATTATACATGGAAACACTAAGTTTATACACCATGAAAATTTTCTAAATTTCTGAGACACCAAGATTATACACCTTGAAAATTTTTCTAAATTTATGAAATAATTTCTGAAACAACACCTAAAAAACTTTTAAATTTTGAAATACTAAGATTATACACCATGCAAATTTTCTAAATTTATGAGGCACCAAGATTATAAACCTTGAAAAAATTATTTCACACCAAGATTATACAAACCCAACAACTCAAATATGCAATTACAGTAATTTCAAAGCTGCAATTTCAGTTAGTAATTTCCTAAATTTCAGTTGAAGTAAACTTGATTAAAAAATGTGCCCTAATAAAAACCAAGGTAGGGAATTTACAATACTTATTTAACATTCATGCCCCATGATGTACATATCATGTCTTCAACATACCTAGATTAGTGAAAAATAGATTAATCTCCACCAAACCCTCATTCTCAACTATAATTAAGAAATAATAGATTAATCCCCACCAAACCCTCATTCTGAACAAATAATAGCCCTTTTGGTGGTTAACCAAAACAACTCTGAAAGAAGAGGTGTTGTTAATAAGACACCATTTGTTGTATTTGAACAACTCGAAGAAGCCCAGGAATGAATAACTTTTTTACTTCGACTTGGGTGATTTTGGTGCAGAACCCTTCTCCTCTTTTTGGGGAGGAGAACCTGATGAATGTTTGGAAGCACTCCATCTCTAGCGATGGTCACCTTCCCCAATTCATCATTCGTACATAGCCATGAGACGGTACTTTAGTTGAAAAATTGGTTAATAGCTTCTCGACAGTCGTGTTAAAGGCATCAGGGTTGGATACATTGGAATTACCAGAAATATACATTCCATTAGTATCCAATTTTCCCATGAAACTATAGTTTTCATAACATATGAAGCAAATAAAATCCCAAGTTCTACCACCAAGGACATTCCCACATTTTTGTGGGACGATAGTTGTTGCATCTTGTGATATAGAACAACAGGTCCAATTGTGGATGCATGAAACCAACCTTGCAAAGTTGAAGAAAAAAAGGGTATAGGATCTCAACCTTGCAAACTGCAAGAATAGGTCTAATTGCCCAAATTTACTAGAGAGGAGATTTTATCCAAAAATCGGAGGAAAATGTATTGTAACACGTGTGTTAAGTAAAGGTTTAAGGCTGTGAGGCATGTTAGGTAAACATTTAAGGCCATCATAATCGTCCAAGGGCCTTGCCTTGTATAAAAATTTAAGAAAATGCACATACGTTAAGTACTTAATAATAATAAATAATAATAATAATAATAATAACAACAATAGTACAACAAACATGCAAATATTTATAATTAACAAAACTTAGGATAAATTTAGCTAATTAAAGAATTGGGAATAGAGAAGATGGCAATAAGACTTCAAATCTATTCTCCAATGAGATGATGACATACAACGTTTTTTTATTATATAAAAAAAAATATTTTTAGTTTTATAGAACGAACAATAGAAATGATGCAAAAATTTATAGTCAAAGGACATATTAATATGAAGTCAATGAATTATCGATTTCTATAGTCCCTCTGTGCCTTCGGCGGGGACTAATAAATCTTTTATAGATGTATAATTCTTTAATATAAACAACAACATTTTTCTATACTCAATTTTTTTATAGAGTTGAAAGAATTTTTTATAGAGCGATTTTGATGTCTTAATTTATAGTTTTTAATCAAAAAAATGGATTTAGGAAGAGGAAAAAAATTATTACTACTATTGTTTTATATATTCTTGAATACTCGAATTTATATTATAAAGATTAGTTTTTTTTTTAATAGAAACGATTAGTGTTTTTATTATAGAAGAGGTACAGAGGAAGAACCAGCCAGAAAGTACAAAATTTTGAAATGCCATGAGGCTTTCAACAAAGAAATTTCCTTACATATCCTTAGGGAGCACCTATCGTTAAAAGATTTTACAAAAAAACCACAACTATCCTTTAAACTGTAGATTTTAACATATGAGAAGAGTAAAAAAACAAATTTGTACTACATAAAAAAACCTAGACTAATTGAGCTTTAGCTTAGTGTCAAACACTGCTAGAGAATCCTATGGAGTGGCATGTTTAGGGTGAGGAAGAAAGGGTTTTATGACCTCGCAGGAATCATGTGAGCCTCCTGAAGGGACTAGATTATACTATTTTGGGGGCACCTCGAAGATTTCACTACACTTAATTGTGGAGAGAGCGTATATATTGACTGTGCTTGTTGATTGTACGAAGGACAATTTTTGTTTTCTTGTCCCTCATTTATTCCCTTTCTTATAGTTGTTGTTCTAGATGAGAGTTAGAGGTACGAAGGGCTACCATTTCTTGTTGTTGACTCTTAATTTTTTTTTTCATATCATCCATTATACATTTAGTGCAATCACAGGGGACGGATTCTGTGCCACGTACCTAAGTGCGAACAAGGATGTAAAACTATGGACCAAGAACATGAGAGAAAACTGATCATGTCGAGATAAAGATAAAAAAAGACACCAACAAAATCCCAATTTCAACCCATTTCCTCACCATTTCCATGAATATATACCCGAGTCTAATCTACAAAAGAAACACGCACAGGGGGCTAGGATGCCATGTTCAAAAATAATGGTGGATTGAGGTACTTAAAAACCATGGCACATGACCATGCTGCATACTTCATGTGGATTAAGACGTAGAGAGAGCTTATGGGGATGAAGTCGAGAGGTCTCGTGATGGACAGGTGAATTATACCATATGTTTTCATCATACCAACTAAACCACCTTTAATCTTCGTTGCACGAGAGGATGTAGACATGTGCTGAAGGAAAGTGAAGCCTCATGGAGGAGGTATGAGACATGTGCCAAATGTAAATTTTTATGTGAGGACGTCATGAATCTTAATCCAGATGGAAAGTGGGGCCACATCCCCTCCATAACCATTATTTTTCATAATCAATGCACTCATTCTACCTTTGCTTATGGGACTTAAGAGATTTTTTATTTTTTGGTTCATATGACTAAGGTGGATCAACGATGAATCCCTCTAAAAGAAATCTAGCCGCAACTCCTTAATATAAGCTATTTTTGATGAACAATTTAGCTTGCTAAAAATATCTCTCTAAGCTCTATCATTTTAGAAGAATAAACATGTTTCTTATATGGAAACACATTTTCATACAAATTGATTTTCAAAAAACATTGTTTAGTCCCACAAAAATGCCCTGCAAGATGAAGACCTTCAAAAACTAGAATTTTTATGGGAAAATTCATTAAATCGTTGTTGTAACATTCCTTAGATTCAAACCATTTATCTCAAAATCAGGATTGATCCTAATTATCGATCTTCTTGGTATTTCCAATATACCTCTAGACCTCCATAGGCATATCAAAACTGATTTTTGGAGTCTTCCCATCATAACTTCAATTGTTGGGTACATGAATTCCTCGAAAATCGCAGTCCGAACATTGTCAAATTTTCTTTGAAACTCACATCATGAAGCACTGTCATAATCCTTATTAGAAAAATTCTAAATCAATAGCTCCAATATAGTCATATCTCTTATTCACCATCGAATTATTCCCATCAGAGTGCTTCCACTCCTAACCTTCCTTCTCCCTCTGATAGATCTGATGGTCCTAAGAGTTAGCAATCAACGACTCTGATAACATCAGACCTTCAAAATTACATGACATTAACGTCCCTTCCTTCCAACCTATTCATGCTCCACCCTATGGGACCCACGACAGATTGTCATTACATGATTCCCACTCACCAATCAACGATCCAAATTATTTCTTGGAGAACCTTCCATTAGAGTGCATTCCCCTCCTGGATCACAACTCACTCCGACCATTACCCTCCGATGAAAAATTAGGATCTAACAAATTCTATATCCTATGGTTTAGGTTAAAATAAAGGCAATAAGGCTTCCATCCTCCACCTAGACACTCACATCCATTTCCCACTCTGTTGGTGACACATGTCATCATTAGGACTCTTCAGCTACCAAGTTGGCAAGATGCATCATCATGATGTCATTCTCTCAGTTTCCTCACTTAAGCGGATCTGATTTCAATCTATAGTTGAGATTACTTCCCATCTATTGTTGATCTATGGTCCATATTTCACCTTGGATACTTTCCCTTTAGAGTGCCTCCATTTTGAGCATCCAAAGCTACTCTGACTCTTGGACTTCGATGATTCTCATTCTTTTGACTCGTGTCATCCGACTCTTCCCTTCTGACTCAAATTTACGTTTGACTCTAAATTATTCTAAAACCCTCATGTTGAATGCCTTTCAGGATTTCTTAGCTCTGATCCTCTTGCGACTCAATCTCAACCATTGATTCTCTAGGTTGAATTAATCCGGGTCATCGATTTCTAAACTTCACGAGCATCATGAAATACATAGGAAATCGACTTCCATGGCTGAATTTTACTTTGCAACCTACAAATTGAATACATGAATTACATTCCTCACTACTCTGAATCACTGAAACTTCAAAATCTACTCATAATTTGGGGATTTCACTTTTTTTCACCATTTCCCCCCAAATCCATCTTAGGACAACATGTCCAACTACGAATCTACTCAATTCATGCTAGCTACTGAAACATACAAGTTATGTCGTGAACCTTGAGCTCTGATACCATTCTGTAATGTTCCCCATCCTATGCAGGGAACATTACTTTTGGAATAACACATAAAACAAAATTTATTCTTGCTAATTTATTTGTTGTAGCTTAGTAGTAAAAAATTATTCACATTTACATCCAGATTTCTGATACGCATAATTAAATGTAACTAAAACATTCTAAATAATCATAATGCAACTAATAAACAACTATAACAACATATGAAACCATTCTCATATATATATTAAATGCACACCAATTACATTAATGGAATAACTTGACAAAAAACGACAAGCACTTATCTTATAAAACAACTATGCAACCAACTACTTAGGAAGGACATTCCACCCAACAATAGACCTATTTTTTCAAATCTCAATAGTGATTCACCCCCATGTTGGGGCTAGGAATCCACAAAATAAGGGTGTTTCTTCTATTCCCTTCACAATTCAGTATCACCCAACCCACTGTTTCTCTCCTACAACTATCCTGAATTTCCTCCATCTCTCTTCCTCGTGACTTTCCCAACCCAAGGAATGTACCCTGTCACTGCTCTTAGTCCATAGGGATTCCCATTCACTTATCAGGGTCTCTCTAGAATAGGTATCTAGGAATCTCTTATCTAGGAACTCAAGGGAACTCACTACTGGGAAAAACACAAAAAAAACAACAAAAAACACTTGTTGATACAGTGCAACTCACCGAGGAGTTCACTCTTCAGGCCTGACAACCTCACTCTTCAATTTCCAACTCATAAACTCTCCAAAAAATATCTAGTATGATCCCAAAATTTCCTATCCTTGTTGTTCCAACTCCTAAGATCTTTTTTTCTATTTCTCTTGTTTTTCATGTCTCCTCTCAATGTCCCAAAACTTCTTGTTACTAGTCATATGCATTTCCTCTCTTTTCCAAGACCATTGACTGCTCAATTTTCCCATCATTGATTTCTTCTTCCCCGTGCTTTCCAATAACTATGGGATGTGACTCTCACACCCACCTTATAACAAATATTCAATTTTTGGCCTCTCATACACTCAACCAAAAATTAGAATTTTTCCCTAAATGATAATAAAATTCAGAAATGTGTTTGAATTAATACCCATAAATTGTTTCCCCTTTATTGGACCCCTCTTGGACTCTCTCTAGGAATTACCCCTCTCTTTTGGATTAATCATCTCCCATATCTATCCATTCCTAGCATCTGGAATTACATTATATTCATTTACAATTTACAATTACATTTTGCATTTTGTAACATCCCGCTCTGGCGCACATGCCAAACTTATTCTTTGAGGACACTTGCTCGCAAGTGATCTGGATTTATATGATAAAGCTTTTCTTTCATTATGATGCATTGAGTTATATGACAGGATGTTTTTACTACCTTGGTGTAGACAGGTGCTGCTGACTCAGTTTCT
>ML781101.1:1317160-1380776 GCA_009831015.1 Picea engelmannii | reverse complement strand
AAAAAAAAAAAAAGAAGAAATTTTTGCACCTATCACTAGAATGGTTGTCGTAACGAGGCGGTTCGTTACACATTTACATTTTGCATTTACATTTCTTGGTATTAGCCACATCTATATCTACATTATGCATGAAATAAACTGGGGATTATAGTGGGGATGTTACATCAAAATGAGAAGAAAAGTTTTGAAGGTAAGATCCACTTTCCAAAATACTTGGTAAAAAGGGGGGAAGTAAAGAAGAACCATTAACAATACATAAATATAAATAATATAGATATGTTGTTTTAAATAGAAATATTGTTACAATGAAAATATAAAAATATTAACAATAATTAAAATTGTAATTTTACATATTTATATTTTCATAAGTTGTTAGTTATATGAGGCCTAGATCCATTTTAAAGCATACAAATTTCAAGCATCAATGGATTTGATCCCTCTAAGTACTTGATAGATATCAGGTTAATATGTATCTACCATGGTTATATATAAAGATAACAAGGTGAGAGAGGTTTTTTTTTTTTTTAAGTGAAGTCAAAAGTTTATAATGTCTCTTCATAAAATAGTTTTATTTATCTTGCAAATTCAAAGGTAATAGAAATTTTCATAACAACATTTTATTTCTTTTATTTCTCTTGACCATTGGATCACCTTTGATATTTGTCATGGGAATAGGCTTGTGTGGTGATTTATAAGAAGCATGTAGAACACAATTTTAAAATTTAAGTAGATCAAATTCAAAACCTGTTTTTAAAATTCACTTGGTATTGTATATGAAATATATGGAAAAATTGTGAAATAAGGATTATCAATCCACATAGGGTAATAAATCATATAATGATGTGTGATATTGTATATAAAGAGGAAATAAAATAAAATAAAGAATAATTGCATAATAAGTTCCAATATATTATTGAGAATTTGTTAGGGTCCCATGCTAACTCCCTTAATTAAAACAATAGGTCATCACCTAATGTATTGGGGCCATATATATTAAATACGATCCATGAATAAGTAAAATTTGAAATCAATAAATGTGAGGGCCTCATTTAAGAAGGTCCACTAATTAGTAGTTGAGGTCTTATAAATGCAATTCCACTAAGTTCTTAGGGTTTTGGTTAGTTATAATGTATATATAGTAGTAGAAGCTTTGTAATTAGTTTCCAAGTGAATATTATTGTATTTTATCTCTACTCAATTGGAGGTTTCCCCCTCGAATAAGTAAGTGAACAATGCACTTAGTTATGAACATTAATAAAAGTTTAGATATTGTTGTTCTTTCCATATTTTTGTTCTGTTTATTTTCTTTCCACAATTTTCTTTTTATCTATCTTACTCTAAATATTATGTTTCAAGTATTAAGTAACACCAACACCGCAAGTGGTATCAAATCACTTTCCTATGTCAACGCAAACTCAAATTTTAGAAGAATTTTTTAGGTTAGAGATGTGTTCAAACATATTTAATTAACATGGAGATATTTAATTCACTAGGTAAACCTATGAGTGGGGAAGAATACATGTAGAAAATAAAAGTGGCATCACTTGGTAGGACAACCATGTAACCTATTTTAGTACCCCTTCAAGTAGTATCACATCATACAACACCTTTATATAGTTTTTTATTCCACATAGCCTAGGGTATATCAAAATCCCCCTAGGTGCACTTGAAACCCACCTTACATAATCCTACTAGCCATATTATTTCTATAGTACACTAGGAACAACATCAAAGAAGATCAATTTCTTGTACGAAGGAATTGGGTAACTTACGTCTAAGAGTATGATATACCTTCCTTAGTTAGCATGTGAAATAATCATTTGGGAACTGTTGTTGAAAACCCTTAGGTATGTCAATGAGATGTAGAACTTCACTCATTTTCCCTTAAGACCCTTCAAACCCTATATTCTAAAACATTTTCTTGTGTCCCATCTCCATGTAACATCCCTCTCTTGCACGCACTCCGTGAAATTGTTCTTTGAGGACACTTTCTTGCAAGTGATCCAAATTATTATACTACTAGTCATTGATTATGATTATGAGGAATTATGGATGTGATTATATGTTATTTTGTTGTATTTAATTAGAGAGGTGTTATTGGCTTGGTTCTCCTGAGTGTGCAGGATTTGGACCTCGAGGATGCTGAGGCATCGATGAAACCCTTGGACTCTGGATCGAGTCAGGGAGTGGACTATTGGGGTTTGTCTGTTCTATATATGACTTATGTGCAACTGATTAGATGTTACAATTATGGAGTTTATTCTGACATGATTTGTTGATGATGCAGGCTGACGATAGCTTGTCGACCAGACTCAAATGTGGAGTAGAGGGGTCATGCACAACTACCAGATATGTTGAGGGAGAGGTGTGGACAAAATCCCTACCAAAACCTACTAGCACTCCCGTCGTTGCTCGAACTGTAGGTTAATGATTACCTAGTTCAAGAATACCCACGATGTCGTGAGGGAAGACTGCAACAGTTGCTCATGATGATTCTAAGGGGTGCTCAATAAGGGAGGGGACTTATTCCTTAGAGGCCCTTAGTATCCCACAAAATCACCTAACGGACTATTGACTCCAGGGGTTTTTGATGTCTACCAAGTCAGTCAAGAGGCGAGTGGCACCCTTGGAGCACATAGTGCATCCTGAAGGGCACATCGTGCAAGGGAAACAAAATGAGGTGAGTGGCACCCTTGTAGCACCTAGTGTGTCCTGAAGGGCACGTTGAGTTGTTGAATAATAAATGAATAAACATAGATGGCCTTAGAATGAATATTGTGATGAGAAAATTTAAAACAATTTCCCTAATAAAATGTCGCCGAGTGTAGGAAAATAAAATCTAGGTCTAAGTGATTCTTGTGATAATATATATATATATATATATATATATATATATATATATATATATAAATAAATAAATAAATAATAATAATAATAATAATCATTAATCATGTGACAAGAAGGGGGTAAGAAATTCAATTAATTTATAAAAATCTTTTGGGGGATAAAATTTAAGAAGGGGGAAAAGGGAAAATAATTGTTTTGTTACATAGGCTAATTAAAAAAAATTATTAATTAAAAAGAAAAAGGGGGAAAAGGTAATTTTCTGCACTTGCCAATTTGAGTTTTAAATGAAAAGGGAAAGAGGGAAATTTAAAAGAATTAGGAGACTAAGGAAAAAGGGGGAAACATAAAGAGAAAGGGAAACATAAGGGAAAAGTAGAATGACTAACTTAGTAAGGTATCTTGCAATTAAGAAATTTCTAAATTGAACTCCACTAGTAAATTAGTAAGGGGGTAAGTCTTTAGAATGTGTAAGAGAATATGAGGACACCTAGGAGTGATTCTAGGAATTCTTTTAGGTGGGTGAGGGAAATAGGAGTAATTAATTAATTAATTAATGAAATTAATTTATGGTGCAATGAAGGGGATGGCTGATACATGTACGGGGAGGATTTTTATGAATTAAATTATTGAACAGTAAATTAAATGGGAATTTGGGAAAGTAAATGACTTAGAAACTCTATATAAAGGAGGGAGAAGAGGAGGAGGATGGATGGGTTCTTTGATGCGTAACGTTACACTGCATAAATTTAGACTTGACTGACTTAGCCTGTGGGAGTTGGGATACCCAGCTGGGTGAGGAGTGGTAGCTCATCCTTACAAGATGAGCTAGGAGCTAGTTGTCCTCTGGTTTAGTCTGCGGACCCCTTTGTGGCTCGAGGGGCTAAGGTGGAAGAAGGGTACCCCTAGCGTTGGCTGGGAGGTATCGGTGAAGTCTCATCGGTCAACAAGAGGGCGCTGCATGCAGCGTGTGGGAAAACAACTCAGAGCAGATGACTTGGTCTAGGTTACGCTTACTTGAATCTGCATGGTAGATTATTATTATACCTTACGCTTTCATTCTATATTTTTAATTGGGTAAATAAAATGTTTGACTCGACATTTCAAACGAGAACTTAAATTTCCCCATAGTCTTAAGCTCCCTGCTTTACTTGATTCCCTTGGCATTCGATCCCTGCATGTTGCGATTGTGATTTGTTTTTGTTGATTTTTGTGAAGAGTGGTGCCTTTAACTTCGTCCTCATCCCTATTTTTTTAGTCCACGCCTGAGGAGTTGGCCAGAGGTCGAATCGAGGTTCATCACTTTGATGCACAATGACCTATAGATTCTAATTCCCTTCTTTTTTGTGCGTGGATGATGAGCAAAGGATGTGGTTGCCTAGTTGTTTACCCCTCTTATCTCTGTGTTTGATCTCCACCTTGCTTTGGTCTCTGCATGTGATATCACCTCTACGTATTAATCGTTCTCGGCATCTGAAAACTGTGTTTAGTACTCTCTGCATTTCAACACCCTCAACCACAATTTTTAACTCTGCGTTGTAGTACCTCCCTCATAGGTTAACTCTGTGTTGTTTTATTTATGGAAATATTCTCTGCATTTTTTTTACTATACCTTTGCACCTTAGTTTATTTAAAGACGATTTTAGTCTACGTTGTACACTTGATTAACAACCTTTACATTTTGATTGGATTTTTCCTTTGAATGACTGTAATGATGTGCCTTGAGACACAACGAGAATTCTTCCTTGAGTGCATGCTTCTTGTTATGCCTGAACCACTATGGAATTTCACTGGAATACATTGTGATTGACACTTGTTAAGACTGCAATCATTACTTGTTCAGACTGCGATTTTGCCCATTTGTTAAGACTACAATTTGCCATTTTTTTGGACAACAATCATTGCTTGTCACCTAGATATTTTCCACTTGTTAAGGATATCATTTGATGCTTGTTAACCTCTGTGAATTGGCCATTAATCTCTACGATTAATATCTTCCATTAACCTTTACTGATCTCTGTGATTTTTCCATAACCTCTCCGAATTGGCCATTAATCTCTGCCATTAACCTTTACTGATCTCTGCAATTTTTCCATAACCTCTATGACTTTGGCCATTAATCTCTGCAATTAATCTCTACTATTAACCTTTACTGATCTCCATGATTTTTCCATAGCTTCTGCGATTTTAGCCATTAATCTATGCCTTTAACATTTACTGATCTCTGCGATTTTTCCATAACCTCTGTGATTTTGTCCATTAATATCTGCCATTAATCATTATTAACCTGTGCGATTTTGTGTCTTCATGTATTTATTAATATATGGGACTTGCCACTTATCTCTGTGTCTTCATGGTGATTTTTGTCTGGAGGTGGAAACCAATTTATCTTTGCGTCTTCTTGTCTTTTTTCTAGCCTTATCATTCGACCACTTTGCCCTTTTTCTATACTTGATTGTGATTTGATTTCTCTGAAAACATTTTGGTGCATATCTCGATTCAACGACTTTTTTTGTAATGTATATCTTGATTTATATGGCATGGTTAAGAAATTGGTAAAATATGATTTTACTATATAGATTTATCTTGTATTATTGGGTAGAGACCTTCTGATAACTTAGCATTATTACAGCGTGGATTATTGTTATCATTGTTAGCTTAGCTTTATTACAACATGTATCATTGTTATCATTGTTAACTTAGAATGTATTATTGGGTTTTGTTATCCTTATGACAACGATAACATGGAAATTTGTTTATGGACAACGTTCTTCTTCTATTAATTAACATTAATAATTGTTGTTGTTGGATAGCGTTTAATAATAGCATTAAATCTCATTGAATAACATCAAGGTGACAATTATTTATAAACAACAAGATAGCTTTAAAATTGCATTGAATAGCGTCAAATGGATTTATTTATAACTACATAATAGCATAAAATGTCAGTAAAGATAGCATTGAAGAGGCATTAATTATAGACATCGATCACATTCAAGATTTCCCCTTTTATACAATAATGTCGATTATTTCTTTTATAACCAGTGGAGCACCTTTAAAAGGTTAAGTAGTTCACTTATTTTAATGGATAGTTTATAATTTTTGATAAGTGTATTTGATTCAGTTAAGTGCTTGTCTTAGTGTGCATTATGATAACATTTATGACCTTAGTAGCTTGGTAATAGTTCGACCTTCTCACTTAGACATCTAACTTATCAGTTATTGGATGGGTTGTTGGCGGATTTGGGTATTAGCTTGAGATTTTCCTTTGATTGTAGTCATCTTGCGTCTTGTTGACCTATTGCTTGGAATATGGGTATATCCTTCTTGTCAGTATTCGGCTCCTAGCATGTCATAATTATATAGAGTCCTTGGTCCAGATAGGATGTGTCGCACCAACGTTATAGTCGTGCCTATCACCTGGGTATGACATGATTCCTGATGAGGGGATCATTTCACACCCTAAGGGATAGAGGCGAAGTATATCTTGGCTGAGGTCGATGCCTTCTGTGTGGGTGTTGTTAATCGATGTAATTTGTTGTTAGCAATTAAGTTGTAATGCCTTCATGTGTTTGGTTCGTGTGCCTTGAGGTTCTAGTGATTGGTAGTCAAGGTCGTTGTGTCAGAAGGGGGATGTTGTCCCTTATCTTGTAGGCATGGTATTGTTTGCGTTGGACAGGTAGTCATTTCTCTTTCTTATTTTATGCATGTTTCGCCTAGTTTCTCTTGTGCCAGTGCATGGAGTCGTAGTCATCTATTGCCTATTTAGCCGGTGGATGCTCATCGTCATATGTGTAGTTTATCTGTAATTGTTGTTGTCGTCCCATTTAAAAAAAAATTGCACTTTCTTCTTTGCTTGTAGTCATAACAATGGGGTCATTACATATGGTATTAGAGCGGGTTCAACTCACAACTTGGGATCACTACGGATTTTTTTGATATGATATTGATTATAATGTTTCTAATTAAGTGGACTTGTATTCGTGTAGGTAATAATGGTTAGAGGACACTGCGGAAGAATATGATGGGGTGTTAGGGGAGGAGGCATGACACCTCCAACAAAATCCACGCCTGAGGGGTATAACCCCCAAGGAGATGAATAGGTTGGCGGGCAAGAGTAGATAGCGGTGGGTGATGTGGTTGGCATGATGAGGTTTTTTCAGTAGATGTCTGAGGCATTGATAACCATTTGGATAGAGAGGAGGCCAAGGCACCGACACCCATTGAGGATCCACCATGCGCTCTGATTGGTACTGGTAGCATTCACCATGAACTCGAGAAGGTCAAATTTCTCGAGTTCTTGGGTGCCCCAGACGACGCAGCTGCCGAGGGATGGTTGGAGAATATGGTGATGTGATTTTCACTTCACGACTATACCTCCAACATGAAGGTATGCATGGCAGTATTTCAATTGAAGGGGAGCACTATTCTATGGTGGAAGACACTCCTACCGCAGTTGAACATGCCCATCGAAGACATGTCATGGGACCTGTTTGAGGAACGGTTCTGAGAGAGGTACCTTTCATAGGAATTCATTGAGCGTTAGCTCAATGAGTTCAATGCCTTACCACAGGGTGGTTGCACGGTGCTTGATTACAAGGCCCATTTATGGAGTTGCTTTGGTATGATCTGCATCTTAATACTGAGAAACTTAAGGTCAACAAGTTCGTGTTCGGCCTTAATGGCAGCATACGCGAAAATGTTAGAATTATTATGCCTTAGACCTTGCATGATGCCATCCAGAAGGCCCTCATAGTAGAGGAGGAGCTTATCAACGTGCGTCAGAGAAGGACTCCAGCGAGACCAGTAGGGCAGGTGTCATCTGGTGCGTAGTAGAAACAGACACCAACCAGAAATACGACAAGATATCATGGCTTCCATAGGGGATCCACTTTCACTACACCTCGGTGACCATCACCTCAGCAACAGAATCCTTACCAAGGACCACCACATCAATAGTAGCGTCGACCGCAGCTGCAACATTTTAGGCATGTTCAGCAGAATAAACCAAGATTCTAGGTCGGTGGGCCGTCATCTTCTACTTCGGGTACCAGCGGTACTGGACCAAAGAAGGGGTGCTGGAAATGTGGGGAGCCACACTACCAATGTAATTGCCCAGTGGAGAGGACTAGAGCATATGGAACAGTCGGACCCACTACCGTGGGATATTTGGACAAGGCCCATCAGATTCATGCAATGGTGAATAACTGCCAGACAGAGCACCAGTCGACTGTGCTCAGAACATCAGGTACCATCACTGACCAGACCCTTTGTCTTTTGATAGATCTCGGTCCTATTGAGAGTTACATTTCTGGTGCAGCACTAAAAAGGATTAAGGTAAAGGCAGCCGAACAGGATGAGTTTATCTTTGTAGAGATGGCTTCGGAAGCCAAACAGAAGGTTGGAGGAAAGGTTATGGGTTGTACCCGTAACCTCAGAGAGTTAGTCACCAGGGCCAACCTGTACATCACGATCTTAGGATCTTATGACGCCGTTATTGGTATGGACTGGTTGGAATTGCATGAGTCAATACTCAACTGTAAGACGAAATGGTTGAGCTTGGTCGATGATGAGGGATAAAGACGTGTGATTGTAGGAAGGAACCAGGGAGTTTCCTTGAGGTTCATCTCTTCCTTGAAATTATAGAAGAGCATGTGCAAGGGATGTAATCTTTATGTGATCCTTGCATTAAATGAGAAGGGAGTAGTGGAAGGTCTAGAACACCTTCTGGTGGTGAGAGATTTTGCAGACGTCTTTCTGGAGGAGTTACCTGGGATGTCACCGTAGAGGGAATTGGATTTTACCATAGACCTAAAACTAGGGACTGAACCAATAGAAAGAACACCTTATCGGATGTCGACCCTGGAGTTACAAGAGTTAAGAATGCAACTAAAGGAGCTCTTGGACCTAGGAATTATACATCCAAGTGTGTTTCCATGGGGTGTTCCTGTTATTTTCATATGAAAGAAGTATGGATCATGGAGACTCTGCATTGAATACCATCAATTAAACAAGGAGATGATCAAGAATCAATATATGTTGTCGAGGATTGATGATCTGTTCTATCAGATGAAGGGTGTGACGGTGTTTTCAAAGATCGATTTACGATCAGAGTATCACCAATTACGGATCAAGGAGGATGACGTCCCTAAGTCCACTTTTAAGACCAGGTTTGGACATTACAAGTTTATTGTTTTTCCATTTGGACTGACAAACACCCCATGGGTATTTATGAGTTTGATGAACGGGGTGTTCCGCGAGTACTTAGATAATTTCACCCAAGTATTCATTGATGATATTTTTATTTACTCTCATACAATGAAGGAGCATGACGAGAACTTGCGCTTGGTACTACAGTGTTTGCGAGAGCACAAATTATATGGGAAGTTGTCCAAATGCTCATTTTATCAATCAAGGATTCACTACTTAGGGAATGTCATCTCCGACAAAGGTATCATTGTGGATCCGGCAAAGGTCGAGGCTATTATGGAATGGCCTGCACCGACGAATATCCCAGCTTCATGGGTTTAGCAGGATACTATTGACAGTTCGTCGAGGGATTTTCAAAGATAGAAAATTTGATCACAAAGTTGCGGAAGAAGAATAAGAAGTTTTCTTGGAATGAGAAATGCGCAGAAGCATTTTGGAGGCTGAAAGAGATGTTGACAACAACACCAATACTAAAGGTCCTTGACATGGATGTGGACTTCTTGGTATGCATGGATGCATCCAAGGAAGACTTAGCTGGAGTGTTGATGCAAGACAGTCGAGTGATCGCTTACATCTCGAGGAAAGTGATAAGGCATGAGGAGAACTATGTGACACATGATTTGGTGTTGTTAGCAATTATCTATGCCTTGAAGGTTTGGAGACACTACCTTGTTGGACGAAAATTTGAACTAAAAATGGACCAATGTGGACTACAACATATCTTTACACAAAGTGACATGAACGCATGACAACGACGTTGGCTGGAATTGCTTAGTGAGTACGACTTCGAGTTTTCTTACATAAAAGGAATAGTGAACCAAGTGGCAGATGCATTGAGTCAGAGACCACACATCTTTTTGTTGTTTCTTCTTCAGATGAATCTACATGAAATGATTCTAAATTTACAGTGCCACAATGACTCGTACAAAGAGGTCGAGGATTTTATCGGACAAAATACAATGATGGTACCAATATTTGAAGGATTTACGTTTGACGACGATGGATTATTGAGGTTTAAAAATTCGATTTACGTACCACCAAAGGATGAGTTGAGGAGTTTGATCCTAAATGAGGCTCACACAACAGTGTACATGGCCCACCTAGGAGTAACAAAGATGAGGGCAGACCTTAAACCCTTATTCTTCTGGAAGGGAATGAAGGAAAACGTAGTCAACTATGTGGCCATATGTATAGAATTTCAGTAGGTAAAGGATGAACATAGACATCTAGCAAGATTACTACAACCACACGCTATTCCACAATCGAAATGGGAGGTCATTTCGATGGATTTCATTGTTGGATTTTCACTAACAGGAAGGAGACACGACTCAATTTTTTTGGTGGTCGAAACTCTGATGAAGAGTGCAAATTTTATTTCAGTGCATATGACGTATCAGGCACCTAAAATAGCTATATTTTTCATCAGCGAGATTGTGAGGCTGCATGGAATTCCTAAGAGAATTATATCCGATCGAGGATCAGTGTTACTGGACAATTTTGGACTAATTTCCAAGAGGCCTTGGGAACCCAAATTTACTTTAGTATTGCGTATCACCTGGAGACTGATGGGTAGACCAAACGCACGAACTAGACCTTGGAAGACATGTTTCACATGTATGTGATGGACCAACAAAAGTGTTGGGAAGAATTCTTGCCACTGGTAGAATTCGCTTACAACAAGAGTTACCAAAGCACCATTAAGATGGCGCCTTTCGAGTTCCTTTATGGCCGACCATGTCGGACGCCTCTGAGTTGGGATCGGATTGAGGATAAGGTCTTGGTGGGAACATAAGTGATCCAAGAAATGGCGGATCAAATGAAAATAGTAAGACAAAGGATCAAAGAAGTCCAGAAAAGAGTTATGCCAACATGCACCGTGTCGACCATAGTTACGATATTGGCGATCGAGTCTTCTTGCGGGTAAAACCACATAAGAGTTCGATCAAGTCTGGAAATGGATATAAACTCTTGCCTAGGTTCATGGGACCCTTTGAGATTGTGGAGAGGAAGGGGCCCGTGGCCTATCAACTAGACTTTCCTGATTCTTTGAGGTGTATGCATGATGTTTTTCATGTATCTGTTTTGAGACATTATATTAGTGATCCTACAATTGTTATTGACATGATTTTCTTGTAGGTGTTGGATGAGGGGCTGCTCACAAATAAGCCGATCCGCATCCTAGATCATCGCATTCGATAAGTATGACATTGAACAGTAGAATAGGTCAAGGTCTAGTGGGACAACTATAGTCCGCACTCGGTGACCTGGGAGGATGCATATGATATGCGCCAGTAGTTTCCATTTTTGTTTGATAGATAGACTTATGACACTCTGATACATATTATTTAGGCACTTATATACTGTGAAACTTCTGGACACAGTTTATACCAAGAGGGGGTGTATGCAACATCCCACTCTTGTGCTCACTGAGTGAAATTATTATTTGAGGACACTTGCTTGCAAGTGATCTGGATTATTATACTATTGGTCGTTGATTATGATTATGAGGAATTATCAATGTGATTATATGTTATTTTGATGTATTGACTTAGACAGGTGCTATTGACTCGGTTCTCCTGAGTGTGCAGGATTTGGACCTCGAGGATGTTGAGGCATCGTTGAAACCCTTGGACTACAGATCGATTCAGGGAGTGGACTATTGGGGTTTGATTGTTCTATATATAACTTATGTGCATCTGATTAGATGTTACAATTATGGAGTTTATTCTAACATGAATCGTTGATGATGCAGGCTGACGATATCTTGTTGACCAATCTTACATGTGGAGTAGAGGGGTCATACATGACTACCAGAGACGTTGAGGGAGAGGTGTGGACAACAACCCTTCCACAATCTACTAGCACTCCCATCGTGGCGTGAACTACAGGTTAACGATTACCTATTTCGAGAAGACCCACGATGCCATGAGGGAAGACTGTGACAGTCGCTCATGATGATTCTAAGGGGTGCGCAATAAGGCAGAGGCCCTATTCTTTAGAGGCCCTTAGTCTCCCATAAGATCACCAGATCGAGTATTGAGTCCAGGGTTTTTTGATGTCTACCAAGTCAGTCAAGAGGTGAGTGGAACCCTTGGAGCATGTAGTGCATCCTGAAGGGTACGTTGCGCAAGGGGAACAGAATGAGGCGAGTAGAACCCTTGGAGCACCTAGTGCGTCTTGAAGGGAACGTCACGTTGTTGAATAATAAATGAATAAACCTAGATGGCCTTAGAACAAATAATGTGATGATAAAGATTTAAAACAATTTCCCTAATAAAATGTCACCCAACCTAGGAAAATAAAATCTAGGTCTAAGTGATTCTTGTGATAAAAATATATATATATATATATATAAATAAAAATAAAAATAAAAATAAAAATAAAAATAAAATAAATAATAATAATAATAATCATTAATCATGTGACGAGAAGTGGGTAAGAAATTCAATTAATTTATAAAAATATTTTGGGGGATAAAATTTAAAAAGGGGCAAAAAGGGGAAATAATTGTTTTGTTACATAGGCTAATTAAAAAAAATTATTAATTAAAAAGAAAAAAGGGGGAAAAGGTAATTTTCTACACTTTCCAATTTGAGTTTTAAATGAAAAGGGAAAGAGGGAAATTTAAAAGAATTAGGAAACTAAGGAAAAAGGAGGAAACATTAAGAGAAAGGGAAACATAAGGGAAAAGTAGAATGACTAACTTAGTAAGGTATCTTGCATTTAAGAACTTTGTAAATTGAACTCAACTAGTAAATTAGTAAGGGGGTAAGTCTTTAGAATATGTAAGGGAATAATGGGACACCTAGGAGTGATTCTAGGAATTCTTTTAGGTGGGTGAGGGAAATAGGAGTAATTAATCAATTAATGAAATTAATTTATGGTGCAATGAAGGGGATGGGTGACACATGGACGGGGAGGATTTTTATGAATTAAATTATTGAACAATAAATTAAATGGGAATTTGGGAAAGTAAATAACTTAGAAACTCTATATAAAGGAGGGAGGAGGAGGATGATGGATGGGTTCTATGATGTGTAATGTTAAGCTGCAGAAATTTTGACTTGATTGACTTAGCTTGTGGGAGTTTGGATACCCAACTCAGTGAGGAGTGGTAGCTTGGACTTGCAAGGTGAGTTGGGAACTTGTTGTTCTTTGGTTTAGTGTGCATGGACCCTTTTCATATCAGGGGGATAACGAGGAAGAAGAATACCCCTAGCGTTGTCTAGGAGGTACCGATGAAGTCTCATCGGTCGACAAGCAGGAGCTGCATGGAGCATGTGGGACAACGACTTAGAGAGGACAACTTGGGATACAATATGCTTACTTGAATTTTCATGGTAGATTATTATTATACCTTACGCTTTCATTCTATATTTTTAATTTTGTAAAGAAAATGTTTGACTCAACTTTTCAACTGAGAACTTAAATTTCCCCATAGCCTTAAGCTTGTTGCTTGACTTGATTCCCTTGGCATTCGATCCCTGCATGTTGCGACTGTCCCTTTGGTTGTGTTGATTGTTGTGAAGAGTGGTGCTTTTTACTTTGTCCTCATCCCTATTTTGTCTGTCCATGCCAGAGCAGTCAGCCAGGAGCCGAATCAACGGTCATCACTTCGGTGCACAACGACCTATAGATTCTAATGCCCTTATTTTTTGTGCATGGATGATGAACGAAAGATGTGGTTACCCAGTTGTTTTCCCCTCTTATATCTGTGTTTGATCTCTGCCTTGCTTTGGTCTCTGCATGTTATATCACCTCTATGTCTTAATTGTTCTCAGCATCTGAAAACTATGTTTAGTATTCTCTGCATTTCAACACTCTCAACCACAATTTTTAACTTTGCGTTGTAGTACCTCCATCGCAACTTAACTCTATGTTGTTTTATTTATGGAAATATTCTCTGCATTTTTTTTATTATACCTCTGCACCTTAGTTTATTTGAAGACGATTTTAGTCTGCGTTGTACACTTGATTGATAGTCTTTACATTTTGACTGGGTTTTTCCTTTGAATGACCGCAAGGTTGTGCCTTGAGACACAACGAAAATTCTTACTTGAGTGTATGCTTCTTTTTACACCTGAACCACTATGAAATTTCACTGGAATACATTGCGATTGACACTTGTTAATACTGCAATCATTGCTTATTCAGACTATGATTTTTCCATTTGTTACCTGGTGATTTTGCCCATTTGTTAAGATTGTAATTTGCCATTTTTTGGATAGAAATCATTGCTTGTCACCTGGCGATTTTCCACTTGTTAAGGCTATCGTTCAATGCTTGTTAACCTCTATGAATTGGCCATTAATATCTACAATTAATATCTACCATTAACCTTTATTGATCTCTACGATTTTTCCATAACCTCTGCGAATTGTCCATTAATATCTATGCTTAATCTCTACCATTAACCTTGACTGATCTCTGTGATTTTTTCATAGCCTCTGTGATTTTGGCCATTAATCTCTTCCATTAACCTTTATTGATCTCTACGATTTTTCCATAACCTCTGCGATTTTGGCCATTAATATCTACAATTAATCCTTGCCATTAGCCTTTACTAATCTCTGGGATTTTGCCATAACCTCTGCGATTTTGGCCATTAATCTCTGCGATTAATCTCTTCCATTTATCATTATTAACCTTTGTGATTTTGCGTATTCATGTAATTATTAATATCTACGACTTGCCACTTATCTCTATGTATTCATGGTGATTTTTTTCTGGAGGTGGAAACCAATTTATCTGTCTTCTTGTCTTTTTTCTAGCCTTGTCATTTGACCACTCTGCCCTTTTCTTGTACTTGATTGCGATTTGATTGCTCTGAAAACATTTTGGCACATAGTTGGATTCAACGACTTTTCTTGTAATGTATAGCTTGATTTATATGGCATGGTTAAGTGATTGGTACAATGTGATTTTACTATATAGAGTTAGCTTGTATTATTGTGCAACAACCTCCTAATAACTTAGCATTATTACAGCATGGATTATTGTTATCATTGTTAGCTTAGCTTTATTACAACATGTATCATTGTTATCATTGTTAACTTATAATGTATTATTGGGTTACGTTATCCTTATGAGAGCGATAACATGGAAATTTGTTTATGGACAACGTTCTTTTGTTATTAATTAGCATTAATAATTGTTGTTAATGGATAGCGTTTAATAATAGCATTAAATCTCATTGAATAACATCGAGGTGATAGTTAGTTATAAACAACAAGATAGCTTTAAAATTGTATTAAATAGCATCAAATGGATTTATTTATAACCACATAATAGCATAAACTGGTAGTAAAGATAGCATTGAAGTGGCATTAATTATAGACATCAATCACATTCAGGATTAACCCTTTTAGAAAACAATGTCGATTATTTTTTTTATAAGCAGCGTGGAGCACCTTTAAAATGTTAAGTAGTTCACTTATTTTAATGGATAGTTTATAATTGTTGATAAGCGTATTTGATTTGGTTAAGTTGTAGTCTTAGTGCACATTATGATAACATTTATGACCTTAGTATCTTGGTAACAGTTTGACCTTCACACTTAGACATCTAGCTTATTAGTTATTGGATGGGTTGTTCGCAGAGTCGGGTATTAGCTTGAGATTTTCCTTTGATTGTAGTCATCTTGCGTCTTGTCGACATGTTTCTTGGGGTATGGGTGTAGCCTTATTCTTAGTAATTGTCTCCTAGCATGTCAGAATTATCTAGAGTCCTTGGTCCAGATAGGATGTGTCGCGCCAAGGTTATAGTCGTGCATATCACCTCGAAACGACATGATTCCTGATGAGGGGATCATCGCATGCCCTAAGGGATAGAGGCTAAGGATAGCTTGGCTAAGGTCGGTGCCTTCCATGTGGGTGTTGTTGATCGATGTAAGTTGTTGTTAGTGCTTAATTTGTAACACCTTCATGCATTTGGTTTGCGCGCCTTGAGGTTATAGTCATTGGTCGTCAAGGCCGTTGTGCGGGAAGGGGGATTTTGTCCCTTAGCTTGTAGGCGTTGTCTTGTTTTCGTCGGGAGGGTATTCATTTCTCCTTGTTGTTTTACGCATGTTTCTCCCAATTTCTCTTGTGCCAGTGCGTGGAGTCGTAGTCGTCTGCTGCTTGTTTAGCGGGCGGGTGCTTACCATCATATGTGTTGTTTAGATGTAATTGTTGTTGTCGTCCCATTAAGAAACAAATATTTGCACTTTCTTCTTCGCTTGTAGTCATAACGATGGGGTCATTACACTCCATAGATTTTTCTTGGGACATTGATTCTGTAGCGATAGATTTTGTATAACTTCTTCGATAGACCCTGTGGTCCCATGACACACACTCACAACATGTAATCCATGGATGAAGTAAATAAAATGGTTCATTCTCTCTCCTAGTCAATAAACACTCTCACATAGTTAGTCAACACATTGGAGACTATCATGTCTTCCCAATGCACAATTTGATCTTTGTTTTAATAAAATTGAGAAGCTAAAGGGTACGGATGATGAGGGTGTAAATTTATCATGTGAAGGCTCTACTAAGGGTCAACACATATATGAGGAAGAAGGTTACAATAATGACCATATAATTTATTACCATTCCCATAATCTAATATCTTACTTTCCTAAAGTTGATCTGAACAATTTGATGGGTTGGATCAGATAGGTTGGGTTGAACAAATGGAACATTATTTTTCCTTCCATGCCATAGAAAATAACATGATAATGAAACTATGAATTAGTATCCTTTATTTGGATAGGGAAATGTTGGTAGTGGTGGATATGGAATAAGATATCTTCTCTAGGGTTCATTATATGGAAGCAATTTTTGAAATACCTATTTGCTTACTTTATCGTGGATACTAATTTTGTGGCCCAAATTACCAAATTGCACCAAATAGACATAGTGGAAGAATATACTAATGATTTTGAGTGTTTAGTTCTTAGAATGGAAAATTTAGTCAATGAATGTTTTAAGCAATGCTTTATCAATGGTGTTAAGGAGAAAATCAAATCCCAAGTTGAGATTGACCACCCTACTGCCTGGTTGGAGGTCACTCAACTTGATCATAGTGCACAATTTGTATCATATACCTAGTCCAAACACCCAAAATTTAGTCCACACCAACACCCAAATGTGGTGGCTCCTCAACAACGTGCTCCACCCATCACTAGAAGTTAAGACAAACCAAAATGGTGAAAAACCAACTCAAGGTTCTTTACTACAACTGTGATGAAAAATATTCTCCAAGGAATAATTGTAAGGAATATAAATTATTTATGGTTATATTTGAGAAATTTTTTGATGATGAAGTTGATGGAGGGGATTGGGAGAATTTCACCCCCCTACCCAAGAAGTTCCTCTTCCTAACCAATTGAGTGAAGAACCCCAAATCTTTTTGCATGCCTTTTCCAATATTTTCTCTCCATGGACATTAAATTTGGTGTAACTATATTGAGAATTGGGAGTTCATTTTCTTAATCAATAATGGTATCACCCATAATTTCATTCATTGCTACATTTCCCAAGAAACACACTCCTCTATCCATCCCATGAATTTTTTTTATATTATGATTTCCAATGGGGATGTAAGAAATGTGGTAGTTGGTGTGAAAATGTGAAACTTCAAATGGGTGATTATTCCTTTAAAAATCACAAGTTTTCCATTGAAATGCATGGTTGTGATATTGTTTTGGGTGTTGAATGGTTGATAACATTATGCCCTATCAAAGTGTATTTCCCAAAGTTATACTTGGTTTTCCAGAAGGATGGACATTTTCACATGCTCAATAGACTCAAAGTAATATTTATAGACACATTTAGCTCTCATGAGATGGAAAATGATTCTTAAAAGGGGTCATTTTGGCATTATTGAAAAATTCCATTCCATTCAATCCTTTAAAGATGCTTCTCAATGGGTTCATCTAGAATCGCCACTAGTTTTGGACATGTTATCACCCCATAAGTTATGGGAATCAACTGGTGACTCGAATATTATCTGTCTCTAGTATTTTTGCTGACAAATGATTTTTCATTCTGCAAATAATTTGAAAAGAAAAAAGAAAAGAAAAAAGAAAAAGAAAGAAAAAAGAAGAAAAAGAAAAAGAGGGCATAAAAGAATTGAAATAAAAGCCCCATGCAATAATAGTAACTTGGCCATACCTTTCAAGAATGGACAAGTTCTTTTTAAATTTGATGTTGATAGGGTAGTGAATGATTTGGCTAAACAGTTTAATCTTAGCCAAAGTGTCTAGGTTAGATTAGTGAATAAATCTGGCCAGACTGTCTAATCCTAGTCAGATAGCCCTAGGGTAGAGTAATTTCTTAACCCAACAGTTTAATCTGGGTTAACTGCCATAGGAAGATAGGTTAGCATGTAGGTTAGTTGGTTCATTGCATCACTCCAATAAATCCAGCTTGATGAAAAATGTTGCGTCGTGTCTCAAATGCCTAAAGGATAGTCTGGTCGAAGCCCCATGGTGGTTTCTATTTGAAAAGTCTGGGAAAAACCCATAAAATGATTTTATCCTAAGTTCTCCCAGCACATGTGTTCTCCACTTCTAATTTATGCCTCCTGCACATATCAACGATCCTGATCACGTCGCTCAGATCTACAGTGTACAGAGCATTCTGGACCCCCCCCGACCATTCTACTTTTAACCTAGGGGGGGCATCCAGAATCGGTAATAAGAGTTGCGCACATCTGGACGGCCCAAAGACGAGCGCTTAAATCAACGATCCAGAATGGATTTCGGACCCCCCCGGTTCGTTCTTCTTTTAATGGAGGGGGGGGGGGTCCGGAATGAATGATAAATGACGGGCTAATATCTACGGCCAGGAGGAGGGCACGTAGATCAATGGCCCTAATTGGATTTCGGACCCCCCCTAATGATCTTCTTTTAACTGAAGGGGCGGGTCCGGAATGGTTTTTCCCCTCTGGCGGGCTCCTTGTCATACATGGCGTCAGCCTATTGGTCCTGATGTCCCTTCACCATATGCTATCTGACAGCCCCCGTCACTCATGGACGTCATCTTCCACTTGTTCCACTTGCTCCCCAGTTATGTCACATCCCATAACTGCTGTCAGACCCCTACCCCTTTTCACTCATGATCAACCCCTTATTGCGACTTTCACCTCCAATCCCTAGCAGCCATGTCACCCGTCCATATGTTTTGGCCACCGTCATCTACATCTCACCCCCAAGTGGCCCGTTGTCCATTTATTACTGGATAACATACTCGTTATCCTGCTGACCTGTCTCCCGCGCCCAACCGACCCCAGTTTTAAATAAAACTACCGTTATTCCCACTTCATTCACTATTCTTCCATCGCACCAGAAAAATTTACCTCTTACTCCTCCATTTCTTTTCCGTCGCCTTCATCCGCAGTCATTCGACCCCACTAATTTTTTGTTTATTGAAGGTATTGTTGCAGAGATGGCGCCAAAGCCCAGACAAGCAGAAGGAGAGGAAAATCCTTTTCTCCCGCCTCCCGTCGACCTGGACAAGATTCCACTGGTCGATAAAGAATGATTGATCATAGACACCCAATGCAATTTCTATTTCTCAGACCTCCAACCATGGCTCATGGAGGTTTTCCTGGACCAGAGCGATGAAATTGGACTCTGGGAGTCTGATTTACCCCTTTACCTTTTTCCCCAGATCCACCATTTCCCCGAATTCGCCCTTAAATGCCAAGATCACTATATTCCTAAACAGAGAGTCGTCATTTCCTCATCCAGAGACACCCTGTTCCTCATCACTTCTGAAGACATAGAGCAGATGATGCAAATTCCTCGTGCAGACTCTGTGGCTCCTTTCAACCTTGAAATCCTTATAGAATTGTATCAGAAGATGAATTTTCCCCAGAGAGCTCAAATATTCAAGCTTTTCCTTCCCACCTCTGCTCAATTCCCTTCCACAAATCCCCCTTACCCGTCGTCCATGTTCTCCACCAAAGGAAACCAGGTCATTTCCTCCCTTTGTGCTCTGTTAGGGAACTATTCTGACCAGTGGGTAGATGAGCCCATTCTGGGTTTTCTATCCATTTTCTCCACTGCTGAAAAGCCCACCACACAATTTGATTTCAACACCTTCTTGACCAACAATATTCACGAACAATTCGTGAATTTTGGCACGGAAGGCATGTTCAGATATTCGTCTATACTGGCCTACATGTTTGTTTTCTATCAAGTGGATAAATTTAGTTTCTCCATGTAGAAGATGGACGCATATGGAAGGCCTCAACCAGTCACAACATGGACCTCTTTGTTGAAGCATAACTCCACAAAATACAACTTCAAGACTTTCATCGATCTGTTCTACCACCCGGTGGTAATCATGTTGAGCGGCATGCCTGAGCCTAGAATAAATGACAAAGTCCAGAGAATTCTGCATCTCTTGGACAACACAAAGACCGGGGATTGGTACCTGTATCAAAACCACACCGAGATCAGAGTATTTGGATGTGAGTTGGCGCCCTACAAGCTGCCCAAATATTTTCCGGTAAGAATCTTTGCTTTAGAGTATATAAGACAAATCATGAATTCAGACGACATCCATTTTGTATCCTTGAAGAAAAAGTAGCAGCTCAGAATCAAGGGGCAGATTGGCTCTTTCATCTGCAATAGTTGAGGCGCTGGGGAAGAAGTTGACAGGATGTTGAAAGAAATGAAGTTCTTTATGAGCTTCCCATGGCACTATGATCCATACGGGATCATTTGAGAAATGCGGTTGAAGAACAAAAATATCCCGTACGTTCACGAAGCTAAGCTTGATATTGAGAAATTCACAAATCAGACTGTGTGGGTGCCTGACACCTTGGTTGAAGTGGAACAGCAAGTTCCCCCTACCACTGTGCCACCAACGACTACGCCTCAGGTCCCTAAGGAAAAAAGGCCTTGACAAGAGTCATCTCCGCCTGTCACGGAGGTGTCATCTGAAGATTTCCAGTTGCATACTAAGAGGCCCAAGACAATCACAGTTCCTGGCCCTACGGGGGGAAAAGAAACCCTGCCTACCATAGTGACTAAGTCTATCATTCCACCCTTCAGTTCGAGCCTGCATAAGGAAATCACCCCAGTTGTGCCGAAGAAATTCATAGACTCCCCACTGGATACTCAGTCAGGAAAGACTGGGCCCAAGTTGAGTATTTTCAAGAAGTACGAGCTGATTAAGAAAAAGAATCAGACTCTTACCAACATTACCTATGCTCAGTTTCGGAAACAAATGTTGACTGCACAGCATAGGTTGTTGTCTACATTTGACACAGAAAAGGGCAGGATGCACATGGCCTTTCTCTAGGCACAGGTACCAGACCCCAAGGTGATTACAGATTACAAGAGGGCCACCTTCTAATTCCAGATGAAGGACGTCCACCCAACAGATCATATGGATCTGCACAAACAGACAGGGGAGATGGTGTTCCATATATTGGCACATGCTTAAGCTTCTACAACAAAATTACAGGTATCATTGAACAATGCTCAGACACAACTCAAGCTGGAGAAGATATCGTCCTTCGCAAAAGAGAACATAATCAAAACTTTGGAGGAGCTGGTCCTCAAGATTGGCTATGACCCCTCCAATGTCAAAGCTTCAGAGGAGATGATAAAGAAGAAAAATGCAGACATCGCCGCTTTAAGGAAACAACTGAAACTCCCACCCACAGAAGACTCACAGGTGAAAGAGATAGCAGAGAAAGAAGGCGAGAAGGATGAAATGCTCAAGCTGCTCATGGAGCAGAATGCACAGCTCAAAGAAATGGAAGCTGAGATGGAAAGATTATTAAAAGAGAAGGAGCAGATGAAGCCAATGGAAGTCATTACATTGAGGGCATCCCAATATCGGGAGAAAGCACAACAACAATGACAAAAATCCCATCTGCAACTCCAGTGACATCACAAGAAGGGACAGCCGACCTCGCCAAATCCATGGAAAAGATGAACCTGCAAGAGACAGAAATCAGCAGGCTTAAGAAGGAAGTTGAGAACCTCCAGGAACTCAAAACTTCTTTCTAGAACAGTCTCCCCAAATAAAAGCAGGTAACTGAGCAGCTCAAGAAGGAACTATAATATCTCTAAAAGCAAACAGTGGCAGGGAAGACTTTGGCTGAGGTAAAAGAGAATGTATGGATAGACATCACAAAGTCCATAAATGAGATATGGCCCATGATCCAAATTATGTTTGAATAGAATGAGTTGGTCTAGAGGAGAAAATAGGCCATTGAGAATATCAGAGTAGAATTGGGAGATAGACCAACTCAGGAAAATGATATCATCAAATTCCTCAACTCTAAGACCAGAGAAGAACTAGAAGAGTTGAAGATAGAAGACAGAACAGAGACTATCCTTAAGGTCAAAAGAGTTTTGACCAAAAGATGATTAATGCTTCAACTAGAACAAAAGGTTCAGATCATGGAACAGGGGGTACAAAGGTTCTTCACCAAGATCGAGGCTCTCCAGAAGAAAGGTCTCCCCGGTCTAAAGGTTATTAATGATAAAATGATGACACTCCCAGATTACAAAAAGAGACTGTCTAAAGTGTCTGAGGACAGTTCAAAGTTTGCTGGCATACAAGGGAGCATCACCGGCAAAGCATTCTTGGACGCTCTTCAGTTGGACATCAGTATCCAACATGAGATTCAATACATATTCCTCACTAAGCCCACATTCGCCAAATATATGGAAATGGACGAAGTGTATCGGAGACTCCTGAAAGTCAGTGTGCCTAGTCATCTCAGATGGGAGGAACTCTGTGATTTGCTTGATTAGCAGATGAGTTGTCCAGGTCCAGTCACCTGTCCAGTCAGATGAGATCTTGCAAAGGCTTCATCAACGGTCTACCCAGAATTTCTGTGTGCAATTGCACCAAGTCATCAAGCAGTTTGATTAGTTAAATTAGTTAGGCTAAAAAGAGAATAAGCACGTCCTGATCAGTTATGAAAGGAACGTTTGTAATTTGAATTATAAATACTTCACCTTTCGAAGTATTGGAGGTTGTTGATCCTCACACCCTAACGCTATCAGACTGTAACATTTTTTGAAGAGATCTGCCATTAATAAAAAGGAGACACTTTTACAGGATTCTTGCGTGTATTCACTGGTGATGTTTATTCTTTAAGTTGACTTTTATTCTTGCTTTGTGATCATATTGTTTTCTGGAACTAATCTTTAAGAGTAACGTATTTCACAAGATTTATCTTGGATACCCTGTTTCCGACTCTAAAGTTTTTAATGTTTATGTTTTGATGTTTTCAATTAAGAAATTCTTAACTTCTTCTTAGTTGAATTTATCTCTCTCATCTTTTCTTCTGTCCATCATTTAAGCTACTAAAAGATCTAGTGAGTATATTATCTCACCTTGTGAAAGTCTTCTTTTATCGTTTCTGGTTCGTATCTCATGTTTATTATAACACAGACCCCATAGCCCAATGGAGGTGTAGAATGTCTCAACCAATTCAAAAACACTTTGACAACAAAACCTACCTATTTCTTTACCTAGCATAATATATAAAATTGAAAACATAGCTAAATCATATAGAGAGATCCCTCTCTGAAGATGGAAGGGCTAGATCCCAGCTTTAAAAGTGGTTGGATAAAGTTACCTTTGTATATTTCTTCTTTTTCAACCTCTAGGAAATTTACCAAGTGCTAACAGGACAGACACCAAGAGGTATTTAAAATTCCCCAAGGACTATTACCCTCAGGTTGTGAATAAGATCATAGTATCCCACTACTTCTTGGTGGCCTACAATCCAACGTGCACTTGTATCATTATCCTTTTTCCCAAAAGAATGAAATTGAAAATATTGTCCAGGAGTTGTTGGTAGTAGGTGTCACACATCCTAGTACCACCTCCTACTCTTCTCTAGTTGTCATGATCCTTAAAAAATAAGGCATTTGGCGCAAGTGTTATGGATTTTGTTCTCTTAAAAACTTGATTTTCAAAGACAAATTTCCCATTTTGGTTAAAAACAACCCTGTACATGAGCTACATGACACTTGGTTCTTCAAAAAACTTGATCTTCACTAGATTTTCCACCACATTTTCATGAAGGAAGTAGATATTCAAAATACTGTTGTAACATCCCACTCTGGCATACTGAGTGAACTTATTCTTTGAGGACACTTGCTCGCAAGTGATTCAGATTATTATGTTATTAAAACTTTTGATTTTAATTATGAGGCGTTATGGGTTGATGACATGTTGTTTTATCGCTTTGACATAGACAAGTGCTATTGACTTGATTTTACTGAGTGTGTAGGATTCTGGACCTCGAGGATGCAGAGGCATAGAAGGAACCCTTGGAATTCGGATCGAGTCAGGGAGTGTACCATTGGGGTTTGATTGTTTTACTGTGATTTTAGTGCATCTAATTTAAATGATATGATATGGATATGTTCTAACATGATTTGTTGATGATGCAGGCTAACAATAGCTTTCTGACCAGACTCACATGCGGAGTAAAGGGGTCATGCACGACTACCAGAGATGTTGAGGGAGAGGTGTGGGCAACAACCCTACCATAGCCTACTAGCACTCCCGTCGTGGCTCGAATTGTAGGTTAACATTTACGTAGTTCGAGAGGACCCATGATGTCGTGAGGGCAGACTGCGACAGTCACTCGTGATGATTCTAATGGGCACACAATAAGGCGTGGACCTTATTCCTTAGAGGCCCTTAGTCTCCCACAAGTTCACCTGGCAGAGTGTTGACTTGAGGGGTTATTGATGTCTACCATGTCAGTCAAGAGGCAAGTGGCACCCTTGGAGCACACAGTGCGTCCTAAAGGGCACGTCACACAAAGGAAACATATTAAGACGAGTGGCACCCTTGGAGCACGTAGTGCATCCTAAAGGGCATGTCGCGCAAGGGAATAGATGAGGCGAGTCACACCCTTGGAGCACATAGTGCATCCTGAAGGGAACGTCACATTGTTGATGATAGAGGGATGAACCTAGATGGCCTTAGGATGAATAACGTGTTAATTATTTTTAAAACAATTTCCCTAATTAAATGTCACCTAATATGAAATATAAGGTCTAAGTCTAAATTATGCTAGTGGTAAAATTTTGTCTTCTATAAAAAAATAATAATAATAAAAATAAAAACAACTTAAATAATAATTATGATCTTCATTAAATCTTGTAACATAAAGGGAGTAAGAAATTTAATTTATTCGTAAAAAGAAAAAAAAATCTGTTGATAAAATGTAAAAAGGGAATTAATTGTTTTATCTTTTTGATAATTTAAAATATAATAATTAAATGATAAAAGGGAAAAGGGGTTAAATTCCACACCTGCCTTTTTGAGTTCTAATTAAAAAGGGGAAAGAGGGAAAATATTTTTTTTTAGGAAACTAGGAAAAGAGGTAACATAAAAAGGGAAAAAGAGGAACTTAAGGCAAAAAGCGGAAGGTCAAACTTAGTAAAGAATCTACCATTTAAGAGCTCTATGTTTTAAACTGAACTAGCAATTTAATAAAAGGGAAAGCTATTAAAACTTGTAAGAGAATTTGGGGACACCTAGGAGTGATTCTAGGAGTAACTCTAGGTGGGTGAGGGAAATAAAGATAATTAATTAATTAAAGAAATTAATTTATGGAGGAATGAAGGGGATGGGTGACACTTGTACGGAGAAGAATTTTTAGGAATTTATTTTTAAAACTTTAATTAAATGAGATTTTAGGAAAGAAAGGAAGTTTGAAAATCTATAAAATGGAGGAAGCAGAAGGATGAAAGGCATTTTCTATTTGTGTAACGTTACGCTGCAGAAATATCTACTTGACTGATTTAACTTGTGGGAGTTGGGATACCCAGCTCAGTGAGGAGTGGTAGCTCAGCCTTGTGAGGCGAGCTAGGAGCTAGTTGAAATCTCTGGATAGTGAGTGTGTGGCCCCTTTGGGGCTTGGGGGGCTAAGGGGGAAGAAGAGTACCCCTAGCATTGGTTGGGAGTCGACAAGTGGAAGTGGCATAGAGCACGCAGACGTCATTCAGAGCAGGTGAACAAGCAATGATACGCTCTCTTTATTTCTATTTGGTAGATGGTATTAGGACTTATGCTTGGATCTGCTTGTTTATTGGAAAAGTAAACTGATGTCTTTTTAATTTGATAATGAAAAACCTTCTTAGCCTAGCTCAATGGTTGTTGTCTCCCATGGTCATAATTTTCCTGCATGTCTTGACCACCTGGCTGTGATTGATTGTATCCTTCGTGGTTGCTTAGTATTCGTCCCTAGCTCGCCAGTCCTCGCTTGAGCAATCAGCCAGGATCCTGATCTGCGGTCATCGTCGTAGCGTTAAAATACCTATGGATCTCAATGGCCTACTTTTCTGTGCAAGGATGATGAAGTGAAGGACGAACCTATCAGTCATCTACCTCTATTGTTGTCCTTTCCTGATTGTCTACCTCTACGTATGGATTATGTTGCTTCCTTGTTGTTTATTTTTCTGCGTCTCGACTAATAGAATCCCTGCGATCCCTTTGACAAGTTATCCTTATGGCCCTGTCATTCTCTTACTGTTGTCAACATGTTATATTGGTATCCCAAGATGTAAAAATTATTTAACTGCAATCTGGGTTTTGCCTCTTGTTGGATTGACTGGTTTTTATTACTTCTGCGATTGTAATTATGTAACTGATGTAAAAATATTACCTCTGCTATTGTAATTATGTATTGGATGTAAAAAAATTACTTCAGCTATTGTAATTAGGTGATATCTATAAAATATTAACCTTGCGTTTTGTTTAATGATGGAGAATTTTAACACTGCGTCCCTTGCCCACGAATTTTTACCCCGACGTTTTATTCAAATTTACCCTTGTTCCCTCATTGATTGACTTTGGTTTGCTACGTTTCTCATTTTATTTCAGCAATTTGCTGTATGTTCATTTAAATTCTGAATACCATTGTTGGACTGATCCCTTCGAGCACTCTGGAAGGCCCTTGATTGGAAATGAAACATTTGTCTACTTGAGCCTTGGTCTGCATTGTTTTTCTCAGCAATACCACCTGAAGGGTGAATGCATCCCTACATTTTTATTCTTAGGTTTCATGCGATTGGCCATTATAAAGCGTGAAGGAGATTAGACTTAGTTTCATAGCTTATCATTGGTTGTAGCAAGTCCATGACATTTCCAATTAAATAGAGTGGGTTCTCTAAATTCGGCTTTGTGGTATTTAGAAGATAATGATCAAATTTGTAAGGATCTCAAACCCTAACTTGAATTTGTTGTATAAACCCTTACCTCTGTGATTGTAGACTCTGTATTTGCTGTGACACCATACCCCAATGATTGTAACCTTTAATTGTTGTGAACACTGCGTCCCTTGCCCATGAATTTTTTCCCCTAGCCGTGTAAAATACCTATGCTTTCGACTGTGAAGAATAGTTACTTATACTCCTGTCTGTGTTGGATGATGCATCGTATCTTCCTTAATTTGGCCAAGCCATTACATGTGTTGGCAGTTAAAATTTTGATGGGAGTACCTTTAGATTTACCTGCTCCTTGACAGTGTTTTCCTTTGGTCTGACATCGCTGCTACCAGTTGCATGACAATGACCATTTAATTACTGCCTGAGATGTTTTGTCTGGCCGGGCTTGAGTAATAAAGGTGTCGGGAAGGATGTAGACACCTCCTTGTTCCTCATAACAATGGCCAACCCTGAGACCTTCAATGGTTAAAATCCATGGGAACCTAGGCTTGAGCATTGCTTATGTGTCCTGGAGGTCCTAACCATCACAGTGTAGGACAAGTGGGTAGTTCGTCGGTTGATCATCGTAAATTTTTTCCAGGTGCTTGATGAGATTTTATGTTGGGTCATTATGTTTTTGTTGCATGAGTTTCATGCGTAGTGTTTGTCGTCGTGTTGTGATGTTGAGTATAATGTCAGTATTACCTTCCTGCAAACACACAAAAAATAAATTTAAAGGGTACTTTTACTGGTTGTACGTTGTAGGAGTCATACCAGATGGGGATGTTTCACATGGTATCAGAGCCGGTTCAACCCATGACTTGGGATCGCTATGGCTTCTGTTGATATGATTTGATTATACTGTTGCTAATCGAGTTGATTTGTATTCATGCAGGTAATCATGGTTAAAGGGTGCCACGGACGTAGATGATGGGGTGCTAGGGGAGGAGGCATGACACCTCCAGTAGCATCCATGCCTGAGGGGTCTAACCCCCAGGGAGACAAGCAGGTTCTCGGATAGGAGCAGATAGCAGTTGGTGATGTGGTCGGAATGATGAGATATTTTCAGCGCATTTCCAAGGCATTGATCAGTCGTTTAGATAGAGATGAGGCTAGGGTGCCAACACCTGTTGAGGTCCCACCGTGCGCTTCAGTCAGTACTGATAGCATTCACCGTGAACTCGAGAAGGTCAAATTTCCCGAGTTCTTTGGTTCCCAGGATGACGCAGCCATCGAGGCATGGTTGGAGAACATGGAGATGTGCTTTGCACTTCGTGATTATACCTCCAACATGAAGGTCATGGGAAGACATGTCATGGGAACTGTTTGAGGAACAGTTTCGAGAGAGGTACATTTCATAAGAATTCATTGAGCATCAGCTCAATGAGTTCAATGCCTTATGAGAGGGTGGTCATACAGTGCCCAAGTACGAGGCCCATTTTATGGAGTTGCTCCGGTATGCTCCGCACCTTAACACTGAGAAACTTAAGGTCAACAGGTTCTTGTTCAGCCTTAACAACAACATACGTGCAAAGGTCAGGATTTTGATGCCTCGAACCTTTCATGATGCCGTCCAGAAGGCCCTCATAGTAGAGGAGGAGCTTATCAGTAGGGGTCAGATTAGGACTCCAGTGAGACTAGCAGGGCAGGTGTCATCTGGTGTACAACAACATTAGACACCAACCAGACATATGTCGGGATATCATGGCTTCCAGAGGGGAGCCACTTTCACTACACCTCGGTGACCAATGCCTCAGCAACAGACACCTTATTGTGGACCACAAAATTAGCATCAACATCAACCATAGTAGTGGTTTAGGCCTGTTCAGTAGAACAAACCAGGATTCCAGGCCATTGGGCCGTCATCTTCTACTTTGTGTACCAGGACTACTGGGATGAAGAAGGGGTGTTGGACGTGTGGGGAGCCACACTACCAGTGAAACTACCCGATGGAGAGGACTAGAGAATCCATATCAATTGGACCCACTACCATGGAAGATATGGGCAAGGCCCATCGGATTCATGCAGTGGTGAATAACTGCCAGGCAGAGCATCAGTCGACTGTGCTCGAGATGACAAGTAACGTCACTGACCAGACCCTTGGTATTTTGATAGATCCTGGTGCTATCGAGAGCTTCATTTTTGGTGCAACACTAAAAAGGATTAAGGTAAAGGCAGTCGAACAGGATGAGTTTAGCTTCGTGGAGATGGCTTCGGGAGCCAAACAAAAGGTTGGAGGAAAGGTTATGGGATGTATCCTTAACCTGGGAGAGTTTTTCACCAGGGCCAACCTATACGTCACAATCTTAGCATCTTATGACGTCGTGATTCGTATGGACTGGTTGGAATCATATGAGGTGATACTCAACTATAAGAAGAAACGATTGAGCTTGGTTAATGAAGAGGGTTAGATATGTGTGATTGTAGGTTGGAACCAGGGAGTTTCCCTGAGGTTCATCTCTTCCTTGCAACTTTGGAAGAGCATGCAGAAGGGGTGCAAGCTTTATGAGATCCTTGCGTTAAATGAGAAGGGAGTAGCGGAAGGTCTAGAACACCTTCCAGTGGTGAGAGAGCTTGTGGATGTATTTCTGTAGGAGTTACCTGGGATGCCATTAGAGAGGGAATTGGAGTTTACCATAGACCTAAAAATGGGGACTAAACCAATAGCAAGAATGTCTTATCGGATGTCGACCCCATAGTTACAAGAGTTGAAAATGAAACTGAAGGATTTGCTGGACCTAGGACTGATACGTCCAAGCGTGTCACTATGGGGTGTGTCTGTTATTTTCATACGAAAGACGGATGGGTCGTGGAGGCTCTACATTGACTACCGTCAATTGAACAAGGCCATGATCAAGAATCAATATCCATTGCCAAGGATTGATTATCTGTTCGATCAAATGAATGATGCGACAATGTTCTCCAAGATCGATTTGCGATCAAGGTAGCACTAGTTACAGATCAAGGAGGATGATGTCCCTAAGACCACCTTTAAGATGAGGTTTGGACATTTCAAGTTTATTATTTTATCGTTTGGACTAACAAACACTCCAGGGGTATTTATGAGTTTGATGAACGGGGTGTTCCACGAGTACTTGGACAAGTTTGTCCAAGTATTCATTGACGATATTTTGATTTACTCTCATATGACGGAGGAGCATGAAGAGCACTTGCGCTTGGTACTACAGTGTCTGTGAGAGCACAAATTGTATGGGAAGTTGTCCAAATGCTCATTTTATCAATTGAAGATTCACTAATTATGGCATGTCATCTCATGTGAAGGCATCGTCGTGGATCCAACCAAGGTCGAGGCTATTATGGAATGGCCTGCACCGACGAATGTCCTGGAAGTGCATATCTTCATGGGTTTAGCAGGATACGATCGACGATTCCTCAAGGGATTTTTGAAGATAGCAAGTCTGATCACGGAGTTGCAGAAGAAAAATAAGAAGTTTGTTTGGACCGAGAAATGTGCTGAAGCATTTCGGAGGCTCAAGGATTGTTGACAACAACACCGATACTAAAGGTCCCTGACATGGACACGGACTTCTTGGTTTGCACTGATGCATCCAAGGAAGGCTTAGGAAGGGTCTTGATGAAAGATGGATGAGTGATTACTTACATTTAGAGGAAACTGAGAAGACATGAGGAGAACTACGTGACACACGATTTGGAGTTGTTAGCCATCGTTTATGCCTTGAAGGTTTGGAGACACTACCTTGTCGGACAAAAATTTGAACTAAATACTGACCACTATGGACTACAACACATCTTTATGTAGAGCGACCTAAACACGCGACAACAACGTTGGTTGAAATTGCTTAGCGAGTACGATTTTGAGATTACTTACATAAAAGGAACAATGAATCGAGTGGTGGATGCATTGAGTCAGAGACCACACATCTTTTCGGTGTTTCTGCTTCAGACGAATCTGCGTGAAAAGATTCTAACTTTATAGCATGATGATGACTGGTACAAAGAGGTCGAGGGTTTTATCAGACAAAACACAATGATGGTACCATGATTTGAAGGATTTTCATTTGATAGTGACAGATTATTGAGGTTTAAAAATCGGATCTACGTATCGTCGAATGACGAGTTGAGGATGTTGATCCTGAGCAAGGCTCATAGAGCAGTTTACATGGCTCACTCGGGAGTCACGAAGATGAGGGCAGACCTTAAAACCTTATTCTTCTAGAAGGGAATGAAGACAGACATAGTCAACTATGTCGCCAGATGTCTAGAATGTTAGCAGGTAATGGCTGAACATAGACACCCAGCAGGATTACTACAACCACACGCTATTCTAGAATCGAAATGGGAGGTTATTTCGATGGATTTTATTGTTGGATTTCCACTGACGGTAATGAGACATGACTCAATTTTCATAGTAGTAGACACTTTGATGAAGAGTTCTCACCTTATTCCTATTCATATGATGTATCACGCACCTGACATAGCTAGAATTTTAATCAGTGAGATTGTGAGGCTGCATGGCGTACCTAAGAGGATTATATCCGATCGAGGATCGATGTTTATTGGATGATTTTTGATGAGTTTTCAAGAGGCCTTGGGAACCCAACTTAACTTTAGTACTACGTATCACCCGGAGACTGATGGGTAGACCAAATGAATGAACCAGACCTTGGAGGACATGTTGCACATGTATGTGATGGACCAACAAAAGCGTTGGGAAGAATTCTTGCCATTAGTGGAGTTCGCTTACAACAATAGTTACCAGAGCACCATTAAGATGGCGTCTTTCGAGTTTCTTTACGGGAGACCATGTTAGATGCCTTTGAGTTGGGATCGACTTGAGAATAGGGTCCTAGTGGGACCAGAAGTGATCCAAGAAATGGAAGATAAAATGAAAACAATAAGACAAAGAATTAAAGAAGCATAGGATCGACAGAACAATTATGTCGATGTGCATCGTGTCGACCGTAGTTACGAGGTCGGCGATTGAGTCTTCTTGTGGGTTAAACCACATAAGAGTTTGATTAAGTTTGGGAAGGGAGATAAACTCTCTCCTAGGTTCATTGGTCCTTTCGCAATTGTGGAGAGAAAGGGGCTCGTGGGCTATCAAATAGCCTTATCTGATTCTTTGAGGCATATGCACGACATTTTTCATGTATCTGTTTTGAGACATTATATTAGTGATCCTACACATGTTATTGACATGAGTTCCTTGCAGGTATCAGACGAGAGGGAACTCACAGTTGAGCCGATCTGCATGTTGGATCATTGCATTTGACAACTACGACATTGAACGGTAGATTAGGTCAAGGTCTAGTGGGAAAATTATAGTCCACACTTGGCGACCTGGGAGGACGCATATGATATGTGCCAACAATTTCCATTTTTGTTTGATGATAGACATATGATACTGTGATGCACTTTATTTTGACATATATATTGTAAAACTTCGAGATGAAGTTTAGACCAAGAGGGGGTGTATGTAACATCCCGCTCTGGTGCACTGAGTGAACTTATTCTTTGAGGACACTTGCTCGCAAGTGATACAAATTATTATCCTATTAAAACTTTTGATTTTAATTATGAGGCGTTATGGGTTGATGACATGTTGTTTTACCGCTTTGAAATAGACAGGTGCTATTGACTCAGTTTTACTGAGTGTGTAGGATTCTGGACCTCGAGGATGCAGAGGCATAGATGGAACTCTTGGACTTCAGATCGAGTCAGGTAGTGTACCATTGGGGATTGATTGTTTTACTGTGATATTAGTGCATCTGATTTAAATGATATGATATGGATATGTTCTGAAATGATTTTTTGATGATGCAGGATGATGATAGCTTTCCAACCAGACTCACATCTGGAGTAAAGGGGTCACGCATGACTACCAGAGATGTTGAGGGAGAGGTGTGGACAACAGCCTTGCCACAACCTACTAGAACTCCCACCATGGCTCGAATTGTAGGTCAACGTTTACCTAGTTCGAGAGGACCCACGATGCCATGAAGGAAGACTGTGACAGTTGCTCGCGATGATTCTAAGGGGCGTTCAATAAGGCGGGGGCCTTATTCCTTAGAGGCCCTTAGTCTCCCACAAGTTCACCTGGCGGAGTGTTGACTCCAGGGGTTATTGATGTCTACCAAGTCAGTTAAGAGGTGATTGGAACCCTTGGAGGACATAGCACGTCCTGAAGGGCACGTTGCGCAAAGGAAACATATTAAGGTGAGTGGAACCCTTGGAGCACGTAGTGCATCCTGAAGGGCACATCGCGCAAGAGAACAGACGAGGTGAGTGGCACCCTTGGAGCACCTAGTGCGTCCTGAAGGGCACATCACGTTGTTGATGATAGACGGATGAACCTAGATGGCCTTATGATGAATAATGTGTTAAGTAGTTTTAAAACAATTTCCCTAATTAAATGTCACCCAATACGAAATTTAAGGTCTAAGTCTAAATTACACTAGTGGTAAAATTTTGTCTTCTATAAAAAAATAACAATAATAAAAATAAAAACAACTTAAATAATAATTATGATCTTCGTTAAATCTTGTAACATGAAGGGAGTAAGAAATTTAATTTATTCATAAAAAGAAAAAAAAATATGTTGATAAAATGTAAAAGGGAATTAATTGTTTTATCTTTTTGATAATTTAAAATATACTAATTAAATGATAAAAGGGAAAAGGGGTTAAATTCCACACCTGCCTTTTTGAGTTCTAATTAAAAAGGGGAAAGAGGGAAAATATTTTTTTTTAGAAAACTACGAAAAGAGGTAACATAAAAAAGGAAAAAGGGGAACTTAAGGGAAAAAGTGGAAGGTCAAACTTAGTAAAGCATCTACCATTTAAGTGCTTTCTATTTTAAACTGAACTAACAATTTAATAAAAGGGAAATCTATTAAAACCTATAAGAGAATTTGGGGACACCTAGGAGTGATTCTAGGAGTATCTCTAGGTGGGTGAGCGAAATAAAGATAATTAATTAATTAAAGAAATTAATTTATGGAGGAATGAAGGGGATGGGTGACACTTGTACGAAGAAGATTTTTTAGGAATTTATTTTTAAAACTTTAATTAAATGAGATTTTAGGAAAGAAAGGAAGTTCAAAACTCTATATAATGGAGGAAGGAGAAGGATGAAAGGCATCTTATGTTTGTGTAATGTTATGCTGCATAAATATCTACTTGACTGATTTAACTTGTGGGAGTTGGGATACCTAGCTCGGTGAGGAGTGGTAGCTCGGCCTTGTGAGGCAAGCTGGGAGCTAGTCCAAATCTTTGGATAGTGAGTGTGTGGCCCCTTTGTGGCTTAGGGGGATAAGGGGGAAGAAGAGTACCCTTAGCATTGGTTGGGAGGTACCGATGAAGTCTCATCGGTCGGCAAGTGGAAGTTGCACATAGCGCACGAACGTCATTCAGAGAGGGTGAATAGGCAACGATACACTCTCTTCATTTCTATTTGGTAGATGGTATTAGGACTTATCCTTGGATCTGCTTGTTTATTTGAAAAGTAAACTAATGTCTTTTTAAGTTGATGAAAAAAAATCTTCTTAGCCTAGCTTGATGGTTGTTGTCTCCCATGGTCATCGTTTTCCTGCATATATTGACCACTTGGTTGTGATTGATTCTATCCTTCGTGGTTTCTTAGTATTCGTCCCTAGCTCGCCAGTCCTCCCCTAAGCAATCGGCTAGGAGCCTGTTCTATGGTCGTCGCCTTAGCGTTAAAAGACCCATGGATCTCAACGCTATGCTTTTCTGTGCGAGGATGATGAAGTGAAGGATGAACCTATCAGTCGTCTGCCTCTATTGTTGTCCTTTCCTGATTGTTTGACTTGCGCCTTCCAGTACAACCTTTGCATATGGATTATCTTGCTTCCTTGTTGATTATTTTTCTGCACCTCGACTGATAGCATCCCTGCGATCCCTTCAATGAGTTATCCTTATAGCCCTGGCATAATCTTATAGTCAATTCAGTTTTGTGGTATTTAGAAGATAATGATCAAATCTGTAAGGATCTCGAGCCCTAACTTGAATTTGTTGTATAAACCCTTACCTCTATGATTGTAGACTCTGTATTTGTTGTGACACCATGCCCCAACGATTTAACCTTTAACTACTATGAAAACTGCGTCCCTTGCCCACAAATTTTTTCCCCTGGCCGTGTAAAATACCTATGCTTTCGGCTGTGAAGAACAATGACTTATACTCCCGTCTGTGGTGGATGATGCACCACGTCTTCCTTAATTTGTCCAAGCCATTACAACTGCTGGTAGTTACAATTTTGATGGCAGTACCATTAGATTTACCTTCTCCTTGACAAAGTTTTCCTTTGGTCTGACAACGCTGCTACCGGTTGCACAGAAGCGACCATTTAATTACTGCCTGAGATGTGTTGTCTGACCGGGATTGAGTAATAAAGGTGTGATATCTTATCTAGCCTATATGAGATTGAAATAAAAGAATGTTGTTTATTTATAATTATTATCAGTTTTACTTGGGAGGGATGCCGTTATTTTTGACTGCCTTTTGATCCGTATATCACTTGGATGCCCCTCTTGGGCTCTCCTTCCTCATGATGCCACATGTTGTTGCCTGGACCTTCGTGTTGCTGAGAGTTGTCGATGCTTGGGGTGATCATTTCCTTTTGACTTGGCATAGGAAGATACCTTGGGCCTTCTTGATTGTGAGCCCATTTTCCATTTTAGGTGGAGAAACCTTCTTCACGATTAGACACTCTTGATGAGTAGACCGCCTAGTTCACCTAGACCAGATTGTTAAATCTAGTCTTCTTATTAATTAAACAAGCAGATTAGAATGTAATTATAATTACAATTTTAGTATTGACTTGATTTGCATTCCAGGTCACTTCGGATGGTACATTGATGACCTTTTTCTTTTATTTCAGACTTGCTCCATTGTTTTGCATTAATGTTAATTTAGATGGTGATTGAAGTTTATGATTCTAATATTGATTAAATTCGATTAGTCAATCAGATTGAATGATGGACAATGGTATTTTGCTAAATTGATTGCATTTAATGCCTATTTGATTAATGGTTAATTTATGATTTAGATAAGCTCGTTAGATTGTAATTAATGTTAATTATATTTAACCAAGTCGAAGTTCCAACCTGCTTATTGATGTCCATTTAATGTTGATTTAGATGGCACCTTGATGACAATTTCAAAATTAGAACTGCTCATGATTGTTTAAAGGTTAAATTTAGATTGTACAATAATGACGATCGTATCTTAGAGTCACTAAGTTGAGTCGTAATTCATGATTAAGTTCGGTTGGTAACTCGCTGACTAATGGAAGTTAGACAGGTTAATCGATCTACAATTAACGCTTATTTAAACCTTAGATATTGACCTTTCAGCCTTGATTATTGGTTGATTGTTGATGAAGTCATTTTTAAGCTTGTGTTTCCCATTGAGGGTGTGGTTGTTCATTATAAGTAGAGTTTGTACTTGGCTACATAAACTTTTAATGTGCTTGGTTTTCTTGTCTCGGGAGGGATGTAGACACCTCCTTGTTCCTCATAACAGTCGCCATCAATGAGACCTTAAATGGTCAAAATACATGGGAACTTGGGCTTGAGCATTGCTTATGTGTCCTGGAGGTCCTAACCATTGCAGGGTAGGACGGGCGGGTAGTCATTTTTATTCTTCGTTGGTTGATCATCGTACATTATTTCCAGGTGGTTGATGAGCTTTTATGTTGGGTCATTATGTTTTTTTTTGCATGAGTTGTGTGCGTAGTGTTCGTTGTCGTGTTGTGATGTTGAGTATAATGTCATTATTACCTTCCTGCACACACACACACAAAAAAAATTAAAGGGTGCTTTTACTGGTTGTACATTGTAGGAGTTGTGCCAAATGGGGATGTTTCAACTTCTTTATATAATTGCAAATGTCATTATGAGTTTCCTACAATCCATTTTGGCCTTTGCAATGCACCTTCCACTTTTCAAAGCCTCGTGAACAAAATATTTATACCGCTTCTAAGCTATTTTTTCCTAGTCTTCTTTGACGACATCTTGGTCTACAACAAGAGTTGGTGGAAAAAACGGTACATGTGGATCACGTCTTACAACTCCTCCATAATCACCAACTATTCCTCAAATTTTCTAAATGTGATTTTGGTGTCTCATAAGTGGAATATTTAGGAGACATTATTAGTGGGGAGGGTGTGGATGTTGATCCTAAGACAATTGAGGTGATAACAGATTGGCCTCACTCCAAGACCCTTAAAATTTTGTTGGAATTTCTTGGCCTCACAATTTTCTTCATGAATGAGAAGGTTGAATAGCCTTTTGAATATTTTCAAGCTACTATGTGTATTTCCCCAATACTCACCTTACCCAACTTCAATAATACCTTTTTGGTCAAATGTGATGCCTCCTACAAAGTTATTGGGGAAATGTTAATGCAAGAGGGACACTCGTTTGCCTCCACCAATAGGAATTATGTGATAGAAAATTTGGCAAACCCACATATGAGAAGGAAATGCTAGTTATTCTTCATGTAGTTAATATGTGGTGTCCTTACCTAGCGGGGAATCATTTCTGGATAGACCATTGCAGTTTCAAAAATTGATTGGAACATAGGATACCCTTCCTAAGTAACAAAAGTGGGTCACTAAAATGTTGCGATACAACTATGAGATTGTATACAAGGGTAAGTATAATATGGTGGTTGATACACTATCTAGGAAGTATGAAAATGAAGGTTCCTTATTTTCCTTATGTCTCCAAATGCTAGATTAGTTGTAGGCCGTACATGGAGAAAGTTCAACGGATGCCAAGGTATTTCAAATGACCCATCAACTACATGCTGACCCAGATGCACATCTATGTTACACTTGGCTAAATGACAATCTCTGCTATAAAGGGTGTATATTTCTTTGGTTCATGATTAGACATTTAAATCTAGAGTGTTATCTGAATTACACTCCTATACCATAGTGGGTTATTTTTTGGGTTTCAAAAAACATATGAATGGATTAATATTTAATTATTTTGGGAATACATGAATAAGGACATATTCATCGTTATATCAAAATGTTAAAATTAACAATGGCCCAAGGGGGAACAATAAATCCACTATTAACATTACAACATTTACCCATTCCAACCACCATCTAGATTTACATTTATATTAATTTCATTGCAAGGATACCAAAGTTTGAAAACAAATTAGTGATCAAGTTAGTGTTGATCACCTTTCTAAACATGCTCAATTATGTGCCTTACAACACCCATTCAAGGCCTCCACAACGACACTAATATTCATGGACAATATTTTAAAATTCCATGGCATGCCTAAATTAATTGTTATGGATCATGATCTCAACTTCACTAACAAGTTATGGAAAGAGTTATTTCAACTTCAAGGTACCCAAAGAAATCTCAATAAAACATATCACCCCTAAAAATATGGATAGATAGAAGTAGTTGACAAGTATTGGGAAGAATATTTACTTTTTTCCCCTCAAATTGAAATCCCTAATGGGTCCATTCGTTATAGAATTGTTGTATGATACCAGTTATCATGGTTATACTAAAATGACCCCTTTTGAGGCAGTATATGGACAATAGTCCTTGTTAGTGATATTTTACTTAACAAAATTTTCTAAGGTTTATGAGGTGGACCAAACCATATCCTCTTGCGTTGATATTCTTTGTACCCTAAAGGATAATTTGGTGTTTGCCCATTACTGTATGAAGAAATAGGTTAATCAACATTTCTTTAAATTCCACTTTGAAGACATAGATCTAGTGTTATTGTGTCTCCAACCCCATAAGAAGACATTGCTCAAGGATAAGAGCCACTAGAAGTTAGCCCCTAAGTTATATGGACCCTATAATATAATCAAATGTATAGTTGTAGTGGCTTGCAAATTGGCCTTGCCTAACCATTATGTGATTCACCTTATTTTTCATGTGTTCTAATTGAGTATTTAAGTGGTCATGTTAAACTATAAATTTCATTATCGAGGTGGATATTGGTGGCCAACCACCTTTTCTGATTGGCTCAAGATAGTTTACCTGCAATTTTGGCAATTTACTATTTTTAGTAGGTTTTAACTTCCGAGGCCATTTTGAGGGCCTAAATGAAGATTTTTAAAGATCGAGGTTCTCAATGATAGTTGAAATCATGATTGAGCACGCAAAATGAATCTCATCGTTGATTCCTTTGCAACGAGCTATCATACACCTAAAACAGATATTGTATGCAAAAGTTAAGACCCTGGGAAGTTGATGTACTAACTTACCCAAACGGGGCCCACTTGACTTTGGCGCTTCATCTCCTAGGGTTAGTTTTTTGGATGTCTAGGGTTTTTTGCATTCCCATATATTGTAAAAGGCCTTCATAGGCTCATTGTGATCATCTTCTTGTGAAGGTGAGTAGTTGTCACATCTCTTCTCAGAGATAAGCTTCCACCATTCTAGCGAGTCTTTCACTCTGTATTTTTACAATCTCTGTACATTTTTTTCATTAATAGAAATAATGTATTACTATATATATGTGTTTATGGTTGCATCTCTGATACATTTCTGTTATATTATCGAATATCTATGATATCTCTGTGCATTTCTTTATTATATCTATGATCTCATTTCATGCCGAAAATAATCTGGATCAGTTCAAAACTTCCTTCTTTAACAAGGTTAGGAGGGTTCCATTTGGTTGCAACTTGAGGCCATTTTGGACAAACTTGAAATTCATTTCCACCGACACACTATCTAGGAAGTTTTGATCCAATGGAAGGATACATAGCTCAAAGATGGCACATGGGAACCAACATTGATTCTCTACCATTTTCCTCATCTCTAGTCTTGAGGATAATGTTTGTAAAGGGAATGGCATGTTAGGGTCCCACCCTAACTCCCCTAGTTAAATAATAGGTTGTTACTTACTATATTGGGTTCTCTTCTTTTAAATAAGGCCCACCAGGTAGTAAAGTGTGATATCAATAAATGTAAGTGGTCCCATTAAATAAATTCCAGTAATTAGTGTTTGAGGCATCCTTGCTTGTTGTTACATTATTTCTAGGTGGTTGATGAGCTTTTATGTTGGGTCATTATGTTTTTTTTGCATGAGTTGCATGCGTAGTGTTCATCATCGTGTTGCGATGTTGAGTATAATGTCATTATTACCTTCCTGTACACACACATAAAAAAAAAAATTAAAGGGTGCTTTTACCGGTTGTACATCGTAGGAGTTGTACCAAATGGGGATGTTTCAACTGCTTTATATAATTGCAAATGTCATTATGAGTTTCCTACAATCCATTTGGCCTTTGCAATGCACCTTCCACTTTTCAAAGCCTCGTGAACAAAATATTTATACCCCTTCTAAGCTATTTTTTGGTAGTCTTATTTGACGACATCTTGGTCTACAACAAGAGTTGGTGGAAAAAATGGTACATGTGGATCACGTCTTACAACTCCTACATAATCACCAAATATTCCTCAAATGTTCTAAATATGATTTTGGTGTCTCATAAGTGCAATATTTAGGAGACATTATTAGTGGGGAGGGTGTGCATGTTGATCCTAAGACAATTGAGGTGATAACAGATTGGCCTCATGCTAAGACCCTTAAAATTTTGTTGGAATTTCTTGGCCTCACAATTTTCTTCATGAAGGAGAAGGTTGAATAGCCTTTTGAATATTTTCAAGCTACTATGTGTATTTTCCCAATACTCACATTACCCAACTTCAATAATACCTTTTTGGTCAAATGTGATGCCTCCTACAAAGTTATTGGGGAAATGTTAATGCAGGAGGGACACTCGTTTGCCTCCACCAATAGGAATTATGTGATAGAAAATTTGGCAAACCCACATATGAGAAGGAAATGCTAGTTATTATTCGTGTAGTTAATATGTGGTGCCCTTACCTAGTGGGGAATCATTTCTGGATAGACCATTGCAGTTTCAAAAATTGATTGGAACATAGGATACCCTTCCTAAGTAACAAAAGTGGGTCACTAAAATGTTGCGATACAACTATGAGATTATATACGAGGGTAAGTATAATATGGTGGTTGATACACTATCTAGGAAGTATGAAAATGAAGGTTCCTTATTTTCCTTATGTCTCCAAATGCTAGATTAGTTGTAGGCCGTACATGGAGAAAGTTCAACGAATGCCAGGATATTTCAAATGACCCATCAACTACATGCTGACCCAGATGCACATCTATGTTACACTTGGCTAAATGAAAAGCTCTGCTATAAAGGGTGTCTATTTCTTTGGTTCATGATTAAACATTTAAATCTAGAGTGTTATCTGAATTACACTCCTATACCATAGTGGGTTATTTTTTGGGTTTCAAAAAACATATGAATGGATCAATATTTAATTATTTTGGGAATACATGAATAAGGAAATCTTCATCGTTATATCAAAATGTTAAAATTGACAATGGCCCAAGGGGGAACAATAAATCCACTATTAACATTACAACATTTACCCATTCCAACCACCATCTAGATTTACATTTATATGAATTTCATTGCAAGGATACCAAAGTTTGAAAACAAATTAGTGATCAAGTTAGTGTTGATCACCTTTCTAAACATGCTCAATTATGTGCCTTACAACACCCATTCAAGGCCTCCACAACGACACTAATATTCATGGACAATATTTTAAAATTCCATGGCATGCCTAAATTAATTATGTGCCTTACAACACCCATTCAAGGCCTCCACAATGACACTAATATTCATGGACAATATTTTAAAATTCCATGGCATGCCTAAATTAATTGTTATGGATCATGATCTCGGCTTCACTAACAAGTTATGGAAAGAGTTATTTCAACTTCAAGGTACCCAATGAAATCTCAATAAAACATATCACCCCTAAAAGTATGGATAGATAGAAGTAGTTGACAAGTATTGGGAAGAATATTTACTTTTTTCCCCTCAAATTGAAATCCCTAATGGGTCCATTGGTTATAGAATTGTTGTATGATACCACTTATCATGGTTATACTAAAATGACCCCTTTTGAGGCAGTATATGGACAATAGTCCTTGTTAGTGATATTTTACTTACCAAAATTTTCTAAGGTTTATGAGGTGGACCAAACCATATCCTCTTGCGTTGATATTCTTTGTACCCTAAAGGATAATTTGGTGTTGGACCATTACTGCATGAAGAAATAGGTTAATCAACATTTCTTTAAATTCCACTTTGAAGATGTAGATCTAGTGTTATTGTGTCTCCAACCCCATAAGAAGATATTGCTCAAGGATAAGAGCCACTAGAAGTTAGCCCCTAAGTTATATGGACCCTATAATATAATCAAATGTATAGTCGTAGTGGCTTGCAAAATGGCCTTGCCTAACCATTATAAGATTCACCTTATTTTTCATGTGTTCTAATTGAGTATTTAAGTGGTCATGTTAAACTATAAATTTCATTATCGAGGTGGATATTGGTGGCCAACCACCTTTTCTGATTGGCTCAAGATAGTTTTCCTGCAATTTTGGCAATTTACTATTTTTAGTAGGTTTTAACTTCCGGGGCCATTCTAAGGGCCTAAATGAAGACTTTTATAGATCGAGGTTCTCAATGATAGTTGGAAGAATGATTGAGCACCCAAAATGAATCTCATCAACGATACCTTTCCAACGAGCTATCATACGCCTAAAGTAGATATTGTATGTAAAAGTTAAGACCCTCAGAAGTTGATGTACTAACTTACCCAAACGAGGCCCACTTGACTTTTGGTGCTTCATCTCCTAGGGTTAGGTTTTTGGATGTATAGGGTTTTTGGCATTCCCGTATCTTGTAAAAGGCCTTTACATGCTCATTGTGATCATCTTCTTGCGAAGGTGAGTAGCTGTCACATCTCTTCTCAGAGATAAGCTTCCACCATTCTAGTGAGTCTTTCACTCTGTATTTTTACAATCTCTGTACATTTTTTTCATTAATAGAAATCGTGTATTACTATATATATGTGTTTATGGTTGCATCTCTGATACATTTCTGTTATATTATCGAATATCTGTGATATCTCTGTGCATTTCTTTATTATATCTCTGATCTCATTTCATGCCAAAAATAATCTGGTTCAGTTCAAAACTTCCTTCTTTAACAAGGTTAGGAGGGTTCCATTTGGTTGCAACTTGAGGCCATTTTGGAAAAAAATGAAATTAATTTCCGCCGACACACTATCTAGGAAGTTTTGATCCAATGGAAGGATACATAGCTCAAAGATGGCACATGGGAACCAACATTGATTCTCTACCATTTTCCTCATCTCTAGTCTTGAGGATAATGTTTGTAAAGGGATTGGCTTGTTAGGGTCCCACCCTAACTCCCCTAGTTAAATAATAGGTTGTTACTTACTATATTGGGGTCTCTTCTTTTAAATAAGGCCCACCAGGTAGTAAAGTGTGATATCAATAAATGTAAGTGGTCCCATTAAATAAATTCCAGTAATTAGTGTTTGAGGCATCATTAATGGAGGTCCACTAGATGGTTAGGGTTTTGGTTAGTTATAAAATATATATAGCAATAGATGTTGTTCTTGCGAAGTGAAATTTATTATGTTTGAAGCTCACGATTGAAGAGGCATGTGAATATTGAACTTTGTTCTTAATATCAACAAAGGTTTGCTTATTATTTTTATTTCTATATTTTGATTCTATTTATTTTATTTTCATAAATATATTTATGTCTATCATACTTTTAACATTCTGTTTCAACTATATAAAAAAGTCACGCCCATAATAATAAAATCATAATAATAAAATGATTTTAAGTGAAAAATCATAATACATAATTACAACCTACCTTATAGAAGCAAAGAGGCTAGGAAACATAATTGATCACAAAGATAGGTTGATATGTGTCAAAGTAAGTTGTAATGACCATAAACATAGCATACTTAGTAAATCTCCGAGATTAAAAGGGCCAAGAATATTTATAAATGAAGACCTCATTCGCAAAGATCAAGTTGAATTAAGGAAGAAAGTTCAAAAGGTAAAAGAATCCAGGAAAGAAGGAAAATGGGCAATAATTAGAAATAAAAAATCTATTGTTAGGGATAGAGACCAGAAGGATAATAATAAATAGGAATTTGGGACACTCAAGATCCTTTTTTGGAATTTTTGTGGCTTTCCATGGTGCAAAGGTCCTATGATAAGTTGGATCCCGAGTGATATTGATATTATCTATCTAGCTGAAACTTGGGAGCATGAGGAGTCTAAGGTCCCTAGCATGGAAATATTTGTCTTGTGGTCAGCATGGAACAAAAAATATCACCATAGAGGTATAGGAGTCATATCTTGTTATATTAGAAAGAGCATTTCTCCTCACATTCAACTTCATAAGATTGAACCTCTTAATCAATACATTTGGATAGAAATTTCATGCACCAATGCTAAGAATATCTATATATAAATTTGTTATTTTGTACCTATTAATTCGACTTTTTATAAGAAAAATAATCTAGATAAAAATTGTCCCTATAATAATTTAGAACAAGATCTTTATAATTTGAAAAATGAACGTAATATCCTCCTGCTAAGAGACTTTAATGCTAGGACTACAACTCAAAAAGCTATTGTTTTAAGTAATGAGTCCAACCATAATCCTTTATGGCTAGATGAGGACCTTGTTTTATCTAATAGCTACAAAAGAAGCTCTGAAGACCTAATTGAGAACTTGTTTGGTATTGAGTTGGTCAAGCTCTACAACTCTCAAGACCTAATAATTTGCAATGGAGTAATGAAGTCGACAAACGCCAACCAGATGACCAGTATTCATGGGATAGGTAGTAGTGTTGTAGATTATGTGATATCTGATATCCTTCCAACCAAATAACAACTTTTGACCTTTTAAATGACCATGAGCCTGACTCTCATAATAAACCTTTAACCCTAACTCTAAAATTTTCCATGCATAGGAGCACCATTGAAGAGAATTTTGATAATCAAAGGAATTTGTGTTTTGAAAAAAGTAAAGTTGACATTTTATTAAAGGATTTAAATAGTAAATTAAACCTCCTAACTTATAAGGAAAACATTTAAGAAATCTATCATAATTTTACAACTACCCTTTCCACTTCTATTAACAAGTTCTCTTTCGAGGTGTCCTATAAAAAGAATAATAGAACGACCAACCCTTGGTATGATAAAGAATGTAAAATTTCTAAGAAATCCATTAGGGATGCTTCTAATGAGCCCTTAAAAATCAATAAGATCATTATAGACAAATCCCTAATTAAAAGGAAAAAAATATATTAAATCAATAAAAGGCAAGAGAAACTTTCACAACTATACAAGTTTGATCCTAAGAAGTTTTGGAGCCAAATTCTAAAACACAATGCTAAAGAAAATAATAAGATTCCCTTAAGAGACTAGAATTCCTACCTTAAAAGTCTTTATGAGTTCCCTAATTCCATGGACACCATTCCTATTGTCCCTACAAAGGAAGAAGTTTTTTCTTTAGATGACATAGAGTTCGGGGTTAAGAGGCTCGCAAATGGGAAAGCTAAAGACATTGAAGGCTACCAAGATGAAATTTTTAAAATCAGAGGGCCAATCCTTATCCCTCACATACACATGCTCTTCAATTTAGTAGTCAAGCAGGGCTTCCCTAAACCCTGGATGCAAAGCCTCATTGTTCCTATTTTAAAAATGGGGATAGAAACATTCCCTCTAATTATAGGACTATTATAATTAGCCCGATTTTAGCCAAGCTTTATGGAATTATTTTGGAAAAGAAGACTAGCCTTTGGATAGAAAGTAATGGTAAGAGATATAAAAGCCAGGTTGGGTTTACAAGATATCATTCAACTGTGGACCATATTGTTACCTTTAGGATCATTGTAGAGGAGTTCTGCAATACTAAAACCAACATTTTTTGTTGTTTTGTTGACTTTAGAAAAGATTTTGACATGGTTCCTAGGAAAAAACTTTGGAATAGGTTGGAAGAGATAAAAGTGCCTCTCGAGTTGAGGGTTGTTGCAATAAGGATGTATGAAAACGTTATTGTTAAGTTTAAAAACACTAAGGGTTGGTCAAAAGATATTAACTACAATATCAGAGTCAAACAAGGTTGTCCCTTGTCCCCTATCCTTTTTGGAATATACATTGACAAGTTAGAAGAATGCCTAGAAAAAATAGATTGTGTCGGCCCTACTCCACAGGTATAGTGATCAATCTTCTTCTTTATGCTAATGATATCATTCCTATGGCAAGGAGTCCCCATGATATTGAAAACCAACTGAGAATCCTCAAGGATTTTTCTCCAATATGGGTATGACTGTTAATACTAATAAGACTAAGGTCATGATTATTAAATCCAATAATATCTCTTATGATACCTTTGTATATGACAAAAACAACTTGGAGGAAGTGAATTCATACAAATATCTTGGAAATGATATTCACCATAAGCTCAATTGGAATTATAGCATTGAGACAAATATTATTAGGGGATGGAAAGCTTATTATGGGCTTGAAAACAATTGTAAATCAACTGATCTTTGGAGTTCTGATAATAAGAAACTCCCCTTTCAGACTCTTGTTACACCTGTTATTATTTATGGATGTGAAGTCTGGGGCTATAGTATCTCTTGTGAATCTTGGAGAAAGATAGAGAAAATACAAAAGAATTTTATAACCTATAATCTCAAAATTAAAGAAAATACGCCCTATCCCATACTCCTCTTAGAAACAACCGTCTCCCCCATTGAGAGCATGGCTATGACTAGATACCTAATGTATAAGAACAAGTTAAGCAACATGGAAGACAAGAGGCTACCTAAAATTTCTTCAAAATAAAGTCATAACCACCATCGATTCAAGTGAGGATGGCACAAAGACACTTGGTCTTGGATAAACTATTGGGGAATCATGGAAGAAAACATTTTATAGAAAAAATATACTATTAAAAAAAATGTCAAATCAAAATTTAAAGAGAAAATGTGGTGTCATAAAGAGTTAGAGGAAAAAATAAACTTAAGGTATTATAAAGATGGAATCAACCCTAATATAGAAGGTTAAAATTATCTATTTGTTTTGCCAAATGTAAAGAACAAAAATAAGAATTGCTAAGATAAGAACAAATTTTCACGAGCTCCATAGTGAAACTGGGCATTGGTCAATTCCTGAAATGCCACGGTATGAAAGAGTGTGTCACCTTTGTGACACTAAGAAGGTCGAAGATTAAAAGAACTTTATCTTATATTGTCCAACCTATACCCATATTAGATCTCATTTTCAAAATATTTATCACACTACCAACCTTGCTAACATCTTAACTCAACAAATGTATTGTAATCTTTTTTTTTTTTTTTTTNGTGACTTGTGGGACTAACCTGTGGCTGAGAAACCATGACTCAGGGGCATCTAAGCTGTCAAAATCTTTCAGGGATCACACTCGGCCTGAGCCACACCAACCCTTAACATGGTTGGATTTTTTTTTCCCCGCAGGTTTCGAACCGGTGACTTTACCATCACAGAGTGCCTTAATAGCACACTTCATCATGGACTATCCTACACCTAGGGGACCAAAAGTATGGTGATCTTGGAAAGCTTCTCTTAATTCTTTTCGAGCACAGAAACTAAATTCTAAAGAATCACAAGTAATCACTTACCCTCTTAAGGTCCCATAGACCAATTCGGTCTTAGTGGACGTTAATCATCATCATCATCATCATCATAATTATAAATTATAAATTAAATCTAGAAAATTGAAATTTTCTTAATTATTTTCAGCATAATTATAATAATTTTACACAATAAATTTAAATGAAAAAAACAAATTTGTCATAAATTATTTTAAACATAATTATGATAAAATAAAATTATATTTTTCTCAACATAATAACCTATACAAAAATAATTTCAGTTTAAAAATAAATATTAAGCATCATTTTTTAGATTACATATCAAGCTTTTTTAATCGGACAATCTTACAGTTTTTATGGATTGAATTTTTTTTTAATGAGTGAGTCTAATGATTATGTTTCCTCTTTAAAGATCATAAATTCAAATCCATAAAAAAGTAATATATGTAAAGATATGGTATGTAGGATATGTATACTTTTAAAATATATATAATTAATTAATTTTTATAATTAAAAAAATATTTATTAATTTTTATAATTAATTAATTTTTTTTTTCATCTAAACATTTAATATTTTTTTTTAATCAAAACTCTTAATTACTTAAATTGTTTTTAACAAAATATAAAACCCTAAAAATTCATAAATATATTTTAAATTATTATTACATATAAACATTCTATTAATAAATCATACAATTTGCATTCCCATTAATTAACAAGTATACATATCTAAAGACATGGCAGAAATTAATATAAGCATATTCCAACAATAAATAATAAAATATAATATATACACAAATTACAATAATTTTATTCCAGCCATAAATAATAGAAGATACTATATTAATTCGTTCAACATGATATATGAATGCACGAGGATATCACTGTAATGTTTAAGGATAAGGATAGAGAACTCTGCATAGTATCAATTTTATAGATGTAAATAAGTTTATTTTAAAATTTACACTTATATTTAATAACAAAATATTAAAATATACTATGTTAATATTTGAGAATATAATTATAATACTTAAAAATGGATTATTGTATTTTTATATTTATTTCATTATTATATTTTTATATTTATTTCATTCTATGAATTTAAATAAAATTATTTTAAATATATATATATATTTAAATTTTATATAATTATTTTAAAATATATATTTAAACTTAAAAATAAAATATTAAATAATAGAATATGATATATTTAATATTGAAAAAAAAAATGTTAATGTAAGACTACACTTGGTGTATCATAATTTAAGAAGGTAAAAGATTACTTTTATTTCTTTAAAATTGTATTTATATGCAAAAAAAAAAAACATTGAGAGAAGCATTCTAAGATTATCATAGTTTTGATAATTGAGGAGGTTATGAAGGTTTGTATAGTGAAAAATATCTTTAAATTGAGATCTAATTTAGGTATAGACATGGAAATCTAACAAGAAGTGTTTTCATCTTCTACTCTCTTAGTTTCACATAGATGGTAGATTCTTCCATACCACATAGTTTTGGGAATTGATAATATTTGTAATATCATGATGGTTTCTTATTGTATTCCCCAATGATTTAGCCAATATTTGGCATCTTTGTGTCATCTCCACTTGAATTGTTGCTTCTAGGAGGAGGATAAGATATGGTGTATAAGTTATAAGATTCTTTTGGATCTATTCTATCTTTGGCCAATATTCTCTAGAGATACTACAACCCCAAATTTCACATCTATATAAGATAACCTAGGTGAGGAGAGTGTGAAATATGTGTTTTTTTTTTTTAATTTCTCAAATTCAAAGGTATTTTGATTTACAATTGCTTTGAAGTCCATAATAAACTTTCCACCCTCCATTTATCCTTTTTCTCAATGTTGTAGTTCCAATTAAGATTGTGGTGAATATCAATTCCAAGATATTTGTCTCAGTTGTTGTTGTCAATTGTTTTTATTTAAATATCATAACCTTTGTTTTTTCTGTGTTCAAAGTGATGCCCATGTTAGACCACAAATCCTTGAAGATTATTAATTGATTACCTAATTCATAAGAAATCTTAATCACAAGATAAAAAAGGAGGATAATGACTATACTAGCCACATAAATTAAAGATAAATTAATGTGTAAATTTTCAATATTTATTTTATTATATACACTTAAACAAAAGTATTTTAAAGTGTACATTTAAACTTAATAACAAATTACTAAAAAACTAAAATACTATATTAGAGAATATCATTTTAATATTTAAAAATGAATGATTATGCAAATTTTTAATACTTAGTCTACTTTATACTAAATAAATTTATTTTAAAATGCAAATTTGTCAACAAAATATTAAATAATAATACATGATACATTAATTATTGTCAGAGAATATCAATTTATTTTTTATTGATTTATGATTCTTTATTATTATACTTTACTTTAAGAATGAGGTGTTGACTTAGTTGATTAGTGCACCTCTATTAAGGTTTTTCTTTAACTTTCAAAGTTCTCTCAACCACTATGTACCTATATTATGCTATAAATCTATTATTTTCCATACTCTTTTCTTATTATTGAGTTTTATAGCAATTATGACTAATTATGAAAATATACACACTCATATCATTATAATATTTAAAAATGAATCATTATCTAAATTTTCTATATTTATTTTATATTATATGTATATATACAAACTTATTTCAAAATTTACATCAAATTTAACAATAAAACATTAAATAATAAAATATGATATATCATAGTTTGATCAGTGAACCTCCATTATTGTTTTTTTTTTTAACTTTCAACGTTAACTATCTTATCCTATAAATCTATTATTTTCAATACTCTTTTCTTATTATTGAGTTTTACATCAATTATGACTAATTGTGAAAACATACACACTCATATCATTATAATATTTAAAAATGAATCATTATCTAAATTTCCTATATTTATTTTATATTATATGTATCTATACAAACTTATTTCAAAATTCACATCAAATTTAACAATAAAACATTAAATAATAAAATATGACATGTCAAAGTTTGGTCACTGCACTTCCATTAAAGTTTATCTTTAACTTTCAAAATTCTCTTAACTATTATGTAGCTATCTTATCTTATAAACTTATTATTTTCCATATTATTTTCTTATTATTAAGTTTTACAACAATTATGACTAATTGTGAAAACATACACACTTATATCATTATAATATTTAAAATTGAAGCTAAGGACATTGAAGGCTATCAAGATGAAATTTTTAAAATCGGAGGGTCTATCCTTATCCCTCACATACACAAGATCTTCAGTTTAGCAGTAAAGCAAGGCTTCCCTAAACCCTGGACGTAAAGCCTCATTATTCCTATTTTTAAAAATGGGGATATAAACATTCCCTCTAATTATAGGACCATTATGATTAGCTCGATTTTAGCCAAGATTTATGGAATTATATTGGAAAAGAAGATTAGCCTTTTGCTAGAAAGTCACGGTAAAAGAGCTAAAGGCTAGGCCAGGTTTAGGAGATATCATTGGATTGTGGACCATCTTTTTACCTTTAGGGTCATTGCAGAGGAGTTCTGCAATACTAAAACCAACATTTTTTGTTGTTTTGTTGACTTTAGAAAAGCTTTTGACATGGTTCCTAGGAAAAACCTTTGGAATAGGTTGGAAGAGATCAAAGTCCCTCTCAAGTTGAGGGTTGTTGCAATAAGGATGTATGAGAACATTATTGATAAGTTTAAAAACACCGAGGGATGGAAAAAATAGATTAATTGTATTATCAGAGTTTAGGTTGTCCCTTCTCCCTTATCATTTTTGGCATATGCATTGACAAGTTAGAGTATTTCTTGGAAAAATAAAGTTCTATTAGTCATACTCTAACTCGTATAGTCATCATTATTATTCTTTATGTCGATGATATCGTTCTTATTGAAAGGAGTCCCGGTGATCTTGAAAACCAACAAAGAATCCTCAAGGATTTTTTCTCCAACTGTTAATACTGATAAGACTAAGGTCACGATTATTAAATCCAATAAGATCCCTAATGATACATTTGTATATTAGAACAACAACTTGGATGAAGTGAATTCATACAAATATCTCGGAATTGATATTCACCATGAGCTCAATTGGAATTATAACATCGATATAATGATTATTGGGGGATGGAAAGTTTATTATGAGATTAAATACAACTATAAATCAGCTGATCTTTGGATTTGGGATAAGAATAAAATCCTGTTTGAGACTCTTTTTACACCTGTTATTCTTTAGGGATGTGAATTATGGGGTTGTAGTATCTCTCGTGAATCCTAGAGAAATATAAAGAAAATACAAAGAATTTTATAACCTATAATCTCAAAATTAAAGGAAATACACCCTATCTCGTCCTCTGTAACATCCCTCTCTGGCGCACTGAGTGAACTTATTCTTTGAGGAAACTTGCTCGCAAGTGATCCAGATTATTATGATATTAAAACATTTGTCTTTGATTATGATGCGTCATGGGTAGATGACATGTTGTTTTACTACATTGACCTAGACAGGTGTTATTGACATGGTTTTACTGAGTGTGCAGGGTTTTGGACCTTGAGGATGCAGAGGCATCGATTGAACCCCTTGGACTCGGGATTGAGTCAGGGAGTTTGTTATTGGGGTTTGATTGATTTATTGCGATATTAGTACATTTGATTAGATGATATGATGTGGACATGTTCTAACATGATTTGTTGATGATGCAGGCTGACGATAGCTTTCCGAATAGACTCACATATGGAGTAAAGGGGTCACACATGACTACCAGAGAGGTTGAGGGAGAGGTGTGGATAGCATCTCTGCCACAACCTACTAGCACTCTCGCCGTGGCTCGAACTGTAGGTTAACGATTACCTAGTTCGAGAGGACCCACGATGTCGCGAGGGTAGACTGCGACAGACACTCGCGATGATTCTAAGGGGTGCACAATAAGGTGGGGGCCTTATTCCTTAGAATCCCTTAGTCTCCCACAATTTCACCTGACAGAGTGTTGACTCCAGGGGTTATTGATGTCTACCAATCAGTCAAGAGGCGAGTGGCACCCTTGGAGCACATGGTGCATCCTGAAGGTCACATCACGCAAAAGAAACAAAAGAGGTGAGTGGCACCCTTGGAGCACCTAGTGCATCCTGAAGGGCACGTCACATTGATGATGATGGAGGTATGAACCTAGATGGACCTAAGACAAATAACACATTAAGAAATTTTAAAACAACTTCCCTAATTAAAATGTCGCCCAGTTTAGAATCTAAGTTCTAAGTCTAAAACTTCAATAGGGGTAAAATTTTGTCTACCCTTAAGAAAAGATCTATATAAAAATAAAATAATAAAATTTAAGATAAAAACCACTTAAGTAATAATTTTGGTCTTCATAATTTTTTGGCTGAAATGAAGAGAGTAAGAACTTAAATAAAATCTGTGGATATAAAAGGTAAAGAGGAAATTAATTATTTTAACTCGTGATAATTTAAAAAGATACTAAAATTAATAATAAAAGGAAAAAGAGGTTAAATTGCACAACTATCGTTTTTATCTCTAATAAAAAGGGGAAAGAGGGAAACTATAAAATTTAGGAAACTAAGGAAAGGAGGTAACATAAAAGGGGAAAGAGGGGAACTTAAGGTAAAAAGTGGGAGGTCAACTTAGTAAAGAATCTGCATTTAAGAACCTTCTAAATTGAACTAAGTTAGCAACTTCATAATAGGAAAAGCCTTTAAAACCTATAAGGGAATCTAGGGACACCTACGAGTAATTTTAGGAGTAACTCTAGGTGGGTGAGGGAATTGAGACAATTAATAAATTAAAGAAAATAATTATTGGAGGAATGTGGGGGATGAGTGACACTTGTACGAAGGAAAACTTTTGGGAATTATTATTAAAACTTAAATTAAATGAGATTTAGGGAAAGAATGGAAGTTCTAAAATTCTATAAAAGAGAGGGAGGAGAAGGAAGAAAGGGACCAACTATTAGCATAACGTTATGTTGTCGGATTAGTGACTTGACTGATTTACTTGTGGGAGTTGGGATTTCCCAGCTCGAAGAGGAGTGGTAGCTCGGCCTTGCGAGGCAACCTGGGAGCTAGACGAACCATCTGAAGAGTGTGTGGCGATAAAGCAACGATATGCTTGTTTATTTTGTAGAGTAGAATGCATTAGGAACTTATGCTTGGATCTGTATGTTGATTTGTAAATGGATGAATTATGTCTTGAGCTTTTTCCCATTCGTTTATTTGCCTAAATTTTTTGTGGTCAGTGTTCTAGTTGGGTGTTATTGTTCCTTGGTTTGGATCTTTATGCTTTTGCGTTACTCTTCGTGCTGTATTTTCCCAGATGTGGTATATTCCCATCTAAATTATTGTGGTATAGTTTTGCAGTCATTGACAATCACTGATATAGTTATAATGCATTGTTGTATATACATGGATACGTTGTAATGGTGAATTTGTGTGATAATGGATATATATTTTTTACTTCTGTTATTTAACTAGATAAGGAAAAATTTTGAATTCGTTTTGTGATGGGTGTAATGGCGAATTCATTCTGGAAAAACTCATCTTTGGCATTTTTGTTTTGAAGGATTGGTTTCTGAAAAAATATTTTCTAGCAATTTCGTTGGGTAAATTGTTACTGTAATTTTTGTTTCGGCAATTTGCCTCGTAAATTTGTTACTGAAGAAAACTCTTTTCTGGAATTTTTGTTTTTGAAAATGGTTGTTGTAAAATTGTTTCTGGAAATTTTGTTGGGTAATTTGTTACTAAAAATTTGGTTTCATTGCAGGAAACCCATCCCTCTACCCAGCTCAATTTTAGGATAGAATTTATATGTCTGAATTTTTGACTGAATTTAAATGTCCGAATCAATTTCTAAATTAATTTATCTGAATATTTAGGTTGGAGGAACATTACAGTAGTATTCCTTTACCACCTTAAACGGTCCTGGTATATGGAAGAACTGATTCCATTGGCCTTATGAGTGCTATGAACAGATGTTACTGTATCGATATGTTTCATCCTTAAATGTAATCAGAACCAAGATTTAGCCTTCGCACCAGATAGAAGCGTGTCCCTTTAGTGTAACGCTATTTTACCCACAGTTCAGGCCACATATTATCTTGGAAGATTGAATACTCTAACATTCGATGGTAGATTGATGGGGTTCACTCGTCATATGATTTGTATGTCTAGCCACCTTCTAGATGTACTGACCACTACTCAAGGATGGTTGCATATCAGCTTCTTACGTCCGATAATTGTATTTTTGCTGAAAAAGGATCAAGTGTGAGGGGTTGGGGTTGGGAAAGCACTGGACTGTATAGACAATATTGTTTGAGTAAGGAATGTACTGCTGCAAGTGTGAATCAGCAGTGGCTAACCAAATAAAGGTTCCAATCACAAATTATAGCGTATCTAAGGTCAAGGGTAAGTCCACAGTTCTAATAGTTGAGTCTGGCATTGGAGGCCATGACTTCCCTTCCATTGTTAATCGAAGAGTACGATAAATAGTTTTAGAGATCAGAGTTTCTGTTCCAGCCCTTTCTTTTTATACCTGTAGTTTCGGCCTTTAAAAAGCATAAATCGCAGAGCCCTCACGATATTAATTCAAGGGAATTGTTGTGTTCAGACTTGGTTGTTTCTATTTTTGATCGCATCTGGCTGTCACCCCTGCAAGCTATTAAAATTTATTAAATTCGCCCCTCCATTTGTTTAAAATCGCTTCCTTGCTTGTTGTTACACCCTCCCTCGGCAGACCATATCAATTGGTTGTCTGTGCCTCACCCCTGCAAGTCGTGTTTTGTGATGGCTATATAGTTCCCTCATGGAATCGTGCCTGTAATGACGACCTTATTAGGGCATCGGTGAAGAGAATTTTCTAAGGATGAATAAACCTCCTCCAAGATCCACCCACGATTTCCGAGGCAACGATTTTTAGGTAGAGTCCTTCATGACTGGATTAGCATTTCCTTACAGGTGTGTCAACATGCATTGTCAAAGTTTTAATTTAGTCTTTGGATGATTTCCCGCTAGATGCATGACCCAGGAAAGGAGGGCCCACTCCCTGGTAGCCTGTGTTTGCTTAGGCTAGCATTTTACCTTGCCTGCGTCATCCATTTGCCAGCTCTTAATTCTTTTGACATCACTTATCCTATTGGCACTTGCTTAGTCCTCATTATTTAGTAACTCAAGACAACAAGCATGTAGTGTACAACCGGTGAGTTATAACAACACCAAAGGTAATTGAGTCTTCTTTTATTAATTATTAACACCCAAATTCTTCATTTCCATTTAATTAATAATATCCTTTACTTATCCCTTACTTATTATATATATAAAACAAGGAACATCTTGGTAGGGAAAAGATAAGAATTTATTCTATTCAATATTGTCAAATGTGTCCACCAACTTAAAAAAGAATAAGATATTTAAAAAATAAAAAATTTGACTATCATGTTATGCAGGGTATCGAAATGTACATGATCTACCATAGCATAGATTTTATTTATTATTCAGAATGAATGATATATATGAATATTGTAGAATTTTAAATTTTAGATATCTTTAAATGATCATGAAACGGTTAAGTTTTTAAATGATTAGTATATTTAGAGTCATGAAGTGACTTCTTTATTATTAATAGTGGGAGGAAATTTTTTGGATAAAGGTGGATAAGATGTACATAATCTACTTCTTGGGACATTGTTATAGGTATCTACATGAATTTCAGATATCGACCTTAAACAAAATACTCATAGCAAAAAAAAAAAATATTTTAAGGCAAGTTGATTTAGATGGTACAATGATGACACTTGTAAGATTAAAATTGTGAAAATGAGTTGGTTCTAAGACTAAATTAGATTTTACCTTGATATCATTATGCACTTTAGACATGAAAAGTTGGGTTTGTATTGGAGGTTGGAATAGACTGGGTTAATTGCCTTACTTACTTTATATTAATTGTCATTGTCGTGAAATTAGAATGAAGGTACACTTCCCAAGAAATACTGTAATAGTAGTGAGTAAATTAATGAGTTAATAATGATTCACTATTGAAATTTTCCTTAATGTAGATAACCTGGTTGATTGTGATATTGATGGTTATGTCTTTTTCATTAGCTTAGTAGGCTTGGTCTGCTTGTGTCAGGCGGGATGTAGATGCCTCCTTGTTCCTCAGAAAAGTCGCCGACCCTGAGACCTTAAATGGTTAAAATCGATGGGAACCTAGGATTGAGCATTGCTTATGTGCCCTGGAGGTCCTAACCATTGAAGGGTAGGACAGGCGGGTAGTCAATCATATTTAACTATCGGTTGATTGTCGTTCATTTCTTGCAGATGCTTGATGTGCGCCTTAGATCTTTATGATGTTGTCGCAGTTGCATGCATCATGATTCGTCGTCATGTTGCAGCACAGAGTATAATGTCCTTATTAACCTTGTACACACTCACACACACATAAAGAAAAGAAAAAATATTATAGCATTGCTATGAGAGGTTGATGTCGTGACAAATGGGAAGAGCGTTACATATGGTATCAGAGTGGGTTCAACCCGCGACTTGGGATCACTATGGATTTTGTTGATGTGAATGATTGATTATACTGTTGTTGATCGAGTTGACGTGTGTGTATGCAGGTAATCATGGTTGGAGGACCCCGCGGAGGAAGATGATGGGGTGCTAGGGGAGGGGGCGCGACGCCTCTAGTAGCATCCCCGCCTGAGGGGTCGAACCCCCAAGGAGACGAGCAGGTTCTTGGGCAGGAGCAGATAGTAGTTGGTTATGTAGTCAGAATGATGAGATCTTTTCAGTGCATGTCCAAGGTTCTGATCATCCGTTTGGACAGAGATGAGGCCAGGGCACTAGCACCCACTGAGGTTCCAACACGTGCTTTGGTTGGTACAAGTAGCTTTCACCGTGAACTCGAGAAGTCAAATTTCCCGAGTTCTTTGGTGCCCTGGATGGCGCAGCCGCCAAGGCATGGTTAGAGAACATGGCGATGTGCTTTGCACTTCGTGATTATACCTCCAACATGAAGGTCCACCTGGCGGTCTTTCAACTGAAGGGGAGCGCTCTTCTATGGTGGAAGATGCTCCTACCATAGATGAACATGGCCGTCAAAGACGTGTCATGGGAAATGTTCGAGGAACAGTTTCGAGAGAGGTACCTTTCAGAGGAATTAATTGAGCATCAACTCAATGAGTTCAACGCCCTACGACAGGGAGGTCATACGGTGCTTGAGTATGAGGCCGATTTTATGGAGCTGCTCCGGTATGCTCCACACCTTAACATAGAGAAATTGAAAGTTAATAGGTTTCTGTTTGGACTTAACGACAGCCTATGGGAAAAGGTTAGGATTTTGATGCCCCAAACCTTGCACGATGTCGTCCAGAAGGCCCTCATAGCAGAGGAGGAGCTTATCAGTGGGGGTCAGACCAGGACTCCAGCGAGACTAACAGGGAAGGTTTCATCTGGAGCACAACAGCATCAGACACCATCTAGACATATGCCAGGATATCGTGGCTTCCAGAGGAGATCCACATTCACTACACCTCGATGACCGTCACCTCAACAACGGACACCTTATTGGGGACCACAGCATCAGTAGTAGCATCGCCTGCAACAACAATAGTTTAGGCCTGTTCAGCAGAACAGACTAGGGTTCTAGGCCGATGGGCTGTCATTTTCTACTTCAGGTACCAAGACTACTGGGCCGAAGAAGGGGTGTTGGACATGTGGGGAGCCACACTACCAGCACGACTACCCTATGGAGAGGACCAAAGCGTTTGGATCAGTAAGACCCACTACCATTGGAGATATGGGCAAGGCCCATCAGATTCATGCAGTGGTGAATAACCGCTAGGCAGAGCACCAGTCGACTGTGCTCGAGACGACAGGTACCATCGCTGACTATACCCTTAGTATTTTGATAGATCCCAGTGCTATCGAGAGTTTCATTTCTAGTGCAGCGCTAAAAAGGATTAAGGTAAAGGAAGACAAACAGGATGAGTTTAGCTTTGTAGAGATGGCTTCGGGAGCCAAATAGAAGGTTGGAGGAAAGGTTACGGGTTGTGTCCTTAACCTGGGAGATTTTTTCATGAGGGCCAACCTGTACGTCACGATCTTAGGATCTTATGATGTTGTGATTGGTATGGATTGGTTGGAATCGCATGAGGCGCTACTCAACTGTAAGACGAAACAATTGAGCTTGGTCAATGAAGAGGGATAGAGACGTGTGATTGTAGGGTGGAACCAAGGAGTTTCCCTGAGGTTCATCTCTTCCTTACAACTACAGAAGAGTATGCGCAAGGGGTGAAAGATTTATGCCATCCTTGCGTTAAACAAGAAGGGAGTAGTAGAAGGTCTGGAACACCTTCCGATGGTGAAGGAGTTTGCAGACGTATTTCCAGAGGATTTACCTGGGATGTTGTCGGAGAGAGATTTGGAGTTTACCATAGACCTAAAACTGGGGACTGAACTGATAGCAAGAATGCCTTATCGGATGTCGACTCCAGAGTTACAAGAGTTGAAAATGCAACTAAAGGAGTTGTTGGACCTGGGGCTGATACATCCTAGTGTGTCATCGTGGGGTGCACCTATTATTTTCATATGAAAGAAGGATGAATCATGGAGTCTTTGCATTGAATGTCGTCAACTGAACAAGGCTACGATCAAGAATCAGTATCCATTGTCGAGAATTGATGATCTATTCAATCAAATGAAGCGTGCGACAGTGTTCTCCAAGATCGATTTGCGATCAGGGTATCACCAGTTGTCGATCAAGGAGGATGACGTCCCTAAGACTGCCTTTAAGATGAGGTTTGGTCATTACGAGTTTATTGTTTTACTGTTTGGACTAACCAATTCCCCAGGGGTATTTATGAGTTTGATGAACGGGGTGTTCCGCGAGTACTTGGACAAGTTCATCAAAGTGTTCATTGACGATATTTTGATTTACTCTCGCGCGACGGAGGAGCATGACGAGCACTTGTGCTTGGTAGTACAGTGTCTTTGAGAGCACAAATTGTATGGGAAATTGTCCAAATGCTCTTTTTATCAATCAAGGATTCACTACTTAGGGCATGTCATCTCCAGCGAAGGCATTGCAATGGATCCAACCAAGTTCGAGGCTTTTATGGAATGGCCTACGCCGACGAATTTCATGGAAGTTCATAGATTTATGGGTTTAGCAGGATACTATCGACGATTTGTTGAGGGATTTTCGAAGATAGCAAATCCTATCACGGAATTGCAGAAGAAAAACAAGAAGTTTGTTTGGACCAAGAAATGCACAGAAGCATTTTGGAGGCTTAAGGAGTTGTTGACAACAAAGCCGATACTAAAGGTCCCTGAAATGGGCGCTTACTTCTTGGTATGTATAGACGCATCCAAGGAAGGCTTAGGCAGAGTCTTGATGCAAGATGAACGAGTAATTGCTTACATTTCGAGGAAACTGAGAAGGCATGAGGAGAACTACACGACACATGATTTGGAGTTATTAGCCATCGTATATGCCTTAAAGGTTTGGAGACACTACCTTGTTGGATGAAAAATTTGAACTAAAGACTGATCATTGTGGACTATAACACATTTTTACGCAAAGCAACCTAAACGCACGACAATGGCATTGGTCCAAATTGCTTAGCGAGTATGACTTCGAGATTACTTACATAAAAGGAACAGTGAACCGAGTGGCAGATGCATTGAGTCGGAGGCCACGCATCTTTTCGGTGTTGCCTCTTCAGACGAATCTATGTGAAAAGATTCTAACTTTACAGCGTGACGATGACCGGTACAAGGAGGTCGAGGGTTTTATCGGACAAAGCACAATGATGGCACCACGATTTGAGGGATTTTCATTTGATAGCAATGGTTTATTGAGATTTAAAGGTTGGATTTACATATCGCCAAACAACGAGTTGAGGATGTTAATCCTGAGCGAGGCTCATAGAGCAGTTTACATGGCTCACCCAGGAGTCACGAAGATGAGGGTATACCTTAAACCATTATTCTTCTAGAAGGGAATGAAGGTCGACATAGTCAACTATGTGGTCATATGTCTAGAATGTCAGCAGGTAAAGGCTAAACATAGACACCCAGCAGGGTTGCTACAACCACATGCCATTCCGGAATCGAAATGGGAAGTTATTTCAATGGATTTTATTGTTGGATTTCCACTGACATCAAGGAGACATGAATCGATTTTTGTAGTAGTAGACACTCTAACGAAGAGTGCTCACTTTATTCCTGTGCGTACGACGTATCAGGCACCTGACATAGCTATAGTTTTCATCAGTGAGATTGTGAGGCTGCATGGCATGCCTAATAAGATTATATCCGATCAAGGATCAGTGTTTACTGGACGATTTTGGATGAGTTTCCAAGAGGCCTTGGGAACCCAACTTAACTTTAGTACTGCGTATCACCCGGAGACTGACGAGTAGACCAAATGAATGATAAAAACCTTGGAGGACATGTTGTGCATGTACGTGATGGACCAACAAAAGTGTTGGGAAGAATTCTTTCCACTAGTAGAGTTCGCTTACAACAACAGTTACGAGAGCACCATTAAGATGGGGCCTTTTGAGTTTCTTTATGGGCGACCATGTCAGATGCCTTTGAGTTGGGATCGGCTTGAGGATAGGGTCCTGGTGGGACCAGAAGAGATCCAAGAAATGGAAGAGCAAATGAAAACCATAAGAAAAAGGATTAAAGAAGCGTAGGATCAACAGAAGAGTTATGTTGATGCACACCGTGTCGATCATAGTTATGAGGTCAGCGATCGAGTCTTCTTGTGGGTTAAAATACACAAGAGTTCAATCAAGTTTGGGAAGGGATCTAAAATCTCTCCTAGGTTCATGGGACCCTTTGAGATTGTGGAGAGAAAGGGGCCCGTGGCCTATTGACTAGCCTTGCATGATTCTTTGAGGCGTATGCACAATGTTTTTCATGCATTTGTTTTGAGACATTATATTAGTGATCCTACACATGTTATTGACATGAGTTCCTTGCAGGTACTAGACAAGGGAGCGCTCACGGCTGAGCCAGTCCACATATTAGATCATCGCGTTCGACAATTATGAAGTCGAATGGTAGATTAGGTCAAGGTGCAGTGGGACAATTATAGTCTGCACTCGACGACCTGGGAGGATGCATATGATATGTGCCAACAGTTTCCATTTTTGTTTGATAGAGAGACATATGATACTGGGATACACTTGTTTCTGCATTTATACTGTGAAACTTTGCGACGAAGTTTAGGCCAAGAGGGGGTGTATGTAACATCCCTCTCTAGTGCACTGAGGGAACTTATTCTTTGAGGAAACTTGCTCGCAAGTGATCCAGATTATTATGATATTAAAACATTTGTCTTTGATTATGATGCATCATGGGTGGATGACACGTTGTTTTACTACATTGACCTAGACAGGTGCTATTGACTCAGTTTTACTGAGTGTGCAGGGTTTTGGACCTTGAGGATGCAGAGGCATCGATGGAACCCCTTGGACTCAGGATTGAGTCAGGGAGTGTGTTATTGGGGTTTGATTGATCTACTGTGATATTAGTACATTTGATTAGATGATATGATGTCGACGTGTTCTAACATGATTTGTTGATGATGCAGGATGATGATAGCTTTCCAACTAGACTCACATATGGAGTAAAGGGGTCACACATGACTACCAGAGAGGTTGAGGGAGAGGTGTGGACAACAACTTTGCCACAGCCTACTAGCACTCCCACCGTGGCTTAAACTGTAGGTTAACGATCACCTAGTTCGAGAGGACCCACGATGCCGCAAGGGCAGACTGCTATAGTCACTTGCAATGATTCTAAGGGGTGCGCAATAAGGTGGGGGCCTTATTCCTTAGAATCCCTTAGTCTCCCACAAGTTCACCTGGCGGAGTGTTGGCTCTAGGGGTTATTGATGTCTACCAATCAGTCAAGAGGCGAGTGGCACCCTTGGAGCACGTGGTGCATCCTGAAGGGTACGTCGCGCAAAAGAAACAAAAGAGGTGAGTGGAACCTAGTGTGTCCTAAAGGGCACATCGCATTGATGATGATGGAGGTATGAACCTATATGGACCTAAGACAAATACCACATTAAGAAATTTTAAAACAACTTCCCTAATTAAAATTTCACCCAGTTCAGAATCTAAGTTCTAAGTCTAAAACTTCAATAGGGGTAAAATTTTGTCTACCCTTAAGAAAATATCTATATAAAAATAAAATAAAAAAATTTAAGATAAAAAACACTTAAGTAATAATTTTGGTCTTCATAATTTTTTGGGTGAAATGAAGAGAGTAAGAACTTAAATAAAATTTGTGGATATAAAAGGTAAAGAAGAAATTAATTATTTTAACTTGTAATAGTTTAAAAAGATACTAAAATTAATAACAAAAGGAAAAAGAGGTTAAATTGCACAACTTCTGTTTTTATCTCTAATAAAAAGGGGAAAGAGGGAAACTATAAAATTTAGGAAACTAAGGAAAGGAGGTAACATAAAAGGGGAAAGAGGGGAACTTAAGGTAAAAAGTGGGAGGTCAACTTAGTAAAGAATCTGCATTTAAGAACCTTCTAAATCGAACTAAATTAGCAACTTCATAATAGGGAAAGCCTTCAAAACCTGTAAGGGAATCTAAGGACACCTAGGAGTAATTTTAGGAGTAACTCTAGGTGGGTGAGGGAATTAAGACAATTAATAAATTAAAGAAAATAATTATTGGAGGAATGTGGGGGATGGGTGACACTTGTACGAAGGAGAACTTTTGGGAATTATTATTAA